>VXBI01000839.1:0-207974 GCA_013397375.1 Toxostoma redivivum | reverse complement strand
TATATATATATGAACTTTTTTTGTATAAAAATCCTTCAGTGTTAAGAAAATTCAGAAAAACTCATTTAACAGCATTCGTTCCAAGAGCTCACAATAAGCTAAATTACTATTCAACCTTTAAACAGAGCTATTCCTTATGCAAGATGGATTTTTTGCCCATCTTTTTAAGCAAGATGCAAAAGCATTTACCACACTTCAGAACAGAAACTTCAGTAAGTATTACACACCAATGCAATGTATAATTGCATCCACTAGTTTAGGCATGGAACTGAAAAGCCTAGCTTTCAAAAGCTGGCTACACAATGGCTCCCTTAGCCTGTTTTAACCTAAACTATCATATTCAGCCACTCAAGCCAAAGGAAAGGGATTTTTAGGTGCACTTACCTCAACTCTGACCTTTACTTTGTATCATCTGATGTCCAATAGCAACACTATGATATCATTAATTTCTTTAAGGGATGCAAACTTGTTTCTGCACAACTCCATTTTTCACAGCAACGTAATTACAAATTTGGTTTGGCTGATGGCAGCAGCAGGTTTTGAACACCACCATGTGCACCTCTAAAGGGATGAGCTCTTTTCAGAGTAAAGCAAAATGCAAACTGCAGTGACCTACACCTTACTCCATTACAGAGCTGTGCCATTTCTGGCAGGGAAACAGCAAAGGGAAATTTTCAGTACTGTACTGTGAGAAAGCGAATCCCTTGCATTTTTCAGATGGCACTTCCCAAAAACTGTGCATCATTTTAACTGCAAGAGACAGCACACTACATAAATGTATTATGACTTTCTAGAGAAGTGCATCCAGAAAAGTCTTTACTTGGAGACACTTAACCTGTTTGGAAACTCTTGTATCAGGAAAAAAATCAGGGCTGGTTTCCATTTCCTGGAGTCTGTGCCTGAGACAAGTAACCACAGTTTGAGTTCACCACCAAGTTACACTGTCCAGTTTCCCAGTGAACAACACTCTCCCACCCATGAGCAAGGCATTAGGCATCAGCTCATTTTGCAGCCTCCACTCTGCCCATTCTGAGGCTGGAAACAGAGGGCTGGCTGAGGGCTGGTATCAGCACAGGGCAGAGCAAATAAAGATACCAGTGTAATCACCTTTGAGATAAGGCAGCCAGTGCAAGCACAGCTGTCTAAGAAATACACAGCAGAGAAGCAGGAATACAAAGTGTAAGCAGGAGTTCTGTTAGACCTGAAATTACCTGGACTGAGATACAACACCCTCTGCTACTGCTGCAACATTCTGTCAAACAAACTTGAAGTTTCTTACCTTCCCTCTCAGGACAGAGCACAAACATTTAAGAGCACACAGATCTGTTTTTCAAGTACAACAGAAAAATACAAAGTAGGAGCACAGAATCAGGTTTTCCCTACCTTACAGCTGTAATGGAGAATGCAAGGAGACAAGGGGGAATAGTTTTAAACTAAAAGAGGAGAGATTTAGGTCAGATGTTATGAAGAAATCCTTCCCTGTGAGGGTGGGGAGGCCCCGGCAGAGCCGCTCAGAGAAGCTGTGGCTGCCCCTGGATCCCTGGAAGTGTCCGAGGCCAGGCTGGACAGGGCTTGGAGCAATTTGGGATAGTGGAAGGTGTCCCTGCCCATGGCCAGGGTTCCAATGAAATTATTTTTACATTTCCTTCCAAGCCAAACCATTCTGGGATTCTATGATCATCCTATTTATTGTGAGCCCTTTTTCTGCTCCATATCATGTACCAGTGGCAGTGCCCCTGATTTCAGCCAGCCCTGCTCAGACTCCACCCAGGTGATGCTCTGGCACTACCAGCAATGCCAGGAGAAAGGCAGGACAGAGCTCACCAAAGGTGTGTGGTACCCACTCAGAGCCACCACCTCAAACCTCTGTCACAGGGCACTTCAAAGATGGACAAACCTTTGAAGGTGGATGAAATAGCAGCTGAGATTGCCTGTACTTGCCTTCATAGGCTGGGACTTTAATTGGAGCATACTAGAGTGCATTAAAAACAATTTTAGAAGAAAACAAAGTGATTTCATTTACTTTTACAAAGCCTTTGCCCTCATCTTCACTGACTACAAGTGTCAAAGAAAGGTCAAAATAGCTTCATTTTCTTCTGCGCTGGCATGAAGAACAGACAGTAAATTTAGCTTTCTTCATTTGCACTGGAGCTTAAGGGAGGAGAGAAGGAATTTATTATCATCGAATTGACCCCAGCATAAACTGGTTGCTTTTACCATAGTTGTGTAAACCAAAAAAGAGAAAACTAGAGAGTAAAGCAGAGATTTTAAAAGATGCATCACCTCAAAGACAGTTGTTAGATTTCAATGCAGAAAAAATTGTGGTAACAGACATCAGAACACAAAAAACTAAGCAGCTTTCCAAACACAGCTACTGCAAAATAGCAGGCAATACAATAGTCAGGCACCAGAGAATGGAGACCAAGTCAAGTGGTAAATGAATTAAATAAAAGTGGATTGTGATCCTTATCAGTAATGCTGAATTCTCCTTTACCTGGAAGCACTGAGCAAACATTATTTTAATAGAAACGTAATACTGTTTCAAGATGGCAAGTGCAATGTGTTTGAGAAATAATATAATCTTATTTGATAAGGGACCTGCAGACAAGCAATGCTACCTGGCAAATTTACTGTTCCTTTATTGCTGCACCTGTATCTACTAATCAATATCCAAAAGTTACACGTGACCAGAACATAATCAAACTTTTTTTAAAATCCATCCACACAATATTTAAATGTAGGAAACATATATCTTGAAAATAGAATTGTTTTTCTCAGGCAGCTAGAAAAACCACCATGGAACTCTGAAACAATATCTCTTTTTCCCTCCCATGTGATTACAGTTTTTTACAGTTTATTCCATTCATTAAATGTCAGCTTAAAGTGCTCTGCTAAGCAAAAATTATTTTCTTAACAGTAGATCTTAATAAAAGAAAGATGTGCAGTGGTTTTAGTCTTGACACTTTCTAACTAAACTGGGCTGCAGACAACTCCTGGCACAGAAAGGTCCCAGACCAGGAATTCCTGAAGTTTTGTTCATGGCAAGTTAATTCCAGCACAGTGGCTGAACAGCTCACCCCAGGCTGATGCTGATTGTACACTATGCCATTAAGGGGATCCATCAGGCCATCCAGTGGTGATATTTCACATCCAGTTAAAGCAAAACAAATGGTTCCCAACACAGCAGCTGAAACATCCCAGAAATGCCACATACATCCAGCAGCCAAGCTGTCAAACCCATTGATGTAACACTGGCTGTAAATTCAGTGTGGAGATGAATCTTATGGATCTTCCTACAGGAAATCTGGGTGTGTCTCAGGCTGCCCACGCTGCTTGTGCCACAGCTCACAGCACCTGCTGGGCTTGCAGTTCATGACATGGAAGCCTTGGGATCCCCAGGAAAGAGAGAGAACCACGCATGAGCTGGACTTCTTTAAGTGTCTTTGGAAGTGGCTGGGAGGGCTCCCCTTGGCAGAAGGGAATAAGCAAAGCCCTGAAGGAAGTATCAGTAAAATAAAGATGTAAATATAAGTTGATGCAGCTCTGCCTCACTCAGCGCTCACCTCCAATGGCCTGGTCAGCTCCCCCAGAACAATCTCAGCCATACAGCACCAGAAATATTCCCTCTCCCAAAGAAAATAAGGATGGTAACTGATTCTGGCTGGGCAGCATCATCCAGTTTTTGCCCAAGGTTCAAGATGCATGTTAAATTGATGGCATATTTCTGTCCTAAGGAGACAAGAATTTCATCCACAAACCGTAAGGCATTTTCAAATCCTATAAGGCCATTAGCGATGACATACTGGGGCAGACAGGCAAGGAGAGAACCTACCAGGGATCTCTATACCTATTCAAGGTTTCACAGTTAGGATAGAAACCTGATACAGCCAAATCTCCACATGAAAAACAGACACAAATCCAGACTCCAGACAGAACCCAGTGGTTATCCAACATCAGAACATGTGCACACTGCAAGTCAGTCTTACAGTGCATGGGTGGGCCAGTGGATGACATGCCCTTGTCCCTTGCTAGTAGAGCTTCCCAGTGAGCACAGACACTGGAAGCACTCTGTCCCTGTCCCCATGGAAGCTGCAAATCTCCTCCAGGAAATGCACCATGTCATCATATGTTGCCCGGAGAGGTTGTGGCTTCCACACCCCTGGAATTGTTCAAGGTCAGGCTGGATAGGGCCCTGAGCAACCTGACCTAGTGAGTGGCAGTGAGGTCTAACTGGATGAGCTTTAAGGTCCCTCCCAACACAACTCATTGCATGGTTCTAGGATTCTACAACCATTCCTGAGCCACCTCTGGCTGCAGCAGCTGCTGGAGAAGCACAGCTCATAGAGCTCCAGCCCTCCCGGCAGCAGCCCAGCAGGAACAATCTGCTGAAGGCTCCAGTGACAGCTCTGAACACAGTGTGCTCCAGTGCTCCCATGGGATGCACCTCCTTCCCATGCCCTGTCCTGCAGGAGGGATGCAGCCAGAGCAGGCACCACATCCAGCCCACAGGCCACCTGGCAAGGTGTCTCTGATCAAGAGCCGAGAACCAGAACTGTTTTACTGGAAATATCTCCAAGTATTTCCCAGTTACTGTTGAAAATCCCTCCTCAAGCAAGGCTGGGACAGCTCCTGGCTCCAGTGCAGGTGCCTCTCCCCAGCTGCACGCCGTGAGAAGTCCCTGTGCTGACAAAAGCTGCTGGGGTTGTGATAGCAGCTAAGAAAACAGCGAGTAAACAACACACAAGAAATAAGAACAAGTACTTGGAGCAGGAATACCAACACAGCCTGATATTTATTTAATGACTCATCCAGAGGAGGATCTGTCCCTTTAGGCTTATGGCCAGCATGAGAACAGGTAATAAGAGAGCCTATGAAATCACTGGAGCTCAGCTCCTCCTGACCTCTGAGAACAAAGAAGCCTTAGAATGGCAAAAAATATCCTCTTTTCACTCTCTCTCTTCACTCTGTTGCACAATCTTTCTCTACAGAGTAAAGTCACACTTTTTACAGACCAGGAGAGAAGAAAGCAAAAGGCAGAGAAAGTATTTGTGCTCGTCCACACAACAGCAATATACAGACTACCAGAAAAGGTATTTCCCAGTGAGATTCCCTAGCTTTATGGGGTTTTTGGCAAAAGACAGGAAACATCTAAAGAGGACACTTGGAAAACAGAGGCACTTAGGAAAGACAAGAGAGCTTTCAGAACTAAGTCACACCTTTTGCTTTGGGGATTACAGGTTTCCATCCTTCTATGCAGAACTGTGCAGATCATACCAGACACCAAAGAGCACCAATGAATGTGAACAGCATTTTTCTCTCCAGCTACAAGACTTCTCTTCCTCAACAAGTAAAATCTGACACTGCATCCTGTTGTACCTGTCAAGTCCTACATTCCTGAGAGGCTCTCTGTGCTACCAAACATACAAATGTTCAAGGAACTCACATGGCTAATGAGCTTCAAAACTATAAAAGCACATGAAGAGTTCACTCTAGGCTGAACTTCTACTGGGATTTTTTCCTCACATGGAAAAGCATTTATGTACAAAAGGTCTGTGACACCAGTGCTGAACATTCTCAAGCAGTTTCTGTGCATGCAGAATGACAACTGACAACCACTTATTTTTCACCATTTACACTCCACTACTGTCTTTGAGTTCAGAGCTGCTAGTTGGCTCATGTAAAAAAACAGAAAAAAGAATTATTAACAAAGTAGCCATCAGAACAGCAAATTTATTAGCCTGATTAAAAAAAAAAATTAATGCTGCTAAGTGGGCAAAATTAGGCCTACATAGCTCATGGCTTCCTTTTATATGTAATCTATTAAAGTGAGAGTAAAATCTAAACCAAGATATTTTAAACCTTAATTGTCTCAGAAAAGCTGGTTTTATTTCAATGTTGAGTGCAGGACTTATGTAACATTTCCCATTTTGATTTCTTTTATTAAAGGATTTTAAAACAAAACTGTACAGTCACTGCCTACAGCCCTGAGGGGCTGAGTACAAAAATAACATAAAAGATATCACAAACTCTACAAAATACAACTCTGATTTAATTTCATTCAAACATTATGTTCTTTACTTTGGGGAAATTGCTTTATCATCTTTGATAGCAAGCATTCTTCTTCAGCTCTTCTGAACACTGAAAATATAATTTGAGGTACGACTGGAACAAAACTTGAAAATGCCTTATGTAACTTAATAAACTTGCCAAACTAAACCAAAGTTTGTCTTACAAGCTTGACTTTCTCATGATGCCAAAAACCAGCTAAATTTTCTTCACTTACCAGAAAATATCCATATTCCCAATGGCTCACCTCTTTCACTGAGCACTCCAGCTTTTTCAAAGGCTTCTAAATCAATTATAATTCATGAGTGGAAAATATTCCCTGCTTCCTCCCTATTTCTCCTGGTAATAAAATACACATTTTCACAAGCAAGTTTCCATGGGTTGTGCCAACCCAGAGAGGCAGTGTCAGGCCAAGCTGGAATGAGGGTGGATCTGCCTCTGGTCAAGGCCCAAGACATAGGGCAGCTCATCTGTCACATACAAAACCTACTCACCTTCAGGACATGTTATTTTCCAGTAGGAAAGTGTGAAAAGGCTCATTTCGGAAGATGTAATGGTCCATCAGTTTTTGTCCTTAACTCTCTTTGCTGTTCCTCCCAAACTGGTGTTCTGGAGATATAAAAAGAATTGCAATTTAAAATATGGCTCAGATAAACACTAAATTTTTCCTGCTTTTTACCAGGCCCACTGAAAGGTCACCTGAAGCCCGTCTGATGGTCCAGTCACTGAATTACTGCTGTCTTATCTCAAAGGAGGCTGTAAGGAATTATTTCCTCACCCTTACCACCCTCACAGCTTATACATCTACCATCCACAGTAGCATACTGAGAATTCATCCTAAAGATTGGGAATGGGCAAGGGACTTATTTAAAGTCATACTGGTGCCAGAACTGAGAACTACACTGTGTTATCAAAAGCCCCTTTTCACCTTGCCTGCTACATTTGACATACTGACATATATTTACTACACTCAGGTTTATCTCAAAAGCATCAACACTGAATTGTTCTGCTGAATTTTGCTACAGTTCTCTTGATGACAGATTACCTTCCTTCTCCTCACCAGAGGACACTTGGGTCCAACTGTGCAGCACAACCAGGGCACTTCTTACCCTGCTTGGGACTATGAGGAGTTGGACATATGTTTGCAAAATTAGACTGAAAAGGCAAAGCAAAAGCACTGGGAGTGTAAATGACTAAATGCCACATTAGAAGTAATTTCCCTGGCAGTCCCATTTTGCAGCCAAAATAATTAGATCACTAGCAAGAAACATCCCAAGCAGATAAATGGTGTGTTACAAGATTAACCAAGGTCACTTCTCTTAAAATCTGGCTTTCTAAAAAGATGCCTCCCCCAAAAACTTAACCCTAGGGCTCCATCCAAATTAAAAATTCACTGTTGATGTACATCAATACAAACCAAATCAAAGTATTCCAGCGCCTGCCAAGTGCTGACCGCCCAAGGAAAGGCCACATGCCTTCTAAGTGAGAGAAATCTCCATTTGAGAGCCACCTAAACTCTGAGACTGCTACTGCTGGGTGTTCAGAGATAACTGCCAACTCATTAAAATCCCACATTAGAAGTTTATTAAATATGCAAACATTAATGGAATTGGACTAGCAGCTACTTAGGCAGATAAAATTTCAATGTGGTGCATCCCGCAGTTCCCGTTATCTATGTTGTGTCCTTTTGGAAGCATCTGTGAAAGAGTCACAAAGTTGCTCAAGGCATTCAGTGAAACTCTTTAACTCTTTCAGATTACTCCTGTCACACTTTGAACATTCCCACTAGCCTAGGAAAGACTCCTGCTTCCAAATAATTACAGTTCAGTATCTGCTGTCCATTTCCACTTTCAAACTTTACTGCTGGAGATGCAAAGTATCCCCAAGGGCTTTTCCCCTTTTGGGAATATCTGCAGCACAAGTCCCACACCTCTTTGCAAGCTCACAGTACAGAGGTTTTACATATAGCCCAAATTCACAGTCCTGTCAACTTGCTGCTGGAAGAACTACAAAAGGAAGAGCAGAGTGTCATACAGACAACAAGGATTGAAGAAAAGTGCTTAAAAAGCAACTCCCCTGAGCCTCAGGTAACTTCACACATGCATGTATGTGTAGAGCTTTGCTTGGAGCTCCTTCTTTCAGCTCTCTCAAGCAAAAGCAACAGTCCTCCCTGAAAACACCACTCTCAGCACATTTTACCCCACAAAATGCAGTTTCATTCCTGGTTACTCTGCAAAGTCCCAGTGCCTGGTGAGTGTCTCAACAAACCTCCAAGTTTTTGCTGTAGAGTGACATCAGACTTGGAATCGTTCTTCACTAATGCTATCAGCATAATCTGAGTTAACCTGAGAGAAAGGAGGACAAGGAATATCTCTCATCACCCAGGGAATAAACAAGCTCCTAAGAGTCTCTAATGCACCTCCAGGTGACTCTGGAAATAGTCTTGCTCTCTCAGTGGCTTCAAAGAGTGTCTGGAAGATTTAATCCTCTAATTATGGAAAAACAAATGTGGTCTAGCACCACCTTCTTGGAGATGTAAAATTTCAGCAAAAAGATGGAAATGAAATCTGAGGGAACAACCTTGGGAAAAGCATGCTTTACAGCAGAAGAAGGGAAATGAAGGAGTATGAAGCGACCTCCAAAGAAAACACTGAGCTCATTGAGCACAAAGAGGCTGAGCAGGTTCTTTACCACCACCTTTCCTGGTTCAGTGACAGTCTGGAGAAGCGAGGGCTGTTGTAATTGTCAACAACTTCCCAGAACCAGCCCATGGGATGCAACATTGAAGTCTGTGTTTCTTTCAGTCCTGCAACCATATGGGCCTCTCAAAATAGAAGGTTCAAGGATGTCTTGGCCAAGAGGGAATCAGCAAAATCCCCCATCCATCACCTGATGCAACACCAGGCATCACATGTTGCAGAACCTTGAGCAGCCGCCAGTTTGAGGTCAGGCACACAATAGCCTCCCACTCCATGAACCAGGAAGCCAGGGCCTTGGTTTAGCTTTTTTAAAGGAGAACTGAATTATTTTGGAAATTAAGGCAAAGAGAGACTTCAAGGTAATGTGGGTTCTGAAAAGGATGCTGAGTAAATCTCACATGGATTCTGAGGACTGATCTTTGCTGCTTCAGTCTGTTCAGAAACACAGAAAAGCAACCAGCTCGTGGCTGGCCCCAAGGTCAGCTATTCCCTGACCAAGCAAAGGAAAACCCATACAAATCCTTTTACCTCTTAAGGGACATCATGATGACTTTCTGTTGCAGACAGTACATTCTGGCCCTAGCCACAGCAAAAAATGCCTGTGCAAACATTCCCTAAGGCTCTGAGCACTAGGAGGCTTCTATACAGGTATGTGCTCTGTGAACTGCCCCTTTGGTCAGTCCACAGAGCTCCTCAACTCAACTGCACTACACAGAGCACATCAACAGTTTGGATTATCTCTGCCCAAAGGACTCCTGCCTGCAGGAACATGCAATGGATGACTGAACACAAAAATAATACTTGTAGCTTACAGCCAGCACCCTTGTTCTGCCCACCAGAGGCTCCTTGAGGAGCCTCTACCCATGAGAACACACTAAATCAGTTATCCAGCACCAGCATTTCCTCCCAGTACTGACAGACAAGCACATTGAAACTTCAGGACACTGTGCTTTGAGGAATGTAAACAACCCATTAAAGGAGAGCTCTGTTTGTAAGGGAACCAGGGAGGTCACAGTGCTCTGTGTCAGGTATACGACACACTGACCTGTGCCCAGGGACACAGGAGTCCTCCCAGCAGCCCTACAGCTAAAGCACCTGCTAAACATTCTTATTCCCAAAGTGCTGTCCCAAGCACCATGGTGCCACCAAACAACATGGTAAACGTCCGGGTTGTATGGAAAACAGGTAGAAAACAAATGATTCCATGAAAATTCAGCCATCCATCTGCCATCTGCACCACCAGCATAAGAGCCCAGCACTCTGTTCCCTCCACCAACATGGAGATGTCAGGCTGACCTGAAGCCAGCAGCAGCACTGGATACACAGCATCAGTGGGAAACTCCTCTTTGAGGGATACCTGAGCAGCCCAGACACAGGGAAGGATAACATTGCAAGGAAATTTCATCCCCCTTAGCACTGAGCCATCCTGCCACAGACCAAAGATCACAAGTGTAGTGGCACCAGCTATTAGAGTGAAAATGCAACCTCACACACAGGCTGGCACACTGATCCAGAGATATGGATGCTGGGGACAATGCCCTTTATCCATGAATTGTAGGGTAAATCTGTTGAGCTAAGAGAGGAGCAACCAAAACTCACAAGTCTCTGAAATGTGGACAAGGTGTTTCCTGGCAACAGTAACAAACCAGTGTAGTAAAATGAATGTTTTCTCAGCACTTTGCTGTCGGGTGACCTTGCTAACACCATTCTGCAGGAGACAGGATCCTCTCTGACAGAACCACCACCAGCAGCTGACCCAGCACAGTGACCAAGGCTGACACTGCTGCACTCCCCTCTGCTCGGCTCCAAGGTTGGATTCCTGACCACCTTCTCCCCGAGGGAACTCCAAAAATAGCCTTTGCTCACTCAAGGGAGTCTAGGCCTGAATAAACCACAGGCAGAGCCCTTTGTTCACAGCCCACACCACAGCAGCTCGCCCGCTCTGGAGATAGATGCGAGGAGAAATGTAGGCCACACATGCACAGAAAAAGAGACATCCAGAGCTCAGACATGCCAGAGATCCCACTGGCAGAGCCAGGAAGTGAATGCCCATTAAAACAGCCTGCAAGTGCTGGGGTACAGCTCAACACAAGCCAGGCAGGCTAAGGGCAAAACACACCTCATCAGAAAGTTAAAAACTTGTGGGTATTTCCCCCACTAAACTGCCTGATGAATCATTAAAGAATATCTTTGTGATGTAACTATTCAGACTTACACAAAGAAGCCTTGTAATTAGCTCTCAAAGTAATCCTCTGGCCACCATCTGGAGCTCAGCCTAAACCTTGACCTCAGCCACTCCAGACAGCCACACATCCGTGACACACACCTGACAGTGAGTCACACTGCTGCACTGCATTCACAAAGTGCAGAAAGTTGGCAGGAATGCTATAAACTCCAGCCACTTTTTACTCTACAGGTTCTTCAGTTCACACCCATCACGTTTAAGGAAATGGTTTCAAAAACACACAGTTAAAAAGCAGGAGTCATCAACCCAATCCTGCATCTAAAACAAAACGTTTCTTCCATTGAAACCTCCGTTTATAAGTAAACAAAGTTGACACACGACATACTCAACCTTCTTCCAATAACACGGGAGAAAAATCTTCCTAGAACCAGATTCTGACAGAAAACAGACTTACTACAGATATAAAATAACTTATTCCCCCAGGTATAAACAGCTCAAAATATTTTGCTATTAAAGGATGGCAAAATTATTTTACCTAAAGCACCATAGTTCTTTTTTTACTAAAACCTTCTGATTAGTTTGAAATTCCTGTTTACCACAAGCAAATAAAGTCTAAGATGCCTCCCACCTCTTACAAAGCCTCTTAGCTAGAGAAAAATTAGTTTTCTTTAATATATAGCTCTATGTTGCTGGCTGAGCTCCCCACAGCAAAGCAGTCAACAAAGATATATGCCACCAAGAACAAAATTTATCTTGTCAGGAATTCCATTTCCAATGAAGTTTAGCAAGCAGATTTTAGACTTTTGGAAAAAAAGCCCACAACACAAGGAAAGATGGACGGAGCAGGCTGAAAGTGCTGAAACAGTTATTGCTTAGTTCATATCTGAGAGCAAATCTCTGCAAGAATGAGAAATGTTTATTTTTTTCTAGGGATCACGTGTCTATAAAGCACAAAGAGCCTTCTGTAGTAGGAGCCATGGTCCCAGAGCAGAGACCTCCTACCAGCTGGGCTCCTGGCACACACAATTCCCTCCAGCTCGAGGGACAGTTAAATACAAATAAGAGCAAGATTAGAGCAGACCACCAGATGTGGCACCACCAGGGAGATCCCAAATTCCACTCCTTTCCCTACAGAGAGACAGACTGGGGCTGTCATCACCACCAGGGACAGACTTGGTTGTCTCCTCACATCATGCAGACTCCCAGCCCTGGACATGGGGACACTGAGGGGTTTCTGAGCCTCCTCTGAACCATTCCCCACAGCCAGATTGGCTTCAGTTAGGCAGGGGGTGGTTTAAAGTGATTATCTTTGCCACACCACCTTTCTCCTGGCTGAAGCTTCAGCAGGGATTACCCAAGACCAAAGTCCCTACATAAGTCAATATTTAACTTGAGTTCTGCACTGCTGAGACCCACCTGGAATATTGGATATAGTCCCTTATTAAAGCTTATGCTGCCATTTCTAACAAAAAAAATAATAACAGGCACGTTATCTTCTGCATGAGAACTTGTGAAAAAAAATTCTACAGGGACAGCAGTTAGAGCCAGCATAAGTAATTTTAATAAGGGAACTAAAGGAAAATGCTTCTAGGAAAGGAGACCTAAACAATAGACTGTGTACACTGCAGAGCAGGTTCAGGGCTGGGGCAAGAGCCACATGGCAAAAAGCATGTAAAACCAAACCACATCAAGGTCTGGAAATTCAGCATTTGTTCCAGAAGTAGTATTTTAACATTGCAATTAAGCCATTAATCTATGTCACAAAGGCTTATATAAAAGTCTTGCACATTACAAGGAGAAGCATTTATTCCCCACTAATTACTGCTAAATATAAACTACTGTACTAACACAGACTTTAAAAAAACACAATAAACAAAAGTGTTTTTTTCCAGGTTAATTGTTCCTAGTCCTAGTGAGGGTAAGAAAATTGTTTACATTTAAAAATAAATTTCTCTGCATGCACTTGATATACATTTTTGCCAATAGTCTCACCTTTTATCTTTTTAGATGGAAAGCTTTCTGCTGTGAGAAACAGCTGTTAAAATACAATTCAGGTCAAAAGAGAGCAACTGAGAGTAATTCCTTCTTTCCTACATCTGCTCCAATTTTTTATCCACCTGTTCTTTGTGATTTCTTTATTTGTTGTTAGCACTCCTACCTTTACATTTAGCAAAAACTGTTGTTTTTTTTTTCTCTAAACAAGAACATCTGTTGTAGCAATAATTGCCGTGTAGTTATGGGCGAAAATCACCACAGACAGCATTCTAAAAATGTCCCAGCTCTGTATTTCTAACCCTTCACAGATACCAGTTCGGTCAGCACCCAAAAGGAAACCTTTTCAGGAAAAAAAACATTTATGCTAGGAAAGAGTGGAAAGAAGAGGCTGAGGATATTAGAAACATCTGGAAGGAGTAGTGTGCAGTTTTCATCTCAAAAAAAATCCAAAACAAAACAACAAACACCACCAAAAAGCCAAACCACAAACACCAGGACTGTCCAGCAAAGTGTAGCCTCAGGGAACACTTTCAGGAGCAGCTTAACTGATTTTGATCCCTGTCACTGCCTAGTGGGCGGGCTGCCTCTCCCTGTTGGATGCACAGGCACAGATACACAGCTCCATGGACTCAATTTCCATATGGTGCTAATTGCAGGTGGGCTTGGCACATAAATCCAGCCCACCTCACCACCACTTACATCTGCACTTGAGGAGCAAGGAAAAGAGACAAGCAGAGGGATGGAAAAGAGGTGCACAGAGCTCCCCTTTCCAGCAGTAATATAATATCAAACCCATTTCTGAAATTCCATGCTTCCAGAAACATACAGTTACCACAAAAACACAAGTTTTCACAGCTCAAATGCCTCCTTGGAGCAATCAGATCACGACTCCACTCCATCTTGGAGTGAATGCAGAAAGTATTTACCTTTATTTTTCTGCTCTGCTTTGATAATGAGATCAATATATTAAGAGCAGCCTACCTCTGAAGCAGTAAAACAGGTTAAAAGAACAACTGCAAGTGAAGTCACAGCAAGGTCTCGCTCAGCACTTACCAGCAGTGAAATTCCCACAGAGCTCAAATGAGAGAGGAGTCAGGTTCCGCTCTGTTTTATCTAAAGGTTTTATTTTCATTGCACTACCCCTGCAGGTGTTACTTACACCCAATCACCATTTAGCAAAAATGAGGCACAGTATGAAATTGTGCCTGGGGAAGTGTCCTTCCCTACAAGGAGAAAAGAGGAATGGTTTGGATTGGAAGGGATTCTATAGCTCACCCCATTCCAGCCCCTGCCATGGGCAGGGACATTTTCCACTATCCCAGGTTGCTCCAAGCCCTGTCCAACCTGGTCTTAGACACTTCCAGGGATGGAGCAGCCACAGCTTCTCTGGATACCCTGTGCCAGGGCCTCAGCACACTCACAAGGAGGAATTCCTTCCCAATATTCCATCAATCCCCGCCCTTTGGCAGTAGGAAGCCATTCCCCTTGTCCTGGCACTACAGTTCCTGCCTTCCCTCATTAACTTAAGAGCTGCACTTCTCTGGGCTAAGCCACATAGCCCAAGTGAAGCATCCACCAGATTTATCCCATCCATTCTCCCAAACTTCTGCCACATGACAGAAGTATCAAAATTCCTACGCTTTTTTTTTTTTTTTTTTTTAACTGGAGAGGGCACAAAACCATTGGAGCCTGCGCTGGTCTTTGTTGTTGTCAGCAGCTCCCAGATAGGATTAGGACAGACATGAGAGTTTAGCTGCGGCGGGATTTGCTCCAGGTTATCTGGAGACTGACTGAAACGCTTCCTGCTGCCCGGAAAGCAGCGATAACACCCCGGGACTGCTCACCTGCCTCACAGCAGGCACCGCCAGCACCTCGGCCGGGGCCACGGCTGCACCTCTGACCGCTCTCTTCAATTGGAAAAAGTCCCTTTTTTATATCAAATATACAAGCGTGAGAGCTCTGCGCCTCCAAACGGGAGCGGAGTTTTCTGAGCACCCCGAAAGCCGGGCACTCACTGCATTCCCCGAGCATCCCGTGTCCCTCAGCACCGCATTCCCCGAACACCCCCGTTACCTGCATACGGCATTCCCCGAGCACCCCGTACCCCCGAACACCGCGTTCCTGGGGTACATCATTCCCTCAGCACTTCGTCACTCGGACACTGCGCTCCCTAAGCATCGCGCTCCCTGCGCCCCCCGCCTCACTAAGCCCCTCGTTCCCGGCGCACTCCGTAGCCCCGAGCTCCCCATTACCGGCGCACTCCGCTCCCACAGCTCCGCGTCCCCAGCCGGCCCCGCCGCTCCGCCCCGCCCCGCGCCGGACCCGCAACGTCACCTCCGGGCGCGCGCCGGCTGCGGGAGGCCTTTAAAGCGGGGGTGGGGCCTAGGGACGGGGGCGTGGTCTGAGGGGCGAGGGCGGGGTCTGATGCAGCGCGAGTGGGTCACGGGGCGTGGGCGGGGTCTCGGGGCACGGGCGGGGCGGTGTGTGCACGTGGGTGTGGTCTAACCGGGGGTGGGCGTGGCCCAGCGGGGGTGGGCGTGGCCCGGGGCGGTGCGCGGGCGGGCTTTGGGCGGGAAGGCGTGAGGCGGCCTCGGGCCGTGCCCGTGAGGGGCCGGGCGCGAAGGGTACGGCCGGACCCACAGCACCTCTGGCCGTGCCCGTGAGGGGCCGAGAATGGCGGGCACCTCGGGCCTGGGCAGGAATCCTAGCTGGCCCAGGCAGGGCTGCCGAGAATTGGGACAGCATCACCTGCGTGGGCCGGCACGGACAGACGAGCACCGAATTGTGGCTGAGAGCGATAAGAGGGGCCAAACGACGAGTTGGTATCTGCGGTTTACCCTGTTTTCGAGTACTTGGTGACAGCAGCTCCAGAATTCTAGTATTACCTGCCAGTTCTCTCAATACCAGGTTACAGCCGTGCGTGGTCAAACTAGATACTAAGATGCCACTCTTTGACAGACACTGTTAACACTGTAGCTTACTGCTGGACACAAAAGTTTCTTTAGTGCTACATCAACGAATCTGCAATGGAGAACAGAAAAACATATTGATTACATGTATCTTTTTTGCCACGTTCATTGACAATGTTACCATCTCCTTCCAGAAATATCCCTTGCAGCCACTTGAGTGGGTTTTATTATGAGCATCTGAACATTTACGTCACACCTCAGCCTCCTGCAGCCATCGCCTGCTGTTTTTCAGTCCGACTCCTTGTGTTGTTCCGGGCTGTTGGATTGTTCCACGGGATGCCAGTGCAGCACAACAGCGCCTTGAACCACGTGCAATGCTGTGAGTGAGGACACTGTAACCTTATTCTTTGTCCTGTGGTGTTCCCAAGTCTTCTGTAGTGTTCTTGCTTGTTCCTAAGGACACCCGCGTTGATTCAGCGCTCAGGGAATGGGATCCTTCGAGCGCTAAGGAATTTTCTGAAGCTGCTCCAAATTTCCCTTCATGCTTCTATAGTCAGTTTTATAGTGGAATAGGGAAAAGAGAACAAATTAACAGGGCAAAGATGAGCACTAACATCCATTCACCATTTATAGGCATGACAGCAAGCATCCTTTGCTGGCTTTGCTCTTTTATAAATAAAGTCCTGCACGGTTTGTGGTGATATTGTCCATTGTAAACCAGCACCTGTGATATAAACATACACACAAAGGAGAAACACAAAAATACCTGTCAGACAGCACTAAGTCCTAGTGTGTGCTCTCATTTTGAAGAATTCTGGACTACACTTCCAAATTTTATTTCTTCCTCAGTGGAAGCTGGAACAGCCACATCCACCACACCCTGACTTGCACACTAAGCAAAGAAAGGTTTTTGCTGCAGGTCACTGCTAGTCTGGGAACAATTTCTCAGAGCAGCTGTGGCTGCCCCATCCCTGGAAATGTCCAAGGCCAGGTTGGATGGGGCGTGGAGCAGCCTGGGATAGTGGAAGGTGTCCCTGCCCATGGCAGGAGGTTGAAATGAGATGGGTTTTTAATGTCCCTTCCAGCTCAAACTTCCCTGTGATTCTATCACTCCACAACCTTCCTGGTTTGTCATGTATCATCCCACAATGAACGTATCTCCCTGCACAAGCAATACCACGGCTTGCCAGGAGGTGTTGCTTTGAAACCACACAAATATCAGAGCTCAAAAATCATGAGATTAGCTTGTACTATTAAAAATAACCAACATACTTTGCTCTGGCAGGGAAAAATCGAGGTCCTATCTTTGAAATGGCAACTTTTGTTTAAGACAATTTAGATCTTAAATACCCAGCATGGTACAGGGTGAGATAAATATGGAACAGACAAACCACTTGATGGGAAATGTTGTAGTGTACATTGCTAACATATGTGTCAGACCAGCTCTATATGTGCAAAGTTGTCCATGGCTTTGTGCTTGCAGGGCTAAAATACACTTAAATACAAACAAGGTTGATGCAGTGGGGAGGTTTAGAGGGGTAATCCTGGGTTTCCGGAAGCCAAGGAACAGAGTAAAGCCTCAGTAAGACAAAAGTCCTTCAAGACGAGGTTGGAGAGGGCTTGGAGCAACCTGGTCTAGTGGAAGGTGTCCCTGGCCATGGGAGGGGGTGGAATGAGATGAGCTCTAAGGTCCCTTTCAAGCCAAACCAGTCTGTGATTCCATGCTAACAGCTGGTGTGCTCACAGGGCTGTGTCAACTGCTCTCCACACCTGCCACACATTTTAAACAAAAATGAGCTGTTTGTTTCTAAGGGGAAACGCAGAGTTGGATACACAACTGTTCTCCACCTGTATACTAGATTTTAAGTTATTAAATATATTTAAAAGGGCAAAGTTAACTATGCATTAATTATGCCCAGCCTTACTTTACAAGACAAAACAGGAAGCAAAGAAACTCCTCAAAGGACACCCAGCTAGGATGAAAAGGTTTGGTTTTTAAATGTCTTTATAACATCAAGTTGAAATAATCTTCATGGCTGAAAGAAGCTGTAGCTCCTCAGCAGAATTTTAAACTCTGGAATAGGATGATATTCCATGGCCCACAATGTGCCTTGCTGTGTCCTTGTAGTTATCACACTTGCTCCAGCTGTGCCTTTGTGAGAGCTCCCTGTGCCAGCCCTCAGGCACTGAACTCCAGCTCACTGAGGCTCTGGGAGGCTGGGTTGTGGAGACAGTTTGGAAAAGAAACTTAAAGTTATTAGAGGACACCTCCTAAGGGTGTGATAACCAAAGGAGAATTTGAAAACTATTTTGTGATTAAATAGTATTGGTTTTTACCACACATGAAGGGGACAGACAAAGATTACAAAGGTTCAACAGCTCTTTTTACAAAGATAAATTTTAAGGGGAAAAATAATTAAAAGCCTTAGCTGTAAAAGGGAAAGCAGAAACCAGTTGTTGTTGGATTTAGCTGGCCCTCCATGCTGTCATTTCAACAGCAAGGTGTAATTCAAGCCTGAAGTTTGGACCAGCTGATGATAAGAACCAGTAGGTTTTCAGCATTCCTGCCCCTCTCAGCACTGTGGCTATGGGCTTTATCACAAATCTCCACTCAGATTGCACAATGCAGCTGATAAGACCTTCCATGTTCCTCACAGGTTCTTCCCACAGAAACATTGTACTCCTCCAGCTGGTTCATTACTGCACTCGCTTTTCCAGTGCTTTGAGGGCAGAAATGGACAAGGTTTGTCCAGTTGCCAAAAAGCATTTTCCAGGAATTTTTGTTCTGTGTGAATAAGGTTAGAGCAAATCAAGGTGCTTCTTCTGGAGTACCTTGCAGCACTGATACACTGGAATAAAAATTAAGCTGAGACTCCTATAAATAAAGCACTTGTTCTTATCATTCAGCACTTCCTGAACAGGCTGATGATCTCAGGGGGCTGTAGGAGACTTGATACATTTGTGTTGCTCTAGCTCAGAAAGAAGCAGGAATCTTTTTCTTCTACTGTGGCGCTTTCTGAGGGGTTCAGAAGACAAAGCACAACATTCACATCTATTAAAATCTGTCCTTTGGTGAATATCCTCATTCCCACCTCCAGTACTGGAGTGTCCAAGGATTTGCTATTCCTTAGAAGCCTTTTTCCAGAGTTGGGTGCTAGGTGTATTTTCTGAGCATTATCCTCTAACGTATGGTCAAAAGACCAGCAAGCAGAGGGATCTGAAATAGTGAGATCTCTTTTCTTTCAGCAGCCTAGGGCTAGAGAAAGCTGCTGCATCGTCCTGTGGTTCCATAGCCCACAGCTGCTTTCCAGCTAAGCACAAACTGCCAGGCAGCCCCTGCACAGCTTTAGAACAGTAAGGCTGACAGAAAACTGCACAAGCTCTTGGGGAGTCCCACAAAATATACAGGTAAAAACTGGACCATCCTGATAACATTTTGCCAAGGTGAAGTGCACTGACAGGCTCTGCAACCTGCACTCCTGCAACCATTGGGTCTGATTGCTGTGAAAATAGCAATGCTGGGAGAGAAAAACACAGCCAGAAGCATAACTGGGGCCTGTGCCACACACTTATCTTTCCCCATTGGTTTGGGAGCTGGATTTAAGCTCAGACCTTTGCACTTGGTCATTGCACAACTTCCAAGACTTGAAATTTCTCTGCTGTATACACTGAAATGCATTTCTTCTTCTCACTACCAAACTCCATTCATCTTGAAGGAAAAAGGGAAAAAAAGACAAGTATAAGGCCTAAAACCTTAAATATTACTTGAACTATTCTATGACAATGTAGAACTTATATTTCTCCTATGAGCTCTCCTTTCCTGATCACTGCTTTCTTCTGTGTTTATTTGGGTGTGAAATGGGGCTGTTTTATCACAACTACAGCAGTTATATTATAAGAGGACAAGTAGATCAGACCTGTAAATTATCAACACAAAGTACAACTTAAAGCGATCTTTGGTTTCATTCTGGTTAATAAAAATTCAACAGACCAGCTAGCCCTCCAAGGCATCATTTACACAATGTTTATAAGCTCCCAGAACATGCTGTTTACAAGCAAATGCCAGAGTATTATCACTAGTTTGGAGAGGTTTGTAACATTATATAAAAAATACCAGAAGAGCTGTAGTGATCCACCACTATAGCTATAACAATAAAGGTTATATAAAAGCAGCAATAAAGGTTGCTTTGAGTGAAAGACCTTTCTGTACACATAAATCAATTTCTAAAATTGTGTACACCAGTTCCAGACCAGGGAAGGAGCTGTAGCCATTCTGCCCAGGGACTGACTTTTAAAGGCAAGAGACATAAAAAGGGGAGATTATAGAGTTATAAATAATAATAATAATATATATAAGCAACAGATACATATTATAACAATAGAAACTATGTTTCCCCCACCTCTCAGCTCTTTTTACAGTGGTACTTACTGCACTGAGCTGAGGGGCTGGTATGAAGGGATGCCCAAGGGGGCAAGGAGGACAAAGCTTGACTGGGAACACACAACGAATCCCGGTACTGCCCCAGAATAGGTTCTTTCACCTAGTGCACAAGATGCCAATCCAACACTGAGTCAGAGTATTTATTTACATTTCTGCACAGAAAGGAGGCTGAGTGCCAAATCCACAAAGCCAGCACAACGACTATCAAAACTTTTCACTATTTATAAATTTTAGCAAATGAAGATATTGGTGTTTATTGGCTGAAAGTTACATAATCCTTTTATTTAATAGTCTATCTGCGACTGATTAATGATTCTCTCGTTTCTCATGCTAATTAGCCCAGTCTTTCGGTCAGTGGTCCATGAGTCGTTGGTCATGATCTGCCCCTGCTGGAATTGCCTTTTACCTATCAGGGTTGATTTCAGCACAATTGCTGTGTTGGCTTTATTAGTGTCTTCCTTATTTTGGGGATTCTAACAAATGTCCTTGTGGTCTCTGAATTCTGCATTCTGTGTGCCCACTCTCAGTGGCACATCACACACATCCTTCTTCCCCAGCGCTGTCAACCACCCCTAGGACTGAGATCATTGAAACGTGTGTAGCTCTAGACCTCAACAAGGCAATTCTACCCTAAAAGGAATTTCTCTTTCCAACACCTGGACACCACTTAGAGCCTGTGAGTTGCTGTTTCACGGGTGAAATCTCCTTCCTCGTTGATAACGCTGTAAAGTTACAAAGATCAAACATTAATGAACATCCTTTCTTAACTAACATTCCCGTATTCCGCATTTTAGAGCCCCAGCAGAGGCAGTTCTCTTCAGGCCGGGGGCCGGGGCCAGCCCCACGGGNGGCTGGCCCGGGCACGGCGGGGACACAGGGACACAGCGGGAGCGCTCGACATGGCGCAGTACGCGAGGAGCTCGGCTGTGGCCATCATCCGGCTCCGCAACCCGCCCGTCAACGCGCTCAGGTACCGCCGGCAGGGGCTGGGGACCCCTTGTGAGCGGGTGGGGGATTCTCTGATTTCCTTCCCTCCCGAGTGAGGTTCCGCCCAGTCCCGCTGGGAGGGCGGCCCCAGAGAGCCTCGGCCGGGACTTCTACACCGCTCAGTACTCGCAGGGGCTCGGGCGGTTCTTTCAGAGGTAGCCTGGATCTCGCTTTGCAAACAACGTGCTGAACTTTGCCATAACTTCTGCTCTTTTTTATAATTTCTAGTTGGAGGGTTTCACAGAAGAGGTGCCAGGCGCAGCAAACCGTACTTTCTGTCATCTCTGGAGGGTGTTTTAAAACTTTGCCTATTTCTCATCACCTTTCAGTCTTTAAACATCAAGATACCGCTTCAACAAGACACAACACAGCAGCGTTAGCTCAGCCTGGAGTGCCTTCAGCACTGTTCGGTACAAATCAACCCTCAGATTCCCTGGTTTGATTGCCTGTCCCACACATTGCTCAGTGCTTGCCTGAGCAATCCCTGTGCTATCCAAGTGTGCATTAGGGGAGAGGGCAAAGGGCTCTGTGGATATCAGGCATGGTTCAGCAAGCAGAGTTGGCACCAGGATTAAACCCAGCCAGGGCTATCAGAAAGCAGTTCATTTGGCCTTTAAAAACGATTAAATAATTGACCTCTAAACACTGATCTTAATCAAGAAGGGCCCCGTGCAATCTCAGACACGAGGCAGTGCAAAACAAAAAACCACCAGTCTGCAGGAGCCTCTGAAATTTTAGTTTTTCATGAGTCTTGAAAAGGCCTTATGTGCTTTTGGCTTTACATCAGTTGTGGGTTTTAGCTCCTTTAGTTCTGAGTAGCACATAAACCCTTTCCAAGCAGATGTAGTTGTTCAGTAACAGTGACCACAGTGTCTATTCAGTCTGAATTCACAAGCCAAAAAACCCCACTGCAGTTGTGCTTGACTTATAAATGACAAAGTTTGTTAAAAAGGAGCTCATAGAGACAAGGAAGAGCATGAAAAGGAGATGAAACCTGATGCTCTTCAGTAGCAAAGCTACATTGTAGCTGGCAGTGCTCACTCTTCTGTTGCAACTTGTTTAGAAGTGCAACAAGAACATTTTCACACGCTCAGGTAATTACCATGAGAAACTTGGAGTGACTTGGTGAGTTCAGGTGAGCCAGCCATGTAGGACTCCCAGAACTGTACAGTGTAGGACATCCTTTGGACCTCCTGTGCCCAAGACCAGCCTAAGAAGACTTCCAGGCTGTGCTCACAATAAACTTTCAATCTTTACCATGAAAAATGCAAAATACAAACCTAAAGAATCACAGAATTGCTGAGTCTAACCATCAACAGTAACAGGTATGTGCTTAAGGAATCTTAACTCTCCTCTTTTGAGAAGTCCTGGAGAAAACCCAAAGTCACCTCTGCCTTTGAACAGAACAGCACAACTTCTTCAGGACAGATCTCTGCCTTTACTGCCCTTTCCTCCTGGCCCTGCAGCGCCCTCACAGCAAGGTGCAGTTCTGATACACCAGGGGTGACAGATAGTGTGGTTGTGGTCCTGTCCTGCAGCCCCACAGAGAAGAAGGAAGACTCTGGCAGACCTCAGATGGATTAAACTACAACCTGAGACATGTCTGTGGTCTTTGGTGGCATGCCAGGGTAATATCTGTTTTAAAAGAGAACCATAATTTCCACACCCTTGCCATGGGGAAGGTGTTAGCTGAGATCTGACTGCAGCTAGGAAAGGTAGAGCACACTGATCCCTGGGTGCTCCTCCTGCTTCTGCACATTTTTGTACTGGACCACAGGGAGCAGGTTTGTTAGTGCTGTTGGGAATGTTTGACTGCACAGGTGATAGCATGCAGTGCAAGTTACAGACAGGAGCCATGTCCTGCAATCCTGAAAATTTCATTTTACAGCAGGCACAAATGCTTTTTAAGACTAGTGAGGTTTTGCTGCTTTGCTCCAGCCTCCCCCACCTCTCCCTATTATCCATTTTCCCCCTCCTGGGCCACCACACCAACTATTAGCACTTTAGAAGCCACTGGTGGGCAGGAATTTTCTTTCTCCTGTCTGACACCATCCTCTGCTGGGTACCTGCGGGGCACTGTTTCCTGAGAAATGTGTGCTGACTTGAGAGTCTGGCAGCAAATTTGGTTACCACACAGACTACCCTTTAAGCTGATCATTCTCTCCACTAGCAGATGTGGCACATGCCAAATTTGATTTGTTTGGAGGGTTTTTTCCTGGTTTGAAAGTTTAGTATTCAGAGATCTGCATTTATGAGACCTTGGCACTGAGAGAAGGGATTTAGATATGCAAAGAACTGGGAATTTGGGGGAACAGAAAGACAAGACTTGCAAAAGGAAGGACTGACTACCCCTTCTCAGCAGAGGTAGGCTGCTGGCACTGGGAATTAGAAGGAGTTTAAGGAGTATTTCAACATTTGAGTTGACAAGGACAGAAAAGCTCCAGGGAGGATAGGGGAGAGCATACAGTAGGGGAGCTTATGTGTGGGATTCTATGAAGTGTGACAGCATAACAGGTTTGATTGGGAAAGGCACTCCCTGGCTGCCAGGATTGTCCTTCTGACCCTGATCACCATAAAAATCAGAAAATGTAAAGGAGATCAGAGAAGCTGCAGTTTCAGACAGATAGCAGTAAGAGGAGAATGTGATTACCCATGGACCAGCACCTCATCAGGATGAGACACAGAAAGAAAATTCTGGGATGAATAAGCATCTGCTCCCTGAAACAACTATTCTAAAATTCCACCCAAAAGATGCCGCTCTGGCCTTAATTTATGTGCAGGACTGTTCAAGCTGTATTAGCAACTTGTCACACAACAATGTGTGACAATAGCTACTATGCAGCTGGATCTGACACTGAAGTAAGGGAGAGCAGAGCAGGTAACTCCAGCACACAAGTCCTCAATTTCAAGTAGGGGATTACATAATACCCAGCAGTTAGTTCAAAGAAAAACACTGCAGGAAGCTATCCAAAGGAAAAGAAGCCTGTGATAATGGGAAAGCCTGGATTGCTGTTGTTCAGGATTGGGGTTGTCAGGTTTTTAAAGTATATTAGAAGCTTAGAAAAATACAAAGGGAAAGGACCAGACCAGCATGTTTTCCATAAACAACATTTTCCACTGTTGGATTCGAGTCTCACTTCTTTAAATGTGACTAAGTAAATATTCAAGGTTCCCTTATATTACTTTTTTTTTTTTAATGAAAGAAATTCACATTCACAAACTCCAGCTAAAACATACTGGATTTGCAACAGGGTTTTACTATTTACCTTCATTATTTCACATCACAGTCATGCAATGAGTTCCATAAAATAAAAGCAACCTGGTATGGTAGCCTCCAAATATTCTCTTGCTCTGGTGTGCGCTCTTTAACAGCACCTGTTTTGAGTTCCTGAAACCTGGAACACTGAATCACCTTGGCAGAATCACTTTTCTTGCAGTCAAAATAGTACCCATGGTGGAACTGACTGCATGGCATGGGATGGGATGCAAGCTTGGAAAGCATGGAGGGAATTTTTGCATTGTTACTGCTAAATGAATGACAGTGTCACACTCATGAAATACTTTTGAAAATTACAATGACTTTTTGTTTCTTTAATGCTCTGGCAGTTTGAAGCTGGGATTCTCCTGAGTATTTTTATACTATATACTGTCATATATTTTACTATGATGCTTTAATTGAAAATTACATCTTTTAGTGTCAGTTATAACATATGAATGACAAAGCAGTGCAGTCTATGTGTTGGACTGTGACATATCCAAGGCAAACTTATCACTCCACCTTAGGAAAACAAGAAACTGCAAAAAGTCTGATTTTTCTTCCTTTTTATCCCACAAAAATTTCCATTGGGAAAAAGTTATATGGAAATAGAAGAGATATTTACACAAATACCAAGTTAAATTATTCACTGCCATAAACAGTCCTGTTGGGTTAAGAAATGTGAGGCAGGGATCAAACTGTGATTTTATGGCAGCCTTGACGACTTGCTTTTATTTTGGTAGTAGTGCGTTGTTATAAGTGCTGAGGGCTTGAGACTGATTTTCTCCATAGAGCCCTGAACCTTTCCATTTGCTGCAGACAACCCCTCTAGATGGGCATTTTGCATCTCTTGGTCACATGCCTGGAACAGACACAGAAATACTGAGTGCTTCTTGTCAGCTCCCGATAGAATTGTGCCATTTGTCTATACAATCATTGCAAATTAGTAACTTCACATTTATTTGGATCATGGGACATATTTTTTCTCCCTCTTTGAACCATGGTTGGTAGGGTGCAATGACATTTCCTAATGGCTTTCCTTGCAATCTCCCAGCCCCTGGGTGATTTTGGTATTGCTGTGGCCTAGCTCTTCACTGATGCACAAACAGAACTCAAAGAGCCGCAAACATTGGGTGCAGCCTATGAGTGCTCCTCAAATAGCAGCAACCACAGATATGCCAAGGGGAGGGAGAAAAAAAATTTTTTTAATGTATTAAAACACAGTGTATAAAATTTGGAAAGGTTTTCATATTCTGCTATGTGGTCCGACATGCAGTGGAGGGACCGTTCCTGACTCACCTCTTAGTTTTACTTTGGCATGGTCAAATTATTCTCATTTTAAGTTTCAGCCTTCAGAACCATTATTACCATCAGACTTCAGAGCTGTCTTTGATGTCTGGATTGGGCAACTGGTACATAACTGGCTGCTCTCTCTCCAAAAGTAACACTTCTCCCAGTCTCTGGTTGTCAGGTCTCAAGGCTCCTGCTGATCCTTCTGTTTAGCACAGCCTTATACAGGTAGCAGACGGTCCAGGAGACCCTCCTAGACAGCCCTCCTCAGCCACAGCCCTGATTGTTAGACTTTGACAATGCTTTATCTTTAATTGCTGATTTTGAAGGAGGAGTATGCAGAGGTTGGCTGGTGTAGTAAGTATGTCAAGACATACATGACTGGCACCAACACCAGTCTTTTATTAAAAACTTTTCATGCCTTCTCTCAGTGGACTTCTTTCAGACAGCTCTGACTCCTTTCCTCATAGGCAGCTCCACACAGCACTGACTCCTCTCTGCAAGTTTCCTTCTGCAGGACTGGCTAACCCAAACCTGTTCCTTACCTGGCTGCCTGACCCTGTCTGTCCCTCACACAGCATCTTCTTACCTGCTCTGTCCCTTGCACAACCACACATCCCTCACCTCCTCGCAGCACAGCCAGCAGACTCCATCCCAAACTGCAGCAGACTCTGAGTCTCAAGGTCCAAGTGCAACTTGTGGCCGGCTGCCTCACTCTTTTATAACACCCATCCTCATTGGGCAGGCAAGGCTGTTTCCACTCCTCAGTAATCAGTACAGCTGTAATTCATTGGGAAAGACTGCCTTCTGCACTATCTTTTCAACCTATCTTCCCACAGACTGGGATTCCTTCACACTGCTGGCTTTTATAGGGAACTCCTTGGACTTGCAGGTTTCCCTTCATAGACTATGGATTCCCACATGAATTCTGCAAGCATTGCTCTGTAAAAATATCTGTACATAAGATTACAATGATGTGTTTTTAATGTATTTCATGACAAGCTTCCTTTTTAGATTAAATGCCCTCTAATACATAAAGCAACATGCACAAGCTAAGCATGCCTCAGGCCTTTTTATTAATTCTGTGTAATTAACACTGCTCCTCCCCACTG
This sequence comes from Toxostoma redivivum, assembly GCA_013397375.1. Classification (NCBI taxonomy): domain Eukaryota; kingdom Metazoa; phylum Chordata; class Aves; order Passeriformes; family Mimidae; genus Toxostoma; species Toxostoma redivivum. Next base: position 181,034 of record VXBI01000839.1, on the reverse strand, counting down.
GGCATCAGCAGAGCTGTGCTCCCTTTTCCTCAGCACCAAGCTCACATGTGGAGCTGGGCACAGGGTTTGGAGAAGGCCTAGGAAGGAAAGCTGGCTTTATAAAGGACTGGGCAAGTGGATGATACTTCTTGGATATTCCTCCCACTTCCAACTGCTTGTGGCTCAGATTTTCTGTATCAGAGGCATCTCTACACATGCACATAGAATAGTCTCTCATAAACTATATCAGTATGTGTATCAATAGATTTTAGTATCTGAATTATATATACATAAAATTTGTATTAATATTTCTATTGCTGGAATGTTAATGCTTCTATTTTTATCTACTATGGCTGTTATTATCACCTTCTTAAACAGACTAGGTTTTCCAAGTCCATCCATACAAACACATGAATTAGCTTATTAGCTTTAAAGAGGCAAATGCAAAGTGGACATACAGTTGGGTCAGACTTTTTAAATACCTGGTTTGAAAAAACACTATGCTTCTACAGGTCCATTTTGAAATTCTTCATTAATTCTTTGCTGGCCACATTTACTGCTGGTGTCTGCAGAGCTACCTGTTCAGATGAGTCAAGACATGTTCAATGTAGTGTTTCATGCCCAAATTCCCTTTGACAAGATCCCACACCAGTTTAAGGCTGGACCTATATGCAGATCTTCAAGGTGAAAGCTTTATTAACATAAGCAGAGCCTGTGTCAGGTGTTTGAAAGATAACTTTTTTTATCCATAGAGCTCCTTTCAAAAAGTTCTTAGACTGTCAGTGGTTTAGCATTAATTACTTCCAAATTATGCTAAACTGTTTTCTTGAAAATCTGAATGTTTAATTCATAAAGACATCTTCAAAAGAATGTTTCTCTGTGCTGCTTGCTGTGGAAACGGCAGTGTCATAACCTGAAGATGAGTCTCTAGGCAGTGACTGACAGGTCAGCCTGTTGAGTTTGGGTGCTTGTCCTCAGAGTAAAAGAAGACTAAGGACAGGATTCCCCTGGAGGGGCTGTGGCAGCAGCCAGGCATGGGGACTGCCTGTTGGACATGGTGCTCATCTTTACTGGGCTGCTTGGTGTTCATAACACAGAACTCTTGGAAGGGGGATGTAGTTGATGGCTACTCACTGAATCTCTATTTTATTGCAGTCTGGCAGTTCTCCAGGCTTTAGAGGATGGGCTGAAGAAAGCAGATGCAGATCCCTCTGTGAAAGCTGTTATGATTTGTGGAGAAAATGGGAAATTCAGTGCAGGTAAGACATCAAACACAGGCTGAGCAAAAGATGAAACACTCTCCATCTATCATATTTGAAGATTCTCTGCCTCATAACACTCTTCATCAAAGTCCTGATTTGGCTGGAAATGGCCACAAGAGAGGGTGCTTTGTCTATTTTGCTGTGCCACAGTTAACATGGGGCACATGACAAGCTGGTCTGTTCATTCTGAAATGAGGGACAGCTGCTCAACTCCATAAGATCTGGTGTTTCCTCAGTGTCCATGGCTTTGTTTATGTAAAATCTCTGGACCATTCACTGGTCTAGTGTATGGAATGTACCTGGGGTGGGCCAGTGGTGAATAATAGATCTCCAGTTGAAGAAGCCTGAAGAGCTAGGGAATTTCTGTAGAGTTCTACATCGCTCGATAGTAGTAATTTGCACTTAACTATTCCAGGCTCAATATTACACCAAGATTGTTTGTAAATTTCTGCAGTGACTGCATGATCCTTACAGTTACTCTGCATTTCTGTACTCAACCATCCTCGGAGCTGTGTGAGCAGGATCAAAGATCCAGGGTTCCTTGAAGGTGGTCCCAAAAGGGGTTGATTCCTGTTAACCACTCTCCTGCCAGCAGCATGCTCTGCAAGGACTTGGGCATCTGTGAGCAGCTGTGTCCAGTGGCACAGAGGGAAGGATTGTTCCAGTCACCGCCTCGCCTACTAATTCTTCCTAATCTCTTGGTGCTCCCTCAGGAGCTGACATCCGAGGGTTTTCCTCTCCGAAGAGACATGGAGGTGCCCTGGGCCCCATCGTGTCTCTCATCGAAAGCAGCGAGAAGCCGGTGGTGGCGGCCATCGAAGGTGTGGCTTTGGGAGGAGGCCTGGAGGTGGCGCTGGGCTGTCACTACCGCATTGCACACGTGAAGGTAACACACCCTGTGTGCCAGAGGGGCTGCCGAAGGCACCAGGTACAGATAGCACGAGAAGAGGGATAGGGTGCCTTTCCTGGGACCCTCTGCCCAGAGGAGAGTGTCTTTATAGTTACAGGATACAATCTGTGTGCTCAGACATTCTTCACCTACACCACCACCCTTGACGTCTTTCCTAAGTCTTACTAACTAATTTCAAGCAATTTCTAAATGTAAAGTAACTAGTAGGATAAGATGGCTGTTTAGAAGCTTCAGTAACCAAATGTTAATTTGCCCTAGGTCTCATTATCTATATTCTGATGCAGACAGCTGTATCTTACTGACTCATGCAGCGTGACTTTCTCTTATTTATTTTTTCCCCAGCCCTGTGAATTTTGCACTTCTTTCTGCTCATGGCCTAGTTTCTCTAGGTAGTTAAAACTCAGCTAGCATGGAGCATTTATGGTTAGATTCCTCATGATCTCTGGGTCCCCAAGGAGCACCTTGACCAAAAGACAGCTTGAAGAGTCTTTAGGAATGATCTGGGGTTTTTGTCTTCAATCCCCTCCTTCAAGGTTCAGGAATGCTGAACCACCCTGAGCAGAACCTGTCTCCTTGTACATATTCCTCACAGACAGGGCCATTCCCTCACTTCTGCAGTGAGTCACTTTCTCTGTGGTAGTGTGGGTTGCTGTAACAGCATAAAGAGATACTCTACATCATCCTCTGTGCCACCTAAGGTGAAGGCCATGGAATCACAGAATCATTAAGATTGGAAAAGACCCCCAAGATCACTAAATCCAACCTTTGACCAATTACCACCAATGCCCATCAAACCACATCATGAAGTGCCACGACTACTGGACTATAAGTAGTGGCCTTAAAGTAACTCAAATCTCTTAAAAGCTCAATAGAAAATGTGCAAACTATTTTTCAAAGGCAATAAAATCTAGATAAACTTTTTGTAAGAGTAGACCTCCATACACTTCCTGCTGCCTGTGGCTTATCTGCCATGGCTCTACCAGATGTCAAATGCACCAAGAGACATTTGAAGGAAGATTAGGGTAGAGTTCAGTGGTGTTCAAAGCCATGTTAGATGGGGCTCTGTGCAATCTGGTGTAGTGGAAGGTGTCCCTGTCCATGGCAGGTAGTGAAACAAGATGGTTTTAAGATTCTTTCCAACTCTTTACTAAACTTGCAAGAATTAGAGCAGGGAGATGAAAGTTAAGCCAGTGTGCCCTCCATACAGTTGGTAACAACTACTTGAAAGCATTATCGACACGTGTCAATCTAGGGAATGCTGTTGGCCCTACTGCTGTCCCCCAGTGCTGTACTAGCACAGGAATCCTCTGAAAGGTCACATGTTTTCCTTGTGCATTTGTACAGAAGTCCTTCAAATGTTCAAGTGGGTTTTTTCTTAAATAGTTTACGTAGCAAAAAGCAAGGATGAGGTTTCTATGTAGAAATTCTGTGGCTTCCTAAAGGAGCAATGTCACTCACATCTGCTTGTCTTCCCTCTATTTTGCTCAGTTGGAAATTACCACTCTTTCTGATCAGATTTTTTAATTTTACTTCATTTTAGGCTCGGATGGGTTTGCCAGAAGTCACCTTAGGATTACTTCCAGGTGCTGAAGGCACTCAGAGACTCCCCAGACTGATTGGAGTACCAGCTGCTCTGGATATGATCACTACAGGTAAGTTCTGTGTCTGTATCAAAGAACTTAGCATTGAGTCATACCAGCTTGGTCAAAAAATCAGGAATCTTTTACCTGTGTAGCTGCTGGAATTGTAATTCTACTTGCTTCCACTCATGAGGGGCTAATTACCAGCTGCACAAGTCATTTGATCAGATGGAAAAGAACAAAATTGCCCATCAGGCTCCACTGTAGTCACCTTATTTCTCTTTTTATGGCAGGAAAACACATTCCAGCAACTGAAGCACTGAAGCTGGGCTTGGTTGATGAAATCGTGGAAGAAAACACCATTGAGGCAGCAACCCGTTTGGCAAACAAAGTGATTGGTGAGGAACAAATTGTAGCAGTTCCAGGAAATAATTGGTGATGTTTCAGGGCTGAAAAGAGTCAGAAAAAAACCCCACCAGTTTGTTTCAATTTATATGCTCCATTCTTGAGTTTTGGCACCCATATAAGATAGGATTAATTGCACAATTTGTTTCCTGTTGTCTGAAGTGAAAAAAAATCAAATGCTGGAAAGCTGCAGAAATTCAAGTGAGATTCAGAGAAGAGATATATATCAAGTCCCCCTGCTTTTTAATTGTATAGCCAACTCACATGCTCCTCTGGGATGCTGCACTCTGCAGGTTTTGGGGAGTAAGTGCTCTATCCATATATAGTTCTGGATCCCAGCTGGCATTGCACACATTCTGGTTGCACCATCCATAATGGCTGAGCAAAAAGAACTTTCTCCCTGTAGTGGAGGGGCTGGCACATCCTCTGCTCAATGATCCATGGTCTGCAAGTGACTCTGTCCCTAATCCTTTGGGTGCCATGTAAAAAAATGGCCTATGCAGATGGGAGGGATGGGGAGAGATTTTTTCCCCCATCTTAGAAATAACAGAATCAAATTCATGGGAGTCAGCTTAGGAAGAGCAACATTCCTTGTGCAGCATGAAGAGCATTGCCTTGAGAGAAAACAGGACATTTTCCCACTACTGACATCCTTGTACCTTTGGAACCTGACCACTGGATTTCATCTGGGGCTCTGTCACAATGAGATGAATGCAGGAAAGCAAAAAACCCTTCCTGCTTTGATCACATGGCCTTTACAGGCAATGCTGGCATGTTGGTTTTGCTCCTCCAGTCCTCTTCACTTCAGACAGGGCCCCCCCTTCTCCATGCTGAGGCAGTCTAAGCTTTGTCCTAGATGACAATGCACTGTATTTTAAGGTGATTCAAAGAATGGACTGTTCTTAAATATCAGTGTCTTGTATACTTCCCCACACCTTGAGATGTACCAGAGAGGCACCAAGGTATTTTTTGGCTGGGTTTTCTGTAGCAGATGCCCATCCTTCTCACTGTATTCATCCTATAGTATGTTAGGGCTTCATTTTCTAGTGCAGAATCAATGACATAAGCACTCCTCTTTTCTCTTTCCTGTATGTCATCAGACTAAATATAATTCTTTAGCAAGAGATGGGTGATGTACTTCACTGCTGCTTCTAAGAAAAACAAAGGTACTTTGGTTCACTGAGTTTCTCTGTTTTGAATGAGAATTCTGTTTCTCCATCTGTTGAGAGAGCAGTGAAATATTACCACTCTTCTAGGGAAATTAACCAACAAACAGTGCTCCCTGTGATGTACCCTCTGGGCTCTGAATGATGCTTTGCACAAGATCTATACCAGTACTGATGGCAGCAGCGTGTCATGAAATGAGTAATGGATACATAGCTGGAACTGGCAAACCAGGAAACATTCTGAATTTCCACAAATGCTATGTGCAGTTGGGTGAAGTTTAGATATTTGCATGCTTGTTTCTTTCATGACATTGTGCAGTGTCTGACAGTTGTGAAAGCCAGCTTAGCCTTACAGGAGACCCTCAGGAAGAAAGCATTGACCACACTATTTCTCAGGGTAACTTGCTTTCTGGAGTTTATGTCCACTATCAATACTGGCAAAATCCTGTTCTTTAGCTTCATCTTCTTTGGAAATTGTCAAGCTTCACATGCTTTAGAAATTGTAGCTACCAATATTTACTTTAATTTTGAGTTGTATAAGCATACAAGGATCCTGGCTGAATGTCCAGCAGGTAGCCTGTCCCAGTCTTACTCATTGTATTTTCACTCTGTTTATTGCTGGTTTGAGTTATCCCAGCAAAAAATGATTAATATCATTGACAGTGTTTCACACCATACATCAACTCCCACAGAACTTTAAAAATGCTTTCAGACTCTTTCCAACAGCTTTACTGGCATTTACAGTACACATTTTAACAGTGAAAACACTGGTGAGCCAGCTAATCTATTTCTTTCCTGCTTGAAAAATTTCTCATTAGACCCTGCAGAAGACCATGACAAGTTTTGATGCACCATTGATACCCTCAGGTTATCTAATAATTTGAAAGATTGGTGCACCCAGGGCCTGTATGCTTCTTTTGAGTCATTCCTTTCTTTGGCCTTTGCCTAAATTTAATAAATTTCCTGTCCTACAAAGGCAATGCAGCACTTTCATTTTTCTCCATCAAGCACTAACAGGGCTGCAGAAGAGATTAGTCTTGTGTAGCTGGTCTGGAGTTTGTTCACACGGAGTTCTGTTTTCAGTGAATGTTTTTCAGATAACCTTACTAAAACCAAAGAGAACAAAAAAAAAAAAAACAAACCACGCCATCATAAAATTCCACTGGTTTTGTGTGCATACAGCATTTTGTTTCTGATGAGATTTTTTTAAAACATGAAGCTACAACTGCTGATTTCTTACAGAGCAGTCTGGCTAAAGAACTGGTTTTGTCACCACTGGAATTTCTGTAGGCTGTACTGCAAGATAACTCTCAAAGAATCAATTCAGAAATAATTTTCTTCTAAAGCTTTCTCAGTGCTGGAGCTGCAGTATCTCATGTCAAGAGATCAGTCTCAAATGAGTGCCTTACTGTATCAGGGGTCCTTGATTACTGCTGTGATACACAGCTGACAGAGCTACTTCTATGGCACATTGGGAAAGCATTCTCATCCATACATTTTTATGGATTGTTCCTAATGAAGAACACCTTCAAAAGATGCTCTGAAACAGTAAGTGAGTGTAGGAATACACAGAGGTAATTACTGATTCTGAGTTAGATTTTTCATTGAAAACCAGTATTTATATATTGCAGATAGGAAGCAAGAATAATTCCCTGACCTCTCAGGCAAACTGGTTTCTCCAGGCTAAAGAAAGCACCTTCACTTCTGAAGGCATTTTTTAAAAGGAATAGACAGGACCTAAATCCTTGGGGACAAGGAGAATGTCCTTTCATTAAATATGCTTGATGCTCACTGCAGTAATCCAAAGCTGCATTTCAGGCTCTTCCCAGATGATGGCATCACAAAATTGACAAATGGCTGGAACTGCTGCTGGCATGCAGCAGCTTGCATCTCATCCTGACCACTTTTTGTTGGCCTATTCTGGTCTTCCTCAGCTGGAAGAAAAATTGGCTCCTGGCCTCCACACAGCAGACTTTGAAACTCTCTATATATACCCCTTGTTTTTCTGACCCCATCTGCTGATTGACCTCAGAGCAGAGCAGTACCAATGCCTTTCACCAGAGCCAAGGAAAACCAGAGCAATTGGGAGTAACCCAAGTACCCCAGGTATTAATCTGTGTGGAAAGATGATGAGTTTCTGCCTGTAAGCTACTGGGAGTTGCTGTGGAGGAAGCAATTGCTCCTTCTGAGGCTCATCATAGCCAGGGGCAGAACAGATGCTTCTGGTGGGTAATTGCATCCTTGAAATGGAGGCTGGAGGAAAGTCTTTCCTTTAGAGCTGCAAGTGCTTTCTGTGAGCCATCTCTGCCAAGATGCACAATATCAAGACATTTTAGTGTCTCCCCAGGGCTCAAGGTTCTGGCTGACACCTTCCATAGACAGAGGCCTAGCCATGTGTCCCTTGGACACAAATAGAGTCTGTGAAAGGTCTGACATGGCCTGGAATTGTCTCTGACAGTCTGAGGGGCAGGGCTCAGCTATAAAATTCACAAGCAGTTCCCTGAGGAAGACCATTAGACCAGCCCTGTCTCTTGCACATGCCATCTCATAGTGTTCCAAGGGTTTCCAATGCTGGTATTTCTTTCAGTAACATAATTTGATACTGCATGCATATGTGGTGCATTTGCTGATAGAAATTTTGTAGACTTGATCTGCCCTTTGTGCTACCTGGACTAGAAACCTGGTGAACAAAGCAGGAGTCTGTGTTTGCTCCCATGTGTGGATGCTTTTCCTGCAGCACTGATATCTGACATTGCTCATCATCTCCCTGCTGCTTTACTTTCAGAAATCAAGCTGCAAGTGTACCACTGATCTCTTCTTCCCAGATTTGGATTCTGATAATTCTTTTCTGATCATAAACATGTCCTTTATTCTTATTAGCATTGCAGAAGCTAAGATATTGCACAGAGGTAGAAAACCTATTTAGTTTGCAGCTAAAGTAAGAGTTTTATTACAGGACCCTGAGTTATTTTTTTTTAGTCTGAGAAACTGTCTCCTGTCTCCCATCTCTATTTGTACTTACAGTACTATTTGCTGTCTGAAGACCAAGCTTAAAGTCTCCCAGTGGTATTCCTTTTCTTTACCAGCCCTTTCCACTGGATATCATATAAAGTCCCTTGATCTGCCCAATCTTCCAGCCATCAGCTTTCTGGGACAAGCCTGAGCTTTCCTCTTGTGATGGAATATAACCCACTATTTAAGTCCTAAATAAAGAACTGCAGATAAAGAACATTTCTGGATGGAAAACTTAGACTTAGGGGAAAAAAAACTATTCCAAAATAAAGGAATATTATTCTGACTAAATCCTGCAATACCGACTGATACAAATGATATCCACTGTCAATGTGAAAACATTTTTAGGAACTCTGATTACAAGGGAAGCTACTTACACAGTAAGTGTTCATCTTTTTGTGCTCACTAAGAGGCTTAATTAAAAACCTGAGCTCTGAAGACCTTTATTACAAAAAAATCAGTATATTAACTCATCCTGGAAACTTTCTGTATTTCTATTTCTCCTAAGCATTGCTCAGTCTTGGAGGAAGAGCTAGAGTCAGGACATGTTCCTCAGGCAGCCACTCCTGCAGTGCTGCCATTATTCCTGCTCTTCAGCATCCCCTGTAGGATTTTCTGAGTATTCTGCTGGTGCATTGGCACTTCCCTAGCTCAGGCAACAGGAAGAGAAAGGGGAGTTGAATGCAACATGCTGCCTTGGAAGGAAATGTGCCCCCATGGCAGAGCTCATCTAAGAGGCCATAGCAATGAGACACTATCCCCAGAGAGCTTCATCACAAACCTCTCAGCCCACCACCTGACTTTGGTGACAGTCCTGGCTGCTTCTGGGAGCAGCACTGGCAATCCATGCAGTGCCATACTACAGTTACTGGTCTGGAGATAGCTGTGATGACATCAGGGTCATTGTGGGAATCTTACAGTATCAAGGGGATACATTCTGAATTGGTGATCTTGTTCCTCCCTGGTCTTTACTGAGCAAGCTACCTTTAGAGCAGAGGAACACCTGAGTATGGCCAGGTCTGTACCTATGAAGAAGACAGAGAATTTCGGCATCTGAAATGTAACTAAGTTATCTCAATTAAAATCCTTTTTAGGTATCACCATAGCAACCTCCGTCTGTAACGAACTTCACGTATTTGTCTGGCTGCTTGATTCATCCCTTGCTGACACAAACATGAACTCTCCCTTGGTATTCATTTGCTGCCCAACTCATGCTGAGTGAGATCTCCTTTTGGTTAGCTCCAAAGTGACTTGAGGGGCTCCTTCAGACAGGGAAGAAGTCAGGGTGTGTTTTCCACTCTCTTGTCAATGTCGGGGTCAGGCCTCTGGCTGAAATGCCTCTGGCTAGTGTCAACTAGGTCCTGAATACTAAACAGTACTGGAGGAAAGCTTCATTGCTGAAGCCTGGAGAAAGATCCATATGAATGTGGCAGCTGGGACTGTGGAGGGAGAGAACTGGCAAGTCAGTGCATTCTGAAGCTGAGAAAAGGAAGGAGAGAATTACTTCTTTGAAAATAAAGTCTTACTTTTTTTGAAGTCAGAGAAGGGACTTGAAAAATCGTAATTGTCAGGCAAGCAGAAATAAGGAGAAATGTCAGAAGTTTTAGTTCTAGATCCAGCTCACTGTGCCATGCAAACCCTAATGCAGTGGGAGCAGGAGAAGAGGAGGCAGACTGCCTTCCCAGCCTGTGGAAAAGGGTCTGGAAGTCTGGAAAGACTATATCTGAAAAGATGCAGATGCTTTATTCTGTAACTCTATTCCTCTCCCCCCAGGTCAGCCGCTGGGACCGCGCAGGCTGAGCCTGAAGCCAGTTCCCAAAGTGCCCAACATGGAAGCGTTTCTGCGAGAAGCTGCAGTGAAGGTGAAGCAGCAGGCGCGGGGGTGCCTGGCTCCGGAGCTGTGCTTGCAGGCCGTGCGAGCCGCCACCGAGACGCCCTTTGCGGAGGGGGTGCGGCGGGAGCGGGAGCTGTTCCGGGTGCTGCTGAGCTCGGGGCAGGCCCAGGCGCTGCAGTACGCCTTCTTCGCCGAGAGAGCCGTGCACAGGTGGGCAACTCCCGCAGGAGCCTCCTGGAGCAGCGCCACCCCGCAGCCCGTGCGCAAGGCAGCCGTCATAGGTAAGGACCGGGAGCTGCCGGGATGGGCACTGAGCACAGCCAGCAGCTGAGCTGGGAGTCCCCAGCAGCCACTCACACCCACGGATACTCCACACCCACTGGTGAAGTTGTCACTGCCTAGGGAAGCTCCAAATTCAGGTGGCAACTCCCGTGCCACTAGATTAGCACCTGATGTCTCCTCTTCCTTTGGAAGAACAGTTTTCTCTCATTTAAAAAACAGCTTTGTGTGTGGACCATAAGCAGTCTGCTCTCTTTCAAACACTACCTGGCTTTGCTTCATGCTAGAAGCAGGTCTAATAAATTCTTCTCCTCCTGGTCTAGTTCTGTACTGCAAGTGCATATGCACAGAGTCACTCAGGGATATATTAATGCAAAAATGTTTTGACAGCTGTATTTTAAGAAGATTTCATCTCACTGGGATCCACTCCTGCCATTTTGTAGCCCAGCAAGATAATGCCTTCATTAATTTTTTATAAGAGCAATTTAAATAAAACCTTCAATGCACTGCTGAGATTAAAAAAAAATATCTTTCAGCTGTAGCTGTTGATAGTAGCACTCAAAAATGGTTAGACAAGTAATGGAGCACTTGGAAAACATCCATTCTGTTTCAAGAAAATCTCACCAGATCAACACTGCTTTTTTTCTGGGTGCTTCTCAGGGCTCTTGAGCTGTCTGATAACTCATTTTAGGCCATAAAGATTTTTTGGAAGTTCTCTTCACTTCATTAGCTGTCATGCAATATTTTGAATAGAAATGGGTTTTTAAACATCGGTCCACAAACCCTGTGAGAAAGATCTATGGCTGTTAAAACATTCAGGTAAAGAGGCATTAATTATTACCAGATGGTTTCTATGACTTGAAGAGCACAGAAGTTTGAAGATACACTTTTGTCAGTCCCAGACAGGTCAGTCCTGCAGTGTTTGCTTTGACATGAGGGCTCGTGTTGGAATTTGGGAGAATGACCAGGTGACTGGGAGGGACGTTCTCTGCTCTAAACTCTGCTTTCTGCTGCTAAACCATGCCAGAACAGCACACTTGCAAAGACCTAATCACAGTGACAGTTTAGCCAGAAGGGCTGTTAGAGCTAAGCTGCCTATTTTGGGGCTGTAACTGAGCTAGAGGGAGTTCTGAGGACAAATGCAACCTCTCTTTGAAAGTTTCTAGTAGAAACATAATCTCTACTTTATTTCCAAGCAGAATTGGCTGGGCTGCATGTCTCTTCCATTGGATTAAGTATTTTGCCACTCATCTCTGGACAGATTCTGAATTATGGCCTAAAATTGCCCCAACCTCACCCCTAGGTTTCAGTGTTTTCATAGCTAATTACAGATAATGCCCAAGTTAACTCCTCCTTCTACAGAACAAATATACTGATTCAATACCTCTGCCGCAAAGCACAATCTGTCACATTCTGATCATTTGATTTACCCTGAACTTTCCCAAATTTTTCAACACTTCATAAAATGTGCATAGCCAAAATGGGAACAGCATTCCAAGAGTAATTACACCAAGGCTAGGTACCAAGATGTTTCTTCCTTGCTCCTGCTTAGTATGCCTAGGGTAACAGGCAACCTTGATATTAACCATGTTCAACACATCCAGTTAATTATCTACTGGCAGTGAGCAACAGCACCCCCAGGATGGGGAGCCAGTGGCAATAACAAGGACAGAACCACAGAGTCCTTGAGGCAAGAATGCACCTCTGAATGTCACCTTGTCCAACATCTCTACTCCCATGGGGCCACCTAGAGCCACTTGCTCAGGACCGTGTCCAGACAACTTATCTAAGGATGAAGACACCACAATTTCTCTGGGCAACCAGTGCCAGTGCTCAGTCAGCCCCACACTAAAAAGAACTGTTTACTTTTGTTCAGATGGAACTCACATGTTTCAGCTTGTGCCCATGACCTTTGGTTTTACCACCAGGGGCCACTCCACGGAGTCTTGCTCCATCTCCTTTACTAGGTACCTTTCTCTCAGGTGTTTATATATACATGGGTGAGATCTCCCAAGCCTTCTCTGTGCTAAGTCACAGCTCACTCAGCCCTTCCTCATGAGACACACTCCAGTCCCTTAATCATTTTATTTGCCCTTCACTGAAGTCACTCCAGTCACTCCATATCACTCTTGTACTGGGGAGCCCAGAAGTGAGCTGAGCACTCCAGCTATTGGTGTTACCAGTGCCACACAGAGAAGCAGGATCACCTCCCTCAAGCTTCCAGCAAGACCCCTCCTAACATAGCTCCATAAACCATTGATTTCTCTCTGCCACAAGGTCTTATTGTTGCTCAGAGTCAACCTGGTGTCCACCAGGACCCCCAGACCCTTTTCTGGGGAGCTGCTTTCCCACTATGTACTGCTTCTCCCCACATACAGGACATCACACTTCCCCATGCCTGAAGATCCTGCTCACCCCTTTCTCCCTCTGGATGGCAGCACAACCTACTGCTGCATCAACATTCACAGTACCTGGTCAAGGCAGGCAGGGCAGGCCCAGAGATCGTGGCCAGGACCTCCTGAAGTACAGATGATCAAGCAAAGTTCCCAGGATGATGAAGGTCCAAGGTAGGAAGCCATTCCATAGGCTGAGGTCTGGATCAACAGAGGCCATAGGCACAGTAAACCACCAGAACTCCTCCAAGGAAGCTTAAGAAAAAAGAATGAACCTAGGTCTGAGCTTAAATGGGGCTCAGAGGCAATGGGCAGTGCAGGTGGGTGGAGGCTCCAGGTGTGGCTGGTCAGGGATGTTAATTCCCATCAGTGCACTCAGGGCCTTGACACTCACCCATATTCAGCCCTTGCCGAATCACTGCTCCCATTACACAGCCCCTGTATCCCACCAGTAGAGCTTGCTTTGCTTATGCTCTTGTTCATGTCATACTTCATTTTATGTGACATATCTTATCTTGGAGGTTCTTGATTACCTCCTTCTAACCCTGAATCCCACACCAAAGTGACACTGCTTTCTATCACTTCTTTCTGCATCTTGTCATGCTTTTTTTCCTTCCTCTGGAAGGTTTCCCTTCTATTTTGCCTTTTGATATAAGTGAAATTTTAAGTCCATTAGAGATAGACAGAGAACATGCCAACATGACTATGTTTTTTCTTTCAGGCTACTGTAACAAAAAGTCGTTCTCCAGCCAGTACAATGCTCTACAGTGTTTTGTAACTTGATGTTTTTGATCTGAAGTACATAGCACCAGAAATCAAAATCCTAGGGATGATTTTTGAGGGACTGATACCTTTTAATACAGTGCTGCTCATCCATGCAAGTATTGAGTCTACCTAGGTGACCCAGGGTCTCTCTATTTTTGCTGCAGAGAGGAGAGCAGTCAGAGAAAGATGCTGCCTCAATTTAGGCTCCTCAAAAAATATGCAGACCCCACTTTCCTACAGACAGTGCTGTGCTGTTTCACACACTAAACCCATGTTGCATTATGCTTCTGCTTCCATCTCTTATTGCTACATGGTAAGAGGCAACTGAGAAGATCGTGTTGACTTTTTCATGTTGACTTTTTCATGTTGACTTTTTGTTTCCTTTGCTTTTGTTGTTCTGAACTCTTGGCTCCCACCTCTTTTCACTTTCTCTGGTTCCTCAACACCCAGAAAGAAGGTTCTTTTCTCTCTGTCCCTTGCAGCTGCATCTCCCCACAGTTCCCTGCTTGCCTGGAGTATTACATTATTTCTGCTTGAAAATGATTCCCTGAAACAGAGAAAGCAGCAGCCCCAGCCTGCAACAGCCCATCACTGCCAATTGCTTATTGTTGTTTTTATCAGGAAAACCGGAACAGTCCTTGCATAATTTTACCAATCTATAAAGGATTATTTCAATTGCCAGGCATTTTAACATCCAAATATTCATTATAGTTCAGAGTGTTTTCCACTGATCAGTATTTCTGTAGTGTGTGACTGTACATGATTTGCTTTGTACATATTTCAAGTTCTTTTGTTTTGAAATTTGTATTTTAAAGTCTTTCAATTAATTTTGTATGATTTTTCGTATTCTAAGTACCTCACGTGACAGATCAATAATTAACCATCATTATTCACTCAGCTTGCCCAGCAAATGGATTTGTCATACCCATATTTGGCCTGAAATTACATATGTACAAGTGTGGTTTAATTATGTGTCAAAGCTTCATTTCACAATAAGAGACCAGGAGCAGGACGGCTGGGCACTGCTCTCGCTCCTGAAGCAGATTTCAGTCTGTTTTGGAAAGATGTGCCTTGGACATGAAAATAGTCCCCTGCATGGAATATGATAATACAGGGCTTTTTCTGATTTGGGGGAAGGGAGAACACTATTGAGTAAGAAAATGGAACATACAGCAAAAATTCTGGAGCAGTTCCTCACCATGTTTCAGTCTGTGTGATGTGAGCTGAGCATGAGGCATCTTCCTTCCTCTTTCTTCCACAGCCTTCTACACATGTAAGGCCTAATGATCCCTTGCCATTTTTTTTTACTGCTCTAACATATTCTTCCCCAAGATCACTTGGCTTTCTGCATTGCAAAAGAGGAGTCCTCAGAAATGCCTCTTTTACTGCTAGATAGCCAAAGCTCTCCTTAGTTTTATAGCCCAATTTTAGAAAATATTTCCAGGGGAATCATGCTGTGCAAGCTCTAATGTAACAAACCCCTTGGGGCTTTCATTACTCTCTCTGCCAGCTTCATTAAACATCATTTCATACAAGCCATTGCAGAGTTCTCTAGGAAGTTGAGAGACAGCTTTTCTAGGTCAGAAACAAGCTTGGCAAGCTCATATCTTATCTATAAGCCTGTTCCCATGGCTAGAAAGTGTAGTACTACAAGCACGTGTGCCTGTCTCTCATGGGATGGCTGAAACCTACATGGAGTACTCATGATGAAAGCAACCAGGGGAAATCACCTGGCACCACTGCAGAGCTTCCCTGGGGAAGAGCCTGGGGAACATCTGCTCACAAAAGAGGCTTTGATTTAGGAAAAGGCAGTGTATTCATATGGCAAGAGAACCACTAAGATTTCAGTCATGACACTGAAGCTGGGAGGATCAGGAGTGCATAAGACCCAGGATGTGTGGAGAACTTGGAAATTCTAGAGAATGTCCCCAGGCCTCCATGGTGGGAAGGAAGAGACTTCAAGAGGGAATCATGTGGAACTGCAAACTCTTCAGGTTGATGTCTAAAGAGAACCTGACAGATGGGGTTGGGTTTGGGGGTTGACTTACCCTCCTGCACTGCAGGAAGAAAGCACCTCGTGTGCATTGCCAAAGCCAGGGAAATCCTGTCCCTAATTGTACCTGCTCCTGCATCAAAAGCTCTGGAGAGTGAGCACAGTGGGAGGAGCTACTCACATTCAGGTTTTTTTCAGCCAGCAAACCATAGACACTAAGAGTTGATTAATGCTATTCTTGGTTTATTTTCAATTTAGTTTTCAGCAGAACTTGATTATGAAGTAGCAAATCTAATTTCCTAGAAAGGAACCTCAGCACTTGCTTGGGAGTATAATGATGGTTTGCAAGCAGGCTGCCAGCTAGTGATGCCAGTGAAAACTATCTTCTGGTAGGGAATGTTTGAAAAGTCTTGTGTGCACAAGCTGAAAGTGCACAGAAATAAACCAAGGGTGTGTAGCATGCAGGAAAAACATCCTACCTTGTCTGACCTTGGTAGCTGAAACTTGTTTAAATGGTGACATCATTTCAGCTCTTCTTTACAAAGCTGATTTAGACACCATTTTTAATCCCCTTGTTTCTGTTTATTTGTTTAGCTGACTTTCATTTGTAAACCTGAGATTAAAAAAATCATTTTTACAGAATTATAACAAACTCATACTTTGCCTGGTTGCTGCTTTTTTTAGGATATTAATAATCCTCCCATTCAGAGGCTTCGCACTTTCAAAGCTGGTAAAATTGTGCTGACCTTCCCTTGCTAGTTTGTATTAATTTAGTTAGAAAAGCCTCCACTGTGGGAGAGCAGGATCAGTGATGTGGGTTGTGTGTCACAGGAAACTGAAGCTTCATTTAATGTCACAGAGGATAGAGCTGGTGCAAGGGATCAAGCCAGTAATCTCTACACTGGTATTCTTGGGGGTATGAGCTGGGGGTAGCACATTTATAGATCTTGGAGGGAAAAATTACAGTGTGAATGGATTCTCAGTTACAGGAATTCTGGGCCAGAGCTTTAACTGTGTGGTTGGACAAGGAAGACTGACTTTGAGAATCTCCAGCAGCTAGGAATTGCCTGTTTTGGATGACTTGAAGAGATCCTGGTGGGCAGAAATACCTGACAGAAAGTGCAGACAAAAGGCTTCTGATGTGGGAGCATGATTTAAAAGGAGAGAGAAGATGTTGAAATCTAGATTAAGAACGTTGTGTTAGTTCCATCCCATTTGACCAGGCACTGAGAGACACACAAGACCTTAGAGACAAAGTTTAGAGCAGATCAGCATCCAAGTCTTTACAGAAATAGCAGCTGATTTTTTTTTTTTTTCTACTCAAAGATCACGCAATGAAGTGCAGAGGAAGGAAAGGAGGGAGACAAAGAGGAAGCTTGGAAGGATGGGGGAGAAACCAACTCTTTGAACTTTGCCAGTGTCAAAATCTCTGGGGGGTGTATGTGCTCAATACCCATAACAGACCATGTCACAGGAACAGGGAGGCACTCATACCCTCAGGGTGAAATCTTGCTTTGAACCTGACTGCAGAAGGTGGTAACAGGGTTGCAGCTGTAACTCAGAGCTTCTCTCTTTGATCCCCAGGTTCTCACTCCTCAATGATCCTGGTTTCCATAGGTATAAAACTTTGCAGAGAAAAGACATGAATCATGCAGTCTGTGCCCACTGCGTGAATCCCACTGGCATTTTGTAAGCTTGTGAGGGTGCTAACTTGCCTTTGTGCTACCTCTTTTTAAACAATTAGGCTCACTGAAAGAGCAAATTCACCTTCCTTTTTTTCCAGTCTTCAATATCTGTTTTCTATGTCTGCACTAGTTGTTTTCCAGAGGCCTCCACTTTTTATCCTGGAGATACAAAGGAAATGCTACTGTCAGGAGATTAATTTTCTATTCATAGTCTTTGATTCTATCTTGCTTTTATCCCTAGGGCTTGGAACAATGGGCCAAGGCATTGTGACTTCTCTGGTTAAGGCCAGCATACCTGTGGTAGCCCTGGAGCAGGACCTGGAGTACCTGAACAAGGGAAGAAAAGCTGTGATGCTCCTTTTGGAACGTGAGGCTATGAAAATGGAAGGGGGTGCCCAGAGCCTGGATTTCCATAACCCTGCATGTCTCCAGTTCACTGTGGATTTTGATCTGTTGCGTGATGTAGACCTAGTCATCGAGGCTGTGTTTGAGAACATGGCACTAAAGAAGGAAATATTCCACAAGCTGTCAAAGATCTGCAAGCCAGGAGCCTTGCTGTGTACAAACACATCAGCCCTGAACATCGACGAAATAGCTTCTGCCACAAGCTGCCCACAGCAGGTCATTGGCACCCACTTCTTCTCCCCTGCCCATGTAATGAGGCTGCTGGAAATCATCTATGGCCGCCACACGTCCCCCACTGCCATTGCCACTGCTATGCAGCTGGCCAAAACCCTGAAAAAAGTTGGAGTGGTGGTAGGGAATTGTTTTGGCTTTGTTGGGAATCGCATGATGTTTCCGTACGTACAACAAGCAGTTTTCCTTTTAGAGGAAGGAAGCAGACCAGAAGCAGTAGATCAGGTTCTTGAAGATTTTGGCTTTAAGATAGGCCCTTTCCGCATGTCTGACCTTGCCGGGCTGGATGTGGGCTGGAGGTCTCGGCAGGGCCAGGGCCTGACGGGGCCGTCCCTCCCCGCAGGCACCCCGGCCCGGCAGCGGCAGGGCCAGCGCTACAGCCCCCTGCCAGACCTGCTGTGCGAGCACGGCCGCTTCGGCCAGAAAACCGCCAAGGGCTGGTACCAGTACGAGAAGGCCGGGGGCAGGACAGCCACGCCAGACCCATGGCTCCACAGCTTCCTGTCCCACTACAGAGACACCCATGGCATCAAGGCCCGCTTTATAGACCAGGAGGAAATCCTGGAGCGGTGTTTGTTTTCCCTCATCAACGAGGGGTTTGCCATCCTGGCTGAGGGAATAGCATCAGGCCCGGAGCACCTGGATGTCATTTACATCAATGGCTATGGGTGGCCGAGGCACAGGGGTGGCCCCATGTTCTACGCCTCCACCGTGGGGCTCCCCCGCGTGCTGGATAAATTGCAGAAGTACTCTGAGGCCCACCCTGATGTGCCCGGGCTACGACCCAGTGCCTTTCTGAAAAAGCTGGTGGCTGTGGGGAACCCCCCCATCAAGGAGTGGATGTCCTACCTGAGCCAGCAGAGCTCCAAACTGTGATTCCTCTGATCTCTTGAAACCAGTGCTTTAATTGCACCGCCTCTTCCAATAAAACCCAAAGTGCTACAGGCAAAGTCACTGGCCTTCTGAGACCTTTGCAGGGAATAAAGAACACTGATAATTGTCCTCAGTCCTCAGGCCACCACTGCCTTCATCCATCCTTCTCTTTCAGCCCCAGCCTCACCCATTGTCTTTACACACTGTTGTGTAAAGGCCCATCTCATTTTGCACTGCCTGCAGATCATCACAGCTGTACTACTCCTCCAGTCTGTCTTTGGGGAAGGCAGGGAGCAGCATTTACAGCCCACAATGCAAATCATGGCTGAAGCCAAGAAAATTACAATCACACTTCAGCCAAGACCTGCTGGATCTACCAAATCCTGTCTTCAACCTATTTCCCAGTTTGTTTCAGTTCTTTCCAGTGCAGCCACTTCCCCTCAATTCCCTGACTCTTCTGTAGCCAGCCAGCTGGAACCTGCTCCCCTTCTGTTGCTGGGGGACAGATGGCATGAGGGTGCAGCAGCTTTCAGAGGTAAAGTCAAATGAAGTGGAGAGAGCAGATCTGGGCAGAGAGCAAGGGGCAGTCCCTTGCTGTCCCCTGGTACTGTCTCTTCTCCTTGCTGCAGTGAAGGCTCTAATAAATTCCAGGAAAGCCACAAACACATCATCCTGACTAACCTGCCCTGTGGTGTTGGCTTATGACTGGCTTTTTGCATCCAGACTCCATCCTCTGTTGCCATTATCCCCACCTGGCTTTGTCCAAGCAGAAACATCTTCTGGCATCTCTTCAGTGTGGAAAAGTGTTGCCATCACTCCCCACTTCTTTCTTGCCTACAGCTACCAGGTCTTGGGGCTCTAATTGACCAGCTTGTAACACAGCCTGCCACTGACCAGGTTTTCACATGATCAGAGGATGTGCTGGGAAGGACATGGCACAAGAGCAGTGGGACACTGCTTGCAGGCAGGCAGGGAGGTGGCAGATCTCTAGCAAAGGGCTGAGCAGAGTGAGAGGCAGTGAAGCTAGCTCCAGACTTGATGCTTTGGGACAAAGTCTCCCATTTCACATGTCTTACAGTCTGGTGTGGGGAATAGGTTGGTCTGTTAGGGACACCAAATGTTTAACTTTTGATTTTAATTTAATAAAACTGATTATCTAATGACAGATTATATGGTGTCATGTGAGATAGAGGAAGAAATGCAAATGTGCTTGGTTTTTGTTTTTTTCCCTATCCCTTCTTTACATGGTGGAATTACATAATTTTCCTGCTTCTGGAGGAGTTTGTGTCTGAAAAGGCTGCATGCCTCTTTTGTCTAAATATGTTTTATTTTGCCCTTTGTCTAATCCTATCCACTAGTGGGTGAGGGAGAAAAACTGAGGGCAGGAAACCCATCAGGACTTACAAACCAACCCAAGTGCCTGGTTCCAGGGAGGACTTTTCTCCAGGACTGGAGAAGAAGCCACTCTAGGGGCAGTTTGCCCCAAAATCACTAGTGTGCCACAGCTGAGAGCAATCCAGCTTAGCTCGGAGGTGAAGCACTACTTCCACACGAGCAGGCTCTGTGTGACACGTTACACAACAGCCCTGGTTGTGCTCTCTGTCGTCCCCTGGACAGCTCTGGACACGATGCCCTGCCCGGGCCAACCTCCCTTCTCCTGTGCCTCGTGCCGTGGTGTTTACCCGCACTGGGCATCAGCTGGGAAAGGGCAATTCCCTTGCAGCAGGAGGCTGCAGAGCAGAGGACATGCCCTTCCTCTGGAGCAGCAATGTTATCCCAGGATAACCCCAGCTTCTACCTAGGGCCGAAATGCTTCTCCTCACCTGCAGCACCTGTGTGCTGGTGCCTTTGATGGGTCCGTTTCCCTCATCAGGAATTGCTGAGAACAGAGGTTGTTCACACCACTGATGTCTCTCCTGACAGAAGTTCATTTGTCAATTCGCATCGACCAAAGCAGCCCAGCATCGATCGTTCTGTCTGCCTGACGTCGCAGCAGCCGGCGGTGACACTGCTGCCACTGCTGCCGCCGCGAGGTCGCGTTCCCGGCTCCGGGAGGGCGGGGGCAGTGCCTGGGAGCCCTGGCCTCTGGCCTGCCCCGCTCCCGGCAGGGCAGAGCACGCCGAAGGGCAACCACAGCCCCTCGGCCCCCAGCCCTGCACGGCAGCCTGATCCAAAGCCCTTGGTGCCTGCTGACAAGCAGCCCAAGCAGCAACCACCAGCTTGTTCTGTGAGCTTCTTTGGTAAATTGTTAACAGCCTTGCACAGTCCCCATCAGCTCAAATGTGCAGTGATGCCAGAAATACACCCATGAGTGAAATGTTTCTTCATTTAACAGGAGAGAACACAGCCCTGTGCAGGGGAGAACTAGATAACCACTTGGTACAGGATTAGTTTCCCCACCTGTCTTTTTAAACCAGTTAACCATTTTCACTCAGTAGGAAAATATCTGTTAAAATGTTTTCCAGGCAAAACCATCCCTACAGGTGAGGAATGTCCCCAGCTCTGCACACTTGCATGTCTGACTATTCCAAGCTACATGAGCTGAGGTTATACAGTTCTCTGGCACGGTGAGGCCGTGGTGACACACAATCTGAGCTGGCTCCAGTCCATCCTTAATCTTTGGGCCCTGCTTTTGCTTTCATGTGGTGTCTGGCTGCATGTCTGTGCTTTCTGCACAGCAGGGTGCTTGCTTTCATTCTGAGGAGATTCGGTGTCAGCCCTGCGAGCACCAGTGGCTTCTCTCATGCAGCTGCAGGATTGTTAGATATCTTTAATTAAGTCAGTGAACTCTGCCAGTGCAGCAGATGCCTCCATTAACTACTCAGCCACAGGCATTGTGCAAAACAGCAGCAAACGGGAGTGCACCAAAGGGGAGGATTGCCTGAGCTTTGATCAGAGTGCCCTGCAGCACCGGCCCTTCAAAGGGATGCAGAGAGCTCCCTGCCTTAGGCTGCTCAGAAGTGCTGTCCTGCAGTGCATGCCCAAATTGGACGGGGTACTTAGGTCTTGCCAGAAACACCTACTCCTCTTTCTGTAATCCACACTTTACCTTCCTTCTTTATTTCTTTTGAACAGAAAGTGATCTGATGGGTCAGGCTGGTCTGAGAGCACTTCTGGAGGTGAGACAGTACTGGAGAGAAAGGAGTTTGTGCCAGCAGATAGAAGTGTCTGTTTTCCTTGAGCCAGGGCTCTCATGGGAGCTGAGCTGCATCCCTTGTTTGCTGCTAGTGGGCTCCAGGGAAGAGGGTGACATCAGGACAGTGTCAAAGAAACACCTGGATTTGCAATCAGTTTCTCCTCTGCTTGCAAACAGCTGAGCAAGGTCCTAAATGTTTGCAGATTTCTGTGGGATTTCAGCAAAACAAAGGCAGATAAGCCTCCAGGAGTGTCAGAATACTTTCCTTCCAGTGTAATAAATGCTGGAGACATTTAAAATGTACAGGCCTGCGAAAGTCTCCCACTCCTGGTGACCCATGCCAAGGGAGGCTCAAAGCCCCTGCTCAGTGCAACTAGGCACCCATCTCCTCCCAGATAGGCTGAGTTTAATGGTGTAGCCATTCCAGATCCAAGGAGATGAGGGCACAGCTGGGACACAGTCATGTGGCACTGAGGTGCTGCAGGAGGGGACTGTGGATGAGCAGGAAGGGCCAGCAGCACTGCAGAGACCAGGTCTGCACTGCAAGCCAGGGGTCACAGTCAGAGGTGGTTCAAAGCCTCAGTGCAACTCTGTGCTCTGCAGTTATGACCCATATCCCTTGGTCTGACCCATAAAGTGTGGAGCTGATCACAGCCACACACCAGCAACTTGGCAGTTCTTAAGCCCTTATTGGCAAGAAGCAAATGGCTCTCTCAGCACACCTTCAGGAGGGTGTACAGGACAGGAACACCTCTGGGATCTATCCAAGGACAGACTCCATATGAACTCTCTGGGAATGCTCTGGAGAACACAGAAAAATAAGTATGTTTTGGCTGTTTCTGACATAGAGCTACTGGGTATTGTACAAAGATAAGGGACTATGAAAATGACCATTTGATTTCTGTTCTAACAGAGAGCTGACTTCAACTCCCAGTGCTGAGCAGAGCAGCAATAAAATTGCAATTTTCTTTCAAACATAGCAGGGAAACAAGTCCACCAGCACACTTAGGAAACAAATAATGTAGCCATGGCTCAAGATAAATCCAGCTTTAATTTTGGCCTAAAGGTATGATTGTTGGAAAATACCAATACATTTTCATATGTTTATTAACCAAAATTATATCTACTGATTATTTTACAAAATGAAGGACAAAGTTTCTCAGGATTTTTTTTATCACTGTGTGCTTAGAAAGAAATGGGTTTCTGAATTAGATTAAGCAGCATGATGAAAAAAAAAAAAAAATCTGAAACCTGCCTGTGCTGCGGGCCACTTTGCAAGCAGCTCAGTGTCCTGCTCCATTGGCTCTGGCACTGCAGGGGTGATTGATCTGTGTTCACCTGTCTCACAGACTAGCAACGAGCTGCGCGCGTGGAGCGCCCCAGATCGCTCGTAATCGAGGCTGCTTGCCTGCTGCCCACGCTCCCTGGAGGCTGCTGTCCGGTGCCAGGGTGTCCGGATCCCATTCATCAAGCCCGGTGGTGTCTGGAGAGGAGCTCCACATGGCCGGGGGAGTGCTGGGGGGAGGCTGGCAGCTGGCCCGCAGCCCTGCCCGGAGCCGGGCTGGNCTCCTCCTTCTCCTCCTCCTCGTCCTCAACCTCCTCCTCCTCCTTCTCCTCCTCCTCCTCCTCTGGCCGCTGCGGCGCGGGGGCTGCGGGCGGAGCGGCGGCGCCATGAGCGGGGCGGCGGCGGCGAAGAGCGAGAAGCTGGACGAGGCTCAGGCGCTCGCCCGCNGCTCCCGCCCGTGCGCTCCGGCCGCCGCAAGCGCCTTGGGAAGCACAGAAATGTCACAGCGGCCCACAGCTCACCCCAGCCGAGGGACACAGCCACGCGGGGCACAGCCATCGAAGGGTACGGCCATCGCGGGACACGGCCGNCACAGCCACGGCCGCTGCTTCCGCCTGCACTGGTGCTGCCACCTGGGATGGTGCCACTGTGAGTGAGGGGGCGAGGGAGCGGGCGGGGGGCACGATCCCGGCCGTCCCCAGTGTCCTGTCAGTCATGAAGCGCGCTGCTTNCACGACCATGAGGGGCCACGGTCAGCGCAGGGCACTGCCATCGTGGGACATGGCCATCGAGGGACAGAGCCATCGGAAGGTATNCGTCCCGTCCCGTCCCGCGGCCGGGAGCAGCCCGCTCCCGGAGCTGTCCGTGCCCCAGTGGGATCCTTACCTCGGGCGCTGCTCCCGTAGGGGCGGCAGCGGCGATGCTTGGAGAGTTCTCTCGGGGCCTGGAGTCCCAGTGCCCCGCACCCCCGTGAGCCGGCCGGAGGGTGGGCTATGCGTTGGCTGGGCACCGCGGTCCTTCGCACCCGCCACTTCATTCTCAATGCTAATGGTTTTCTTTTTACAGGCATAAACCTCTTTGAGCAGAGAGGTAACTGCTTTAGGCTATATATAGCAGATAGCTTCAAAATCCAGTATTGAGCCAACTCTGGTGAAAAGGCGCCCAACGACTTTAATATCGGTATTCAAGATCGTGATGTATCTAATCATGGAGGCTGAGATTGAACTGTGGATGTCCAAACATAGTTTGATGAATAATTAATCATGTAGAGCCTTGAAGAGCAGGCTTTCCCAGCAGCGTGTTTATGCGAGGTCAGGAAATGGTGATGGAGCAGTGTACTTGGGTCGTGTTGTGTTCTGGAGATCTTAAAGCTTGGCTGGTCAAAGTTAACACTGGACCCTTATGTGCGGGTTACTTGGTAACATCCCTCACATCCCATTCTCCTTTTAAGTCCATTGCCATTGCCATCTCTCCTTTCAATTTAGTCGCCTTCACGGATTCCTCTTCACATAGACGTTTTGCAATTAGATTAAGCAGCATGATAGGGGCTGCCTCAAAAGCCAGCTTTTGTTTGGATGCAAGCTTCTATATCAATTAAATATGCATTTCAGGAATTTTGGCTTGACTTGGGATTCATTTGAAAACAGTTCAGGACAAAAGGTTTTCTTCTGTCTGTTCCCTGAGTGGCTGTGTGAGAAGTGCCACAGTCACCTGTTGCACAGGGGCAGGGATGTCTCACTGGTGTGTCATTGATAACACAAAGGCCCTCAAGTTATGACCTAGATTCTTCCCAACGTTTTCCTGGTCTCAGTTATTTGTGGCCACCATCAAGACAGAAAAGCTTATGAGCGCTCTGCTATACAGGATCAGAGCTCAAAGTGGTGCTTATAAACTGGAGATGTTACCCAAAATCATCTGGGAATGGTCCTGGGATAGGGAAGTCAAACATGGAACTGGGAACACCTGGAGAAGTGATTGCAGAGAGGGATGTGGGGATTAGGATGGATCACAAACTGCCTGTGCATCAGCAGCGGGAGTGTGGCAGAAAAGCCAAACCCAGAACCCCAGCCCTCGCTTTGGGATGCGTTTCCAGGAGCATGGCAAGTGTGCAATTTAATTAGTCTCTTCAGCTCAGTGATGAGGAAACCAGGCTGATGGGCTGAGCTTTGAGTGTTGCATTTTGTAGAGCTGTAGGAGAATTGGGAAGGAGATCACAGAGATCATCTTAGAAAAATATGCTTTATAAAGGGGTGCAAAAGAAAGGGCTGTTTGGTCTGTAAAAGATTGAGGGAGGGAGAAAGGAAGGAGGAAGGGATGATGAGCTTTGCAAACTATAAGGTAGCCTTGCAGAGCAGTTGTTTTCGAGTCCTCTGCACAGACATGGCAGATAACCAGATATCTCTTACCTCTGACAAGGAGAGTGTAGGTTTGGCTATGGGAAAATATCATAACTAGAGAGAGAAGTGCAGCAGGGGAACAGAGTACTTGAGAGGCTGAGGAGTCACGGTCCTTCAGGGAAGGCTTAGACTGGTGTCTCTTAGGCATTACATGGAGCTGCTTCCCCCTTGGAAAGACCACTTGAGATCCCATCTAACCCTTTGATTCTTTGTGGCAATTATAAGATTTAAAAATAGTTATAGCATTTGCAAGAAGTACAGACTTCCTTCTCAATTCCTCCTTTATGGCTAAGGAAAAGTTAAGATACCTTTGCCTCATGAAACCAGGATTTTAAATGGAAGATTTTAAAGGAAGTCACACACTTCATTGCCTTGTTTAATCTTCTGAAAGCCATGGTGAAGCGTGCTCCCTTCTTGCTCCTCATTTCCTAATGCAAATTTCAGAGCTAAGGATCTCTTTGTATCCTGCTCCTGTGGAATGAGTTGAGTTGGACTTAAAAGGGGTAGGAATGAGGTCTATAATGGGAAATTGTATAGAGGTCAGAGATGTAATTAAACAGCATTGGGAGATACCTTGCATAAATGCACTGCTGTAATAGCGACTTGAGAATCCTCAGAGGCTTCTTGAAAATGCTTTTTTGTGATTCTTAAGAGCTGTATTGGGGAACAAGAACAATTAAAAGGGCCATTGAAGTATTATTTTCCATCAGTGGCCAAGGTCCTGGAGAATGTCAACTCAGTTAAAGTGCACTTACACTGAGAAATTACAAAAACTCACCATGCCATGATGAGTAGATTGTCTCCTCATGTGTATTCAGGATCACATCTGCTTACTTCAGTGACAGGAGCAATTTAGCGCTGCAGAGCTACTTGCCTATGGAAGGAATAATTGAGAAAGAACTCAGTCTGAATTCCCCAAAGCCATTGTGGTTGGCATGCTCGGAAGTGAGCAGCACTGTAGGCGCTTTCTTTACCTCAGATATTTCTCTGTCCGTAAAATGGCAATAATAGCTAGCAGGGAGATCAGAGACTGTTTGGTGTATCTGAACAGCTCCAAGAGCCTCAGCTGCCCTGGGTGCCCGTATAATTTCTGTGTCTAAACCTGGAGTTTATTTTAGGTCCTTTTCAGTCAGTTTCAGGCTCGGTGGGGAGCGGATTTCCCAGTGTAGTGTTTCTGTAATGTTGTAATGTGCTCCTGTGTGTGGGGAGCTCTGAACCCAGGTGCAGCCTCCATAAGAGGTGCATGAAAAACATGCAGGATGGGTGTGCTGGGGAAGGCTGGGATGGGAGGGTGCTGGAGTGCCTTGGGTGTTTGCTGCAGCTGTCAGGCTCTGCCCAGGAGTGCAGGACCTCGTCCCTGCTGCCATAGCTGTCCTTAACTTCACTGTCATGGGTGCTGCCAGGAGGCTGTGCCACTCCAGTCTCCACATAGAAGCAGGATGAGGGCTTCCTTGGAGTCCTTCTCCCAGCAGGAAAGAAGGTGTTGTCCCAGGAGGTGTTTCTGACTTCAGCCTCTGTCCCACTACACATTTCTCCAGCTTGCTCTGTGCCCTGCAAGCATTCTCTTTGCCAGGGTGGCAGACCCCTGTTCACCTTCATCCCCTTGCCTCTGACAGCCTTGTGAGATTTTGTTTATTAGATGCAAGCTGAGAGCCTTAAATTACTCTGATCTACTTTTTCCAGAGCCAGAGAAAACATGCCAGAGGCAGGTCTGCAGCAAGGTGCCTGCCTCCCTTTCCTCACCTCGGAATTTCCACTGCAGCTGTGATTTGCACTGATGCTGGCTGTGAGGCTGCTGGCTCTGAGGTGGTACCTGCTTATGTCAGAAAGGATCAGATCCTTGAGGTTTCATCTGTCCTGACCTGACAGCAGGACTTCGACTGTATTTTGCTAATTTTACTTTATAAGAATTAACTGAGAGAGAAGGCATCATGCTTGATACGAGCATTCTCTTGCAACTGGGTTCATTTGTAATCTGAATATCTTGCATTCTGTTAAACACCCTGCAAACCCCTCGGTACATTATGCTGCAATTATCAATAATACATGATGAATCGTGGTTCCACAGCAGTTGCATCAATAGACAGTAATTGTGCCACCTTGTATTAGCCTTTCTATGCTTTTTTCCCCCCCCCGATTGAGTATCAAAAGAGCAGGCTTTTAGCTCTTTAAAGCTTCTTGCATATCTTATATTGAAGATTAAATGTAGCAAATAAATTTCAGTTTCACCCCTTTTACAGGTTCAGCTGTTTGGAACCTTTACCAAGAAAACAAACCAAGCATGGGGAAAGCAAGAGATCTCTGTTGGGTGGCCAGGAAGGGAACACAGTTGCCAGGCTTAGGCAAGGAACAAGACTGTGGTGGCAGGAAAGGTTTTAAAAAATACACCTGCTCCCCAGCCCTGCAGTTTGCTAGGTGGTGGATAGCACTTGCAGGTGTGCCTTGGATTAGTTTCCCATTCCCTGGCATGCATCACAAATTATGGCACCATTCAGCTGGGGTTTGCAGCCAGACCTGGCAGGTTCTGCATGAGGTCAGGCAGGCCTGGCAAGAGATCCAAGGAACTGTCATTTTTCAGCCAAGAGGGAAAAATGGGTTTGTGTGATGGGTGGCATGCCACAAAGGGCACGTTTTCTGGATGGTTTTGGGGAGAAAGGCTTCTCTAAATTGTGCCATGCTAGCAGTATTCTGGGAATGCAGAACTACAGTACATTTACATTTGTTATTCACCTGAACAGGCAGCCCAGGGTTTCTTGGCTCTCAGAGCTCCATTGCTTCCTCTCAGTGTCTTAGGGCACCCAGTAGAGGCACAGTCCCTGTGCTTGGGCTCTCATCAGTTCCAGCTGTGTGCTGGCCAGGGGAGGGGGGTTATCCCTTCTCCATTGCCCACAGCTGCAGCCAGGGAACGAGGCAAATCAGCACAGTCACTGCACCTGGGTGTGCTCTGAGCCAATACTGCTCCTCACATTCTCTGCTTGAATCACTAGTGTTTTCTTTTTTAACATTTGAAAATGAAAACATTTATTGTCTGTCACACAAAGCTGCTGAAAGTTCTCTGTCAAGGCCATCCTCGATTAAACCTCTTCCAGGGAGATGTGGTGTGTGTGTCCATGGCAGCTCCTGCCTGCTCTCTGGCAGGTACACACCTGGCCCAGGTGCAGGCATTTTCCCCTGCACACAGTGATGTGTGCAGTATTTCACTTCCTCTGTGCACACCAGCAGCATTTCCAAGGTATCTCTCCCCCCTCCAGTGACAGAAGCTATCAGCAGTGGCTCTGACAATCTCCAAAGCCCATGTAATTATTCAGAGCCCAGTCTGCCTGTGGGAACTGCAAGGAGGGAATCAGTGAGGGAGCTGTGCTTTCCTGTGACAGAGCTGGTAAGTGAGCTGAGATGGTATGGAGAGGAATTCAGGTGCATCCTGATAGGACTTGGGGGTCTAAAGAGGAGCTGTGCCTGCCTGCAGCCAGTGTCTGTCCATCCCGGTGTGTTAGAGCAGCAGCCACAGCCCTGGGGTGCTCTGCAGCACAGCATACACTGTACATCTCCAGGAGGGAGCAGGAGGGCAGCAGTGCTCCGGTGCTCTGTGCCCCTGTCTGAAGATGGTGATGGGGACTGGAAGCAGGCAGCCTGGCAGTGGTGATGGCAACTTGAATTTCCAGCAGTACTGTTCCACAGGGCAAAACTACATCCTGATGACTGATTTGTTGGATAAACAAAGGGAAAGGGAGTTGTAACACGCTTGTCCGAAATTCTGAGTATTTGGAGAAGCTCATACATTTTTCTTCATGGAAAACTCCTGTCTAAAGCGGAATGGAGCAGTGGGGCTCTAAGGCTAGGAATTCCCAGAAAACACAGCTCTCCTCTCTAGAGGAAGAATGACCACAAATCCTGGGACAAATAGGCGTTTTTAATTTATTTCTGATCTGAAAAGGATTTGAACATTTATCCTGTTAAGTCCATGTATCTGCACAGAATGTTTGTGCATAGAGCAAGGCATTATGCTGAGTGCCAGGCAGGAGCGGCAGAAAGGTGGATGTTGCAGCTTGTAATGGGAAAAGACTTTTAATGAGGATTTGTAGCCTGTGGCTGTGCAAGATCTTCTCTTCACCTGTATTTTGAAGAGCTATGATATTCCTGCTTCGTTTCACTAAGCTGTACACAACCAAGGAAAGAATGTCAGCTTAATATATTCTGAAGTGTTACTCTAAGGGAAAACACTGCCAGTTTTTATGGGTGCACCATCCCAGACCTGGATGGGATTTTGGTCCTCTGGTTTTAGTTATAATCTGGAAATCACAGTATGAATGTACCATTGATAAGAGAACCCACATGTGTCAATTCCTTGTACCCTGTGGGAATATTAGCACCTCTGGAAGAACCTGCTGACATTAATTTTGAATCCTTACTATAATGTTTAGTGTTATAGTTATTATTAACAGAATGTTCTGTTATTATTAACAAAGGCCCTGATATCACTTAACAGAATTTGACCACAGGAAAATCTCTGAATTCAGACTACTTGCTTAATGTGGCTCATAGGACTAACTCTTGTACAGCTCATGCATGATGGAACAGAAATCACTGCACTTCTTTCTCCAAAAGTCTAAGAAGAAGGGACCTGTGTACCAAAACACTTCCTGCCAGCCAAAAACTCTTTGTCATGCATGACTATTAGACCGTTTTGTAATCTGTCTGTCCACCTGAGAGGCATAATTCACAAAGAATTTTATCTGCTTGCCCCAAACTCAGTGATCTGCTGGTAAGAGCCTCTAAGAGTGGTAGATAACTGACACCTTTCCTCTGTGGCTGCATGAAGGGTTAAGTGCTGGTTTTGTGAAGCCTGAAAGGACAAGGCTGGGGATGTTTCCTACCAGAAGCAAGTACTTCTAAAGAAAAAGTTCATTAATCTTGTGTATTGTCAGCTGGTGGGGTTGTCTGTGAATTTAGGGTGTTCTGAACCCTGCACAGTGAGGGCTGGGCCTGTGCTCCTGCTCAGAGGGCTTCCTGCTGGTGAGAGGTTGCTGGCACTTTTGTCACTGCAGAGGAACAGCCTAAAGATATAATCTGCATGGAGCACAGTGCCTGTGGTGAGCGTGTGGCTTCCTTCCTGGACCCTGCAGGTGAGGGAATCTGTTTGCCAGCCTGGATCTGTGAGCCTGCTTAATGCCAGTGCCCGATGCAAAAGTGCCTGCTGTCACATCATCCTTCCTCCTGTGGTTCTTGATGGATGTTTCATGGGTCTTAAATGGCAGCCTGTGGTCATTGCCTCGCATTGACCCATGAGACTGAGTCACAAGATTGTTGTTGCTGTGACTTCCATCCTGCAGGTCTGCAGAGCTGGCACTGCTCATGTCTGCTGGAAGCACTGAAGAGGCCCCTCAGGTGCTTGGCACAGGACCTCCAATTTCCTGGCAGCACCTGTGTGCTCATCAAGAACACATTTTGTCACTGCTCGTGTTGCTGCAACCAGCAGAGCTGGGCTTGTAGAGCAGGGACATCTTGGGGTGTTCTTATGTAATGGCTCTCGATTTAACCAGTGCTGCTGTACACTTCATGACTCACTGCCAGCCTTGGTAACTTATTTCTGCACACTGGTGAGGCTCTACTAGAAATTTGTGTTTCTATAAAGGACAAAAAGCAAAATGCTTTACTCACAAACAGTGTAAGATGTTCCCAAACTCCTGAGAGCTGTGACAGTGTGGGCTTAGCTGCTGATGGATGGCACAAGCTTATACTAATGCAAAAGCTGCTTGACAGTAGATTGGATTCCAGGTAGAGCATCTCTCTCTCTGCATATAAAGTGACCCTGGTTTAATGTGTTGTGGTTTTTCTTCTAGCACCTCCATGAATTTATCTGCCCACAAGATACGAGTATGTTTTCATAATGGCTTTGATTCTTCCACTAATCAATTTTTATGTAGTGACTGATCACAGAACTCAAGAAGTGCAGTTCATGAAATTTGGAGGTGTTTTTGCCAACAGTTGAGTATATTCACATAGATGGAAATCAAAAACCTACTGGGAAAGTGAAAACTGATTGCTTGGCAACTGGGCCTTGTTTTTAACATAGCCATACTTTAATTTAGGCCATGTAACAGTTGGAATTTATATGTAACCTACGTTGTAAAACAATTTCAGCAAGAGGCATGCATTTGTATTCTTGCTCTCACTGCTGGCTGCGGAGCTCGAGAGCCCACACGTCTGCTCTGGAAGCTGCTTGTTTGGCTGTGTGCTTGCACCCAGCCCTGAAATGACTCCCTGCTGTGCCCAGCTCTGTGCCAGGCTCTGTCTGTCCCTCTCCCTGCCACACATGATGCTGTTGCAGGCAGGGTGCTTAGCTTTTCCAGGCTGCTGAGCTGTCTGGTTGGATTTCAGTTCTTTTTCGAGCCAGAGCCCCACTGCAGGTGTTTTCACTCACTCACTCACTCACTCACTCACTCACTCACTCACTCACTCACTCCCTGGTGAAAGGTTGGGACAGCATCAGGTGTGCCAGGGTGGGCTGACCAGCCCTTGCACCCATCCTGTAGTCCACTAGCATGAGCCCAGCTGTAGGCAGAGCGGGTGGAAGGAGACACTCACCTTTTGCTTTGTTTTTCCTCCCTGTGCTACTAGACCTTGATCTGCTGGCACAGGAGCCATTCTCCAGCTGGTCCTGTGGGATGTTGACTCTCTGGATGTGAAGCTGAGGGTGATGCTCTCACCTCTGCCAGCACTGGCTCACCCTCCCACAGCAGAGAGCTGTTTGTGCTCCTAGCTGCTCTGCCCAGGTGCTCCAAGTCACTTGCCTGCAGTGGCACTGTGTGACACAATGGCTCAATGTGGGAGAGCAGTGCTTTAAAATCCCCAGAAATGAGTTCTCTAGAGGCTTGTGATAGAAATAGCTTGGTTTGAATGGCGTGTGAATGGAGATGTGCATGAGGCACCAGCAACAGCGCTGGGATGAGGGTTAAAAGAGTGTGTGGGGAATAAGGATCCTGTTCCCAGCGCTGAAGCTGAAGAATGTGGTGTTGTCCAGCCTGAAGGCTCCTGCTCCCACACAGCCACTGCACAGATGATGTGTCAGCAGGAGGTCCTGGGCTCTGGCCACAGGAGGGGATCAGCACAGGTACAGCACATCCCATGGGCCATTATTTCTCCTGTCAGCCACCAGGAAAACACTGTGGCCACAGAGATGTGTCTATTCTGAGCTGCAAACCCAACCTCCTGCCCCAGCTGTCCCCTGTGGGTGCAGAGTGCCAGTCTTTAGAGAGGACTTTTCCTTCAAGGACCTGGTAAGCTGTTCTGCTTATTTGAGAATTCCCAAGAAAGCATTCCATCATATGCAGAGGCTCAGGGTGCCCCCCTGCAGCACATACCACACACCTGGGAGAAAACTGGATCTTGTGTCTCCAATCCCTTTGATTTCCAGACGATGCCATGGTTTTCTGGGTAGTTTGACATGGAGCTGTGCTTCTGTTGCTTTGTTTCCCTATCAGAACACTGCCTGGCTGCATGGAAACCATGGGCTGCTGAAGCTTGAGCAGATGGTGCACAGGGATGGGGTTGTAGAATAAATATTTAGCACTAAGCCATTTTTTGCTATTTTCTCTACTGAATTTTAAAAATATCTAGTGTAACTTGGGGGATAAAATTTCTCAAGGGAACGTGTAAGAAGTGGCTGTTCTGGCCTTTGGGGGTGGGTTTGGAAGGGATGTTGGAAGATGAATATCCTCAGATTCAGAGCCCAGCTGCTGTGCTGGTAGAGGTAACCCGGGCTATGCCACACTTTCCATGCCTGTGATTCCATGTTTTTGGAACCCAGTATGGAGCTGGGGTGAGTAGCACCTGTGGTATGGGTGACATTCTCTAGATACTGGAAGGAACTGGAGGAAGGTTCCTCCAGAACACACACGTGGTGTGTACTGCTGCTCACTGCCTTATTGGTGTTGGTATTCTGTTCCCTTTCAATGGTTAGTGAGCAAATATGACTCCTTTAAGAGGCTTTATGGCTGCATCTTTCAAACCTTCAGGGTTGCTTTTTCTTTAAGTCCAGTAAATCCTGGTAAGCAATGAGAGTAAAGAGCAGAGATGATGAAGGAAGCTCCAGGGTCTGCTTTGGTTTAAGCGTTACCTGCTTTTAAACTCATGTGCAGAGAAACTCCTCAAAGGCTTAGACAGCTCACAGCATGTACTGCCATGATCCTTTTTGTATATAAAACAGATCAAGACAAATTAAAATACAAATTTGATGAGGAAAAACTTCCTGATTTTTTTCCCCGCTTTGTGCTGGTTTCCTGTGAAAAGTGTTGAGTCAGGGGCTGGCACAGCTGTCTGGCTGTACAGCAGGGAGGGAACACCTCTCCTCCACAGGAGAGAGCTGGCAGCTGTATGGAATTGCTCCTAAGCAGCCACTGCCAAAATATCACTGGGCTGGCTCTTCTCTGAGCTTGGATGGGGTCTGGAATGGGGTGGATTCATTAGTGCTCTGATGGAGGTGCTTCTGTGAGAAGGAGCTGTTTGCAGTGATACATTTCTGTTAGGGCAGAGCCTGCCAGCCCTTCCTGCTGCCCTTCCAGCCTGCTCAGGTCCTGGTGTGTGGCTACTTTTTCTGTTGTTCCTTTGCTGAGTGATTTGTGCCCTTAGAGTCTCTTCTGTGATCCCTTACTGGGCCTTCTAGTTCTGCCAGACTTCCTGCAGGTATGTGGAACATTCTGTTTGCATTCCCCACACTAGAAATTTCTTTGAGCAATCTCAGTGCTTTTTCAAAGTTATTTGGACAAAGTGCAAGGCAGGAATATCACTTGCATTGAGGTGCTGCATATCTTTATCTAAGAGGCTTTTCAAGGTGGACAATCATTTCAATTATGCCTTATTATAACCATCAATGGCCCAGCTCAGCTCTACTTGAGCCTGTAAATCTGGCAGTGCCTCAGTGTCCTGAAATGTTTTCCATTTCCTCTGGTGGCTCATTCTACATCTTTTGTTCACCATGCAGCCCATGGGGATTTGCAGGATATGACATGATGTCTATTCCACATATCACAAAGAAGTGCAGACTGGCAGTGGGGTTTTTCACATGTGCCATCTGTAAATGTGCTCTAGGTTTCTCCTTCCATTTGTTCTCATCCCTCTGGAAAAGTTAGCACTGTGCTCTAAGTGTAGTTTGGAGTTGTAATAGTCCTTGGAAAGTATTTATGGGTAGGGCAAGCTTTGTTTGCAAGGGTTTGTTGTTCCAAGCTGTGCATATGACTGGAGAGAGGAGGAGGAAATCCAGAGCGGTCCATTTTATCCACTGTTCAGCTGGCAGGGCTGGAAGGCCATGACCCCAGGTACTCAGCCCATCACATTTCCCAATGGAATTCTACTCTGCTGGGCACTTGGCAACAGCTAGTGTGGTGGGCATCTCCAGCAGGCTGAGGATGCTGACTGCCCGCCATAAATCTGTCCAGGGTGTGCAGCAAGCTTGGCCTTAGTGAAGGAGGAAACCCTCCCTTGCCCCAAGGTTCTGCTGTGCCAGTGATGCATCCCTGCCCTCCTGTACCTTCCGGCTGGGCTGGTGAATCTGTGCCATCCATTGCCCTGGGGGACCCTGGAAGCCCAGGTGGGTGTGTCAACCTTCATACTGCCCTGGGGCCGCTGTGCCAATGGCAGCAGCAGG
The DNA here is from genome assembly GCA_013397375.1 of Toxostoma redivivum. Classification (NCBI taxonomy): domain Eukaryota; kingdom Metazoa; phylum Chordata; class Aves; order Passeriformes; family Mimidae; genus Toxostoma; species Toxostoma redivivum. The sequence continues at coordinate 145,802 of VXBI01000839.1, read as the reverse complement.
GCACCACTCCTGCTCAGAGCTGTCACTGCCTGTCAGACAGCTGCTGTAGGCACTAGAGCGCTGCCATCCACGCTGTGCTTCCCCAACAGCCAGGCTGGGCTCCCCTGCCACACCCAGGAGATGTGGAACAAGTGCTGCCAGGAGAGTGCTTGGTTGTTCTCCACCTCTTGTTGAGAGGAAAGCCAGTGCTCGAGAAGCTCATCCCTAAGGTTTCCACACACAGAACAGCTGTGCAGGGAGCTCTCCTTGGAATAATGCAGAACCCCTCCGAGGCAGCGCTGTCTCCTGTCACACATTATGAATTATGAATGCTTCCTTTGCCTTCACTCCTTCAGAGCTGTGTGGTATTTAATTAGAGGGTTTTTATGTTCTTCATAGTGGGACCAACTCCCCTCCCATGTGAGCTGAATTTTTTGGCAGGGTTGCAAGTGGCAATAGCAAAGTCTGGCACAGCTGAGTGAGAATCCCATTGGATTTCACAAAAGGAGGGGGAATCACTGGTGTTGTTACACAGGTGTATATTCAGGCAGCAACAAGTCACCAGTATTTGGGGAGCAGCACCCCGATGTTGAACAGGACACATCCCTCTACACCCTCACTGGGGCCTGTGGCAGCCATGGACTGCACCCTGGGGTCACAGCTCCAGCCCCTCTGGAGCATCGACCACAGCCAAAGGCATGGAGATTCCACTGGGATCAGAGCCAGTTCACCTTCAGCCCACCTCTACTTGGGATTTCCACAAGTGCTCAGCCCACACAGGAGCAGGTCCTGAGCTGAGCCAAGTCACGTTCAATAGCTGCAAGTAGCAGGTCTTTGTTAACCTTGCTGATTTTTGGAGATGGATGAGCTGGCAGATGGGAGGCTGTAGAAATATTTGTTTCAGCAGCTGCAGGGGGAAGAATACATGTGAAAAAAAGCTTTTATCTTTCAGTTAATAGATGTCTAAATGCCTTGCATACGAACAAATAAACGTGGTATGTATTGCTGACTTAGACTCGTAAGATCCACAGCTCTCTATTACCGTTTTAAGTGCAGTGCAACTCATGGTGTTATTTATTAGGACTTAGTCCTCCTTTTGAGAGGGTAAAACTTGAGAATTTGTTATAAGAAACCTCTCTCCTGAAAGCTGGACTTCATTTTTTTCCAATATGTCAAGCATGTTAATGAGTGTTAGAGGTAAACCAGAATGCTGGGATGGAGAGAAGGGGAAAAGAAAATTTTCCAGCCGCACCTCTGCTTATTTCATGGTTAAGTTATTTCGTATTAGCCACGGAAATTGCTGTCATTTTGTGTCTGTTTGGTGAGGATGCATGCAGACTGCCCAATTAGCAAAAAATCAGAGAGAAATGACCTCTTGGCTTGTTTCTCAAGGCTTGATTTGGAGTTTTGGAAGAAGGAGGCTCTAAAATACAGCTTCCAGTCAATCAGCCACATAGTTCTGGTTATTAGTGCCACAAACATAAAAAATTTTCCAAGTTGCCTGAGTGCTAGAGATGTGCAGGTGATGATAGAACTCCCTATCTGCTGGATTCTGCCTTAGCCTGCTGGCAGGCTCACTGGAGGCATGGAGCCAAGGCTTTGGGGAACAGCAGCCATCTGACTTGGCAGTAGAAATCCTATTTCTGTGCACAGAGCAACAGGGAGACGAGCACTGCCCAGCACTCACTTCCTTGGACATAGTTGAATAGTTGTTCTGCAGTTGTGTGTTGGCTGTAGCATGTGCCAGGTCCCTGAGGATTTGGTTTGTGTGCTGGCACGAGGGCCAGCAGAAGAAATGGAGAAACAATTGTCCCTTTTTTGTTGTGCACAGGCTGCTGTCACTTTGAGGGGTCAGACAGGGGAGCAGTGTTGGTGGGGGATAATGCCCTGAGCACAGAGCAGGCTCAGGGGGACAAATGGTTAAGTGTAGCCGATAGACCTATTTCTGGGTCTCTCATTTCATCATCTCACCTGTCAGTCAGTGGCTGTCATGAACAACCAAGATTTACCATGGCAGTCATTCTGGCAGAGCCTGGTTTCACACAGTTGCTGTTTCCAGGAGAGGAGCAGGATCTTGTTTCCCCTGAGTCCTTTTGCTACGGTGGTAGAAATGCAAAGCCAGAACTGTGACACCTCTTCTCAGCAGCTCTTAAGGTGCACAAGAACTTCCCAAACTTCTGCAAATACAGCAAATTTCTTTTCACAGGTTTTGGAGTTTGATTTTTGGATACATATTTGACATGTGCAGTATTTTCCCTTCACCACATAGGCAGTGCTTGAGAAGCGACCCAGGAAACAACTTTGGATGCGGTGCCTCATGTAGCATCTGTATTTGTGCAGAACTGTCATTTACAGCAGTGTTCATCAGCACAGCACAGTCACAGAGTTCTTCAGCGACTTGGAATAAATAGGCAATAAGTTCTGAGCTGGTGTATTAGATGGGATGGAACACAATAGGTGCTTAAAGTACTGTTTTATCACAGACTGTTGCCCGCTGTTCAGAGTCAGCAAAAATATTGCTGTTGATTTCCACGGATATTTGATGAGATTGAGATGGAGTATAAGAGAACCTGGGGACTTGTGCTTCTAGGGGCATTTCTAGTGAAAAAGCCTGGCAACCCTGCAAGCTGCAGGGGTAGGGGGCAACCTTATTTCTAATTTCTGCATTTATTTTTCATAGGCTGCATCCTGCCTGATGTGTTTCCATGTTATATAGGGTGAGGAGTGGTAACCGAGGCTGTGAGCACAGCGTTGTCCATGATTCAGTCTGACAGTCCCAGTTCTGAGCACCTGGTCATGTTTTGAAACAAATTTAATCTGTTTAAAATTGCCTCTAAAACCAGCTAAGCCTTGACAAACTTGTACCAGAATTCTAAAGAAATGTAGAAATAAGTTAACATAGAAAACTATGGCTGGTTCCTGCTTTTCCCTGGCAGAGCTTGTCCTTGGAACGTGAGGAACATTTCAGCCCCTGTGGGGGTCCCAGCCAGGCTCTCACATCCTGTACTGAGGGAATGGCCACTCTTTGTTCCTGCCCTGGAATTAGTGCCAGCAGGGCAGTCCTGAGACGCGGGGAACTGCTGCGTGCGGCTGCACTGGAGGAACAACCAGCTGAGCTCCCAGCAGCTCCTTGGCTGACCTGGCCACTGCTCTTCTTATTTTCCCAAAAGGGGAAAAACAAACACCAAAAAAGTCAAACTGAGGAGTCTTTGCTTTACCATTCCATGCTCATGCTGTAAACTTCCTTGGCTTAAATACATTGTTTTCTATTCCCAACATCCCTCAGCCTTCTGCCAGCACGTGGTGGCTGTTTTAAGTGGAAAAACAGAGTCCTGTTGTACACACACCTTTTTTCTTAATCCTGGTAAAATCTTCACTGGACCCTTCCTTGGATTCTTCAAATAGAGGTGGCACAGAATTGAATTGAATTGAAGAAATGTTTTTCACCAGTATTTGGTTTTATTTTATCATTGGTTGTCAAAGGAGCCCACACAGAAGCACTCCAAATCTATGGATAAATAGAGCATCGTGGTTTCAGGCAAGGGCAGGCTGCACTTCAGTTTCCATGAGCTGAATTTATCAGACACTATCCCAGCCAGCAGCACAATAATCATCAGCTGTGGGGCTTTGCAAGGCAGTGGCATATTTAATGTTCACTAATTTCACAGAAGGATTTCTGGGAAGCAGCAGATGGCAGGAAGTCGTGGGCTGCTGCTGTGGCTGTGAAGGTGAGGTGCTTCCTTGGGAAGTTCTGTCCACAAGATTTGAGAAACCTCTGAGGGACCCCATTGCTCTGAGACCACCAGAGCCAAAGATGTGTGCTGGAGGAGTGAGAGCTGTGCTCTGCCTGTGGCTGCAGCATGCCAGCACTCATTCCTCTGAGTCACAGCAGGTTTAGGAGCTACACCATGGTAAAGAGACGGCAAGTAGAGAGGATGGCTTTGTATTTTCTGTCATCCAGCCATAAGCAGACAGAGGAAAGGCTTGAGTTGTCACTGAGCTTTCCCTGTGGCTCTGTTAACAATTACCATTGCACAGATTGTAGGGAGAAAACATTGGATGAGGTATTCGAGGAGAGCTGGTCAAAGCCATTCACACTTCCCTCTGCTGCCAGCTCTGTCTGCGCTCTCCTCCCGTGCCACACGGGTGGGCTTTTCCCTCGTCGTGCCTGCAGCCTCTCCCACGCTCCAGAGTTCTTCCTGCGGTTCCATGGCCTTTCTGCTGTGCTCCCTGTCCTTGGGCTCCGGGGGTTGGCAGTCCCAGCCGACTTTCAGATGCCCCGTTTCCCTTCCAGCAGCACTGCGGGGTGGGAAAAGCCTTCCCGATGCTCGAGGTTGCCGATGCCGTGGCGGAGCTGGCAGAGCACAGGCTGTGCGTGGGCCCCGGAGCGCCGGCAGCTCCCGGGGCTGCCGAGAGCCGGCAGAGCTCTTCCCAGGGATTCCCAGCCTCGGGGAGGGGGGATTTTCTACTGCGGAGAGGCTTTGCACGGGGAGCGAGCCCTTCCCTGGAGCTTACAGCATCCTAGTCTAGCAGGAGGTGTTCCTGCCCACAGCAGGGGGATTTGAACTGCGATCTTTAAGGTCCTTCCCAACGCGAGCCATTCTGCGATGCTCCAAAGGAATGGGGAATTCAGGGAGAAAGGCTTCATCTACCTCTGAGCTGGAAACACACAAGCACTCACAGCCTTCCTTAATGCAGGAGCTCTCTGCCCCTCACCTGGAGAGCTCCAAACACCCACACAGCCCCTCCGTGCTTTGGTGCATTTGCTGCCTGTGCAAAGCAGGACCTGCAGCGCGTGCAGCAGAACTTCTGACAGCCCCACCACTCACAAGGTTTCTGAAAATACGTGCTTTCCCAGCGGATGAGCCCCTGGGGAGACATGAATCTTTCAGAGGCTTCATGCAAATAAAATGCAGCATTTTACAGTCTTAGGCATAGCCTCAGGTTTCTCAGTTTTTCCTGACATAGTCCCAATTTTCTGCTCTCTTATTTATTTCTGTTAGTGAAGATGTTCAGTTCACACTTTGTTCTGCTCAGTATAACCAACATAATCCTATTTTCTTACTACTTAACCAGATAATCAAGATGCCAAAAGCATTTCTACAGCTTGGAAATTCCCTTCTTTTCTGCCTTAAAATTCTAATTGTAGTCATGTATGAACTTCTGGTTTATAATATGGAAAAACACCAATTAGTCCCCAGAAACGAAGAACATAGAATTATGTGCAAGGAGACTCACTGGAATAATAATATAATAAAATTTTGATCATTGTAGCAAAGATGTAAGCTAGAACTTACATGTTATGTTCAGTGGAGGGAAAAAAGGCTCTGAAAATCTTGTCAGTTTTCTTTCTTGTAGAAGGTGGGGTAGGCAGACTTGGCATCTTTCCCACTTCATGGCTATGGAGTTGTTCCCCTGGAGTATATTCTCCAGAGTTAGTCGTGTCCTACAGCTGTCCTCGAGGCAGGGACAGGGAGGGGAGCAGTGCTGGGCTACAGGAGGTTGTGGTTACCTGCAGCATTAGGTGTCAGAGGATCCATACATGGAGAAGCCACGAGAGAAGCAGCAGCTGCTGCCAACAGGGAACTGTTGGTGGTGTCCAAGGGCGTCAATATCATAGCTTCTGCTCAAAGACAACAACCTTTACACGCTGCTCCTCTGTGTCCCCACAGGTAAATACGTGTACCAGCCCATGACCCCCGTGGAGCAGCTCCCCAGCACTGAGATCCCCGTCCGCCCCCGGGAGCCCCCCAACACCATCCAGATTTCCGTGTCGCTCACTGAGCACTTCCTCAAGTTCGCTCCCGCGTTCCAGCCGCCGCTGCCGCCCGAGGCGCCGCAGTTCTGCACCATCGCCGACCTGTTCATCGACAACTACCGCGTCAAGTGCATCAACGGCAAGATGTGCTACGTGCAGCGCCAGCCGCCCGCCCCGCACAGGGCAAAGCCCGACGACGGCTCTGCCCGCAATGCCTTAATCACAAAGGAGAGCAATACACCAAAAACAGAGCACTGCTCGTCCCCCTCCAGCTCTGAGGACTCCGGCATCAACGCGGTGGGGGTTCACTATATGGAGTCGTGTGATGAGGACACGGAGGGGGTGGCCGAGCTGAGCTCAGAGGAAGATTACAGCCCGGATAGCAGCTGGGAGCCGGATGAATGCCCGCTCCTGTCGCCCTCGCAGTGCGAGATGGAAGTGATTGAGACTATAGAAACCACTGTGTGACCACACAAGTCGACATAGGCTCAGTCCACTTCTTTCTCAGTAATGTTGCTTTTGTAGTATTTCTATTTTCTGTTTTTTCTGACAATCCCTTTTTTTCCGGTGCACTTGATATTTCAGATTCCTGTCATGGGAGCTTGGTCACAGGACTTACATATGGTGAACTAGCAGCAGCCTGAGCAATTTTAACACGTTCTCAGCCTGATCAGCTCTCCCACGTCTGCACGTAAGGTAGTGACAAATCTTAAGACTTTTCTAGCAGAAATAGGCCCTTTTGTTGGTCTGGGTTACCCCACACACAACTTCTCACACGAGGACGTGCCACTCAAGATTTTTCCGCCCGTTGGGTTGTTGGCAGGGGTCCCTCAGGGCATGGGGGTGCACGCCTGGAGCAGCAAACCAAGGTGCCCTTAGACTTTCTCAAACAGCTACACGAGGCTCCCCCCGTCTCTCTGTCCTGGCGCCTTGTTCGGCCTCTTCCCTACTGCTGGTGCGACCTTTCCCGGAGGCTGTTGGCACCATGCTGCCAGCAGGGTGAAATGGCAGGCTAGAGAATGCACAAAGTGCCTCCAACTTTTCTCCAGGCTATGCACCAAGCAGCTGCTGAGGTAGGCCAGGCTCTGAAATCTCCTGAGAAGGCAGGTCTTACTCTGGAGGGGGATGAGTTGCCTGAATCCAGCTGGTTCCTTTTCTCTGCCTGGATCTTGGGAAGGGGGTCTGGCTTTTGCAGGTGGACAGAAGGGGGAGCAGGCAGAGGTGGGGCATGGCCATCTAACCAATACCACACTGGACTGGGGAGTACCAGGACAGGCGAAGGAAGCGACTACCTCCGAACACCCACCGTCAGCTCCGCCTCTGCCTCCTCCTGGGCTCTTTGGTGCCAGACACTCAGGACCAAATGGCCTCAGGGTCTGCAATTTGCCTGAAGATTAACGAAGTTTAAACAAAAAGAATTTTGCCAGCCACACCACTGTGTCGGCAGAGCTTAGGGACAGCGTGGAGATGCCCCTGGGAGGTGGCCCACGGTGGCATGCAAGCTCATTAAAATACAGCCTAAGGTCATCCTAGCGGAGAGAGGAGGCTTGGCCCTTGCTCTGTTGCTCCCAGTCCAGGAGCAGGTTCAGAGCAGGGGTCCCTCACCCAGCTGGAAATAGAGCTGTCTCACAGGAGGTTCAGTTTCGGCCCTGCTTGAAGGAAACAAAAATGTTGCTCAGATTCCAGGCAGCTCCACGGAGCCAGTAACTCCTGTGTTCCTGCAGCATTACTGCTGTTCTTTGTGTAGTTGCTGTTTGCGTTTCAGAAGTCCCTGGTGAATCCAAGGCTGTATAAACGTGTACAGTTAGTGACTGATCCTAGATTATAGTCTGTGCTAGAGGATGGCTCGTCTCTCACTGTATCCTGACAATGTATTCCCAATTTTATACACTTTGTAATCAGTATCTTTAGAAGACATTTAGGCAACAGTGTGTGTCTGTGCACATGCGCGTGTCTAGGAGTTTCCATGGGTGGATATAAAGTAATGCTGTACTTTTTAGACTAAGACTTTCAGACAAAAATTATAGGTTTTATAGTTTTGATGACTTACATAAAAATGTGCAATGCTTGTGAAACAAGGAACTTGGGCCATTGCATGAACAGATACATTCTCACAAGGCACCTGAAAATATTCTGTTTTTCTGAGGGCATTTAAACAAAGGCTGTAGTAAAACTAAATAGGATTTATTTCGTTTTTAAGGGCGGGGTTGTCTTTCTTGGCTAACTACAGTTTCTAACAACATTTTTCGTGTCTTTGGACCATTCAGACACATTCCATAGGTAGAAGGAAACATTATGTATAAACCTACAGCATTTATTAATATTTAACCTTACAATTGTAACCTGAGTGGAGAGCTGAAGTAGCTCACTCTCATGCCTGGCCTCTAAGCTTTCCTCCCAGAAAGAGGAAGGCTCTTCCTCCCCTGGGAACTGCTTCTCCTTCCCAGGCAGGATGGGTGGGCTGGCACAGCACGGCCTTTCCCAAGGGCAGAGAGCTCCTTGCCAGTTCTCCCTGGGCACCAAGGGCAGGGCAGGTGAGCAGGACCCCCCTGCCCAGCACAGCTCACCTTGTTTGCAGGCAAGCAGGAGCCACAGCCCTGCCTGAGCACTGGCTGGGAGCGCAGTGACCTCGGGGGGTGCTGGTGGCAGAGACTTCACAGGGCCCACAGGGTCTGTCCCCATCAGGATCCATTCTTCCTTAACTGTAAGTAATTAGCAATACCCACAAGCTGTGAGTGTCTCCTACCCAGGATTTGTTCAGATGTCTTAAGCACAATAAGCTGCCTCTTCCTTCTGTTGTTCCTGGAAAATGTCAGCGGCGCTCTGGGGAGTGCCGGGGCGGCTGGAGAGCGCTCGGGCAGGGCCCAGCCGCGGGGATCTCCTGCTCCATCACACACCCTGCTTGGAATGCTCCCACGGAGAACGGGGCTCCTTCCTTTGCACAAACACGGGTGTGGCCGTGTTGTTGCAGTCATGCCCTGAGCTGGCTGCCCCCACTGCCAGGGAGAGGTGTGTGTATATTTCCTTTTGAATAAAATACTGAACAACTGGCCTTCTGCTTGTCCTAACTGCCTGTGTGCTTTCCATGCTAGAGAGAAGCATTCTGGGACTTCAGCAAAGGAAGGACTGCTCACAGCTTCACATGGCAGCCCCTGATACAGCCCCAGAGCCAGGCAGACAAAGGGAATAACCAGGGGGAGCACACCAGGCCCTGGTGAGCAGCCTCATGGCCCAGCTCTGACTCACCTGGAAAGAGCTGCCCCAGCTGATATGTGGCCAAATTCAGCTCTCTTACCTGTGCAAGTGTAGCTGCAGGCTGGACACGTCCCATGGTAGTTCTGCTCATGAGCAGGAGGTGAGCACACAGGCCACCTCAGGCCCCAGGGTACTGGCACTGCTCCTGCCCAGGTGATTCCTGGTGATTCCTGGCGCTTCCATGTTCCTTGGAGGCAGCTGTGCTGCTCCATATTCCTGCCATTCTGTATGAGCTCTGCACAGATCATCCACAGGAATTCTGTGTGCAGGGAGAGCAACACCCACCTGGTGCTATGCTCTGGGAGGAGCTGGGACCCCAAGGGCACCCCAAAACACTCAAGTGCCAGTGCTAAAGTGAGCAGGGGGAAGAGGACTCTGTGTGACAGCACAGAAATCCCACCAACACTGGGTTGAGGTGCTGAGAGCAAAGTGCTAAAGGTTCTGTGACCATCAGTGCCCATCACACCCATCCTCTACCCCTTGCAGCCCCTAAGGGTCTGAGGCACCTTTTTTACACACACACTCCTCCCACCCCCAACACAGATACAAGGAGGTGAGAAGGAAGGTTTGAGCTTCACCCACAGGCACAAGATATATCTTTCTCTTACCAGCAGTCTACTCAGAAGTGCAGAAGTCACACAGGGAAGTTCAACCAAGGGCCTCTTTAATGGGTTGGTAGAACACATCATGTGCAGGTCAGTTTGCTCACACAGGTGTCATTTCCTGCATTCTTAAGCCTTCTCCAGATTTGCCCATTCTGTGCCCCAGACCCCATGGCTACTGCCATGAGACAGCAGGGCCAGGCCTTGCCAGAACAGCTGCTTTTAGCAGAACACAGAACTCAGGTGTGGCCCTCAGCCACAGAGCCAGCATAGCACAGGGACACAGGGCCTCTGGGCACAGGACAGGCTGCTCTAGCAGGGCAGAGCTGATTTGGTTACTTGGAAAAGCTCCTGCTGCTGCCACAAGCCCCTGGGTCAGCACAGGCAGCCCTCCCTGTGCATCACTATGCTGGTGTTTGTCCCGGAGTTCCAGCTTCCAGCCCAGCTGCCCCACGACTGCCAAAGCAGAGCTGGGGCATCACCCAGCTACAACCCACCAGCACCCAGCGAGGGTCAGCACAGAGGGTTCAGGGAAAGGTGGTGTGGGGGAAAATCCTGTGTTGTGGTGGGAAGGCTTCCCAGCACCATGTCCTGGGAGCAGCCGTGGCCCAGCCAGGGCAGGAGCATTACTCTTCAGCCAGTGGAGGGGGCGTCAGGTGCAGCTGGAAGTTCTCGTTCTGGAAGACGCTGCTGGTGGCCGGGTCCCCGTGGGAGACACTGAGCAGCCCGTGCTTGTCACTGCCGCCATGGCCCCCGCGTGCCAGCTCCGTCAGGAGAGCCAGCTGCAAGGAAACCCCCCGGTCACCCCAGGAACATTCCTGCAGGGTACAGAGAGCCCAGAGCATCACTGCGTCCCTGCTGCAGGGAGAGAATCCTTAACCCAGGTAAGGCCAAGGCCAGGCATGGCATGGAGGGACCCTACGGAGCTCTGTGCATATCACCAGTCCTCAACTGAATAACTCTCCAGGGGTCTTTAAGTTGCTTTGAAGTCACATAATTGAAAAACAAACCCAGAATGAACTGGAAGTGCCAACAACCACAGCCAGACGAAGCAGGAAGCACAAGGAAAATGCCAGGGACAGAGGGAGCTGCACTCTCCTTGGGACAGCAGGGGCATAGGAGAAGGGAATGTCCCGAGTGACTGCAGGAGCTACAATATCTAGAGGGGAGCTTAGTCATAAATCCACAGAGGATCACCCTGTGGACACTTGCTCAGCTCCAAAGCCAGAAGCATTATCATGCCAGTGACTTCCCCACCATAGCTGTCTTACAGTGTGCCACAGCCAAGTGCCAGCACTAGACCAAACCTCAGAGAAAAGCCAGAGCCCTCACTTGCCAGTGCCAATGTCTGGCTTGGCAACATGAAAAATGCCCATCACCAGTATAAGAGCAGAAGGAAAACAGGGGGGGTACGTACTCGGGATGTGCCTCGGTTGAGTCGGCAGAGCTGGTCAAAAGCTTGGATTTGCTGAGGATCCAACACAGACTCTGAACTCATCTGAGAAAGAGAAGAAAGTTACAGAAACCACACAGAGCAGGCTGTCAGTTCCTACACACAGAAATTAATTCCTTGGCTGGGAGCAGTCAGTTCACAACCTGTTTAGGAGGTCTTTTAAGCCATCTTTCCCTTGGCATGAAGCCACTATGTGCACCCCAGGTTTGGGGGGAAAAAAATTAGTCTTGTTCTTGCCCAAAGGACAGTTACACCCCTGCATCCACAGTGAGTTATTGCTGAGCTCCGTCCCAGATGACACAGACTGACAGTACTGGGATACCTCTGAGGAAGGAAAAAAGGCATGGGAAAACTCACTGACAGCCAGCTGGGAAGAGAAGTAATGGGCCTCTGTGACCAAGCAGCCTCTCCAGGCTCCCTCCCAGGTGGCAGCACCAGCTTCCCCGAGCCCTGTCCCCGTGCCGGCCCCGCCCAGCCCGACCCCGCGCACAGGAATACTGCGAGAGGACACGGGCTGTGTGTGCCTGCTACCCCATGACTCTGCCAATGACTATTATCTATTGTTGGTATCCTACAACGGCATCATGAGGTCCCGGCTCTTGTCCTCTAAGTGGGCTGTTACAGACTGAAAGCTGGGAAATGAGGGGTGGAAAAGGGGAGGCAAGGTGAGTCTTACAGCAGTGGCTGCCACGTCCCCAAGGCAATGGCCCTGCCCAGCTGTGGGGTACAAGGCCAAGTGTCCCCCAGCAGTGAGGGGCAGCTGCAGGGGAGGGCAGAGAGGGCACAGAACTGCACCAAGAGCACTAATGCAGAGAGGACTGCACACACTCAAACTGCTCTAAATGGCACCATTTACACATCCCAGGGAGAGATGACAAAGCATCACAATTCTTGCAGGTTTGTTCCATTTATCACACCACAGTGTTTCTATTTTGAATGTTTCTGCTCATATTGCAAAGCAAAAGCATCATCAAGAAACCCCAACAGGAGCCAGGAGAACAGCCTCCCTCATGAGCAGCAGGCTGGCATCTGTTGTCTCTGGGGATCTATTTTTAAGGGAACATTCAAATATTTTTTTCCAAAATACATTTCCCAGGGGTTTCTAACCAAAAATGCTACAATCCTGCCAGTGGGTATTGACAGAAGCTGCTTAATTTTAAGCTCCTTGGCAATGGGAAATGCACTGAGCCCCCCATGGGTTTCCTGAAGCCTGGATAGTTCTGACACCATCCCAAAAACCATGCACCTCTTGCCTTTGATCAGTCTGGGAAGAGAGGAATGTCCTGAGTGCAGACTGCTTATGCTGGAAACACTTGCCAAACTCTCTCATTCTTCTCCAGGATATTCTTTGTATTGTAAATAACTATTTGCCAGTCAGAGAGCCAGATGTCCCCATTCCCTGCACACCTGGCATAGACTTGGAGCCTGGGACAGGGAGGGTCAGGGACACAGAGCCAGCAGGTTGTACCAGTGCTTCCAAGGGACACATAGGTCATCCTCACTTGAAAAACACAAAAAGCAAGGAAAAAGTGCCCTCCACAGTTGCTGTGGCCACAAGCATTCAAGGACAAGGAAAATGCAATATAATTGGCCTCCCCTCTCCTGCTCTCTCCCTACCACGCGTACATAACTATCAATCAGGCTGTTCCCAGGCTGATGAGCTGAAATATTGCAGGCAATTCTTTCTGTTGTCATGGAAACAACTGCTGTCAGGCCTTTTCCTTTTTCAACCGTGTCACTAAAGGCATGTTTCCCTTCAGGAGCCACGGGAGGCTCCCGGGGTCCAGCAGCAGCACTCAGGTGTCAGCGGAAGGCACTGGGCTCATCCCACAGCACAGCCTCTGTCTGCAGGGCTGGCCAGCTCCGAGATGGACCCTTCAGCACCTCCAACCTATTTCCAGCCACATCCCCACACTCCCTCAGAAAGGCCTCAGACAAGACACAGAACCCCAGAGAGGCAAGTTATCTCCTGAGGATCTCGGCCAGGAGGAAGGAAAAAGGCTTCTTTCACTTTCCAGCTCTCCTAAATCCCACCACTATTGCATGTTTTTCTTGCACATATTCCACCCCCTTTGGTAGTCACCACACAGCCCTCCCAAGCTTGCAATTATCTTTAATTTAACAGCTACAAATTCCATCATCAGCCAGTGCTTCAGCAAAGCAGATCCCAACAATTTGAGTGGAGGCACATAGTCACACCAAGAGAGCCATCCCAGAGCTGCTCCTCAGCCATTCTTTCCATACATACATTGCTGCATTAGTTGGAGCTTCAGAGCACCATTGCTCCAGGGGCTGCTCCCTTAATACAGAGAGATGCAGCCAGAAGTCCTGGGGAAGGGTTTGGGATTCCTAGGAACAAAGACATCCTCCTCCACATTCCCATTTACAGAGCTGAGCCCATAGGCAGTGGACACCAGGCCCACCCTTGGCCTTCCTCCCCTGCTTCACCATGGCTCATCAGCCTTACAAACAGGTACCCAAATTTAGGGCTTTAATGAGAACCCAGCCAATTAATGTTAAACTAAGTAAATCTGCCCTGCTGCTCTTAGGGTGCTCCCAGGAACCTGAGAGCGAGCAAGGCAGGCTGTGACCCTAAGTCACTACAATGACAGTGACATTACAGAGCTGTTAAGGAAATTCAGGGAAACCTTAGAACAACCCCCTGAGAACAGCAGTGTTCTGCTGCTGCTGCCAAGCTCTGCAGAGCCACTGCCAAGTGAGACTCTGGGACAGGCACCGCCTGGCCCGTGGCTGCACAGGGAACAGCCTGGCAGGTCTGGGCAAACCTGCCCTGGGACAGTCCCAGAGCTTCCAGAAGCTCACCTGTGGTAGCACACAGGGGCCAGTGCCTAGCAGCAGGTGAGCCCTGCCTGCTCCCTGTCAGAGGCAGCCAGGACACCAGGTCAGCCCTGAGTGCCCAGAGCAGAGCAGCCTCCCCAGCACAGCCCGTCTGTCACACAGCCCTCTGTCACACAGCCTGGCCTCTCCCTCCTCAGCAGCACCAGGGGAAAAGCAGATGTCTCTTATTTCCAGCTGAACTTAGCTGAACTTGAGGAGCAAACCTCCCACTCAGGGCCTGGGAGAGCACAGTTAGTGCTCTGACAGTCACTGCTGCAGCCACGTGAGACTGCAGGGATGGGAGAGGAGGGCACTGTCTGTGTTAGACAGGGAGCACACAGGCACATCCCTGTGCTCCCACTCATGCTCTGGGGAGCTGCTCCTGCCTACACCACGTGCTGCTGGGATATTCCCTTGGACTTCTACTGATGGTTTCAGCCAAAGGAGCAATACCACTGCTCAGAGTTAACGAGACAAACACAACCCCCACACATCCTCACTGAACACCATGGCCCAGCAGACAGGGTGTTCATTTCTCATCCAGCAGGCTCTGAGGGAAGAATGGCAGCACATGGATTAAATGGGAAAGATGATACCCAACAGGCCTGTGCTTGGGCTGAGCTCAGCACCTGCGAGCTCAGAGGCCTCATGCAGAGAATTCTTTTTCTAGAGATGAACCAAGAGGCTGTTGAGCAGACCCCACAGGGCCAAGCACAGAAGGCTGAGAAGGTGCAGTGTTCTCTCAAGGGCAGGAGCTGGGGAGAGAAAGGGAAGGTAATCACACAATGTCCCAAGTTGGAGGGACTCATGAGGATCATCAAATCTAGCCCTTGGCCCTGCACAGACACCCCATGTCTGAGAGCATTGTCTGAATGCTCCTGGAGCTCTGGCAGCCTTGGGGCTGTGCCCATTCCCTGGGGAGCCTGTTCAGTGCCCCAGCACCCTCTGTGGAAGAACCTTTTCCTGATATCCAGCCTAACCCTGCCCTGACACAGCTCCAGCCCTTCCCTCAATCCTATGTAAAAGACACACGGAAGAGGGAAGAAATCCTGCTTGGTGTAAGGGCTAGTGACCTCTCCTGCCAGAGGCTAATTGGTAATGTGACCCCAAACCTTACAGAAAACCCATGGGAACATCTCTGTTCCTGTCCCCTTCATTCCTCCTGATCCCTGGGAGCAGCTGCAGTGAAGGAATCCACCTCCAAATCCAAAGGACTGGCTGTTTGCTCAATTCATTCATACATGGGAACATTCTCCACATAGGAGAGAATGTCCATTCTTGTACCTGTGCAAAACACTAATTATCTGTATGGTGTTACTGGGGGGATTGCACCTGGATATTTTCAAAGTTTTTTATATTGCTGGAGATAAGTTAATACCTGATGGTCACTGTTACCCTGAAAACCCTAGCACTGGCTCTGTCTCCTGATGGATGGAGGTCATGTAACATCTGTCAGGCTCTAAAGTAAGTTTTGGTGACAAAACCCATCCTAAACCTTCACTGTTGCCCAACAGAAAGCACATGGTGCAGAAGGACCTTTAAGGTCACATGAAGAATGTGGTACCAGCCCCTCACATGTGAGAGTTGTTTTCAAGGCTCTGGAAGGCTGTCATTGGGAGGGACACAGGAAAACTGCAGGACAGAGCCCAAAGGTAGAGCCTGACAAACTGGATTAACTATGGATCGAGTCCATTGTTTGTCCTGGCGTGACTTGACAGGATTAAACTCCTGAATAAAACATATCTGCCATCTGGACAGCTCCAGCAACAGCATGCTCAGAACTCCTGGACACAGAATAACCATAGCATGGCAGCTCAGGGGCTCATGGCAGGGCTTATGGCCCAGGAGCCAAGACTCTTCCTTTCCCTGATCCCCAGTGCACAGGCTGGCAGAATAAACAGAAAACATTTGCTCACTGAAAAGAGGCAAATGAGCTTTGGGATTCAGTGACTGAGACACCCAGAGCCTCTCCTGCAGGTATTGGTGCACTGGCCCAGCCCACTGCCGAGCCCTCACCTCCCATGTCTCAGTGAGCTCCACCCACCACAACAAACACGCAGCTCTCGAAGTGGATTAGAGACCCACCATAAAAACAAACTCCCATTTCTTTTAACTCTCATTTAGGGTGTGCTCCAAGATAGGGAGGGCAGGACAGATGATAATCCAGCCCCAGGGGATTACCCCTGGGAAGCCAGTGAAGCTCAGGGGTAACACAGAAAGCACAAACTTTTGGTGGCAAAACCAGAGGAAAGAAAATCCCCTGCGCCCTTCTTTCTTTTCCCCTTGGCTGGGGCAGTGTGCCAAGCCCTCATCCCAGCCAGGTTTCACTGAAATCTGTGCTGTCACTGATCCCATAATGGGTCAGTGCTGGCTTGTGGCATCTCTCCACCTCCCCAGTTTCAGGGAATGGCCCCAGCATCACACCAGAGCACAGGGGCAGAGGAAGCACTGTCTGTTGTGCTGTCGTTTCACATACACATCTCAGCCACACTGCACGATTCAAACTGACAGCCTTTGCCTGGGCAGGGCAGAATTAGTGCTGTGAAACGCACTCCAGATGCTCAGTGGCATTTCTCAGTATGACTCTACTCCTAATTCAAGGCTTCCTAAGAAACTAAATACCTCAACTGAAGATCACCATATTAGATTTTGCCAAGAGAGGAACTAAGCTTTCAGCGTCTTCAAAGGGGCTACAGAGAAACACCCTCCCCACAGATCTCTGTGCACAAGGGCCCAGAAGCTCTGGAGCTAGCACTGTGGGATCAAGGAAGGACAGGGCTGGAACCAATCACCCTTGCCCCACAGATCTCTGTGCAGAAGGGCCTGGAAGCTCCAGATCTGCCACTATGGAGGGCAGGGCTAGAAACACAATGCTGTTATAGCAGGACCTCACTCAGGATTTCCTGCTCACCAACACCAGCTGTGGAGCCAGAGCAGCTTGTCCAGCTCAGAGCTCTGGGTCTGGCTGGGGCCAGCAGAGTCAAAAGAGGACACAAAGAAGCCCCATCTCCCCCAGTTTGCATTTCCAGCATTGCCCCAGCACAGAAAGTCTACTCTGTAACTCAGCCCATGGCAGGCCAGAGGGATCATTACCTCCCAGGGTTAATTAAGGCTGCTGAGCAGTGATTGTTCAGCAAACAAATCTCCTGCAGGAGCTGGAGGTTCTCCAGTCTATTGCCAAGTCTAAATATACTCAGCTTTTTTAAGATGTGACTGTGCAACAGTCTGATCACGTGCAAGTACAACAGTAAAATATTGTAATTTAGATATGTGAGGAACATCACAGACTTGGAGAGGATCTGGGACACAGGGAGGAGGAGCTGGGGGCCTGAGCAGTGCTGGGGCTCTGCTGGGCCGGGCTGTGTGTGTGTGGAGCAGGAAGCCATGACTTCCCTGCCAAGAGCACGTGATGGCAGCAGGGAAGCAGCAGCAGCAGGGCACCATCCCACACTGGGATGGTCTGGGATGGACACTTTCCAGCTAGCACTAGATGATCCATGCTGTAAGTCTTCTTCCCCATCCAGTCTCTCCACATATCCCTTTAGGCCCTAAGTCCCAGCCAGTCCTTCACTTTCAGCAATTAAATAAAAGGAAACATCATCTCCTCCTTACCCCAATCACTGCCATGGCATGTGAAGCATTTTCCCCTTCTTTCTCTACAGGGTAAGTCAGACTGATGTCAAAGGGGAGCCACAGGGGCTCCCTGACTGACTGCACAACAGAAACCCAGAGATAACCCAATTATGAAGCACTGGAATAAAGTGTCAGGCACTTGAATGCTGAATGCAGTTTTAGTACTTAATTCTGCCTTTAGTTTTTAAACTACATCCCAGCCTGTCACCTCCATTTAAACCCACTCCTTTGAGGCAGGAGTGCATAGGGTGAGATGTGGGACTGCTGAACTTTCCCAGCCCTGGATGCAGTGCCCACACCCCAGTGCAGCAGGACAGGACACACACACTGCTCAGCCTGGTTGGACCACACTCCATTTCCAAGCTCCTGGGAAAGCTTTGCTGCTGTCACCAAATCAAAGACTAACATAGCCTGACTGCAGAGACTGCATGGTGCTCCACAAAGGCCTACAAGATTCCCTTTCCCCATGTCTCCCCCAGGCAGGAAGCCTCTCCTGTGAGTGCAGGAGCTAAGGCCCTTAGCCAGGAGTTTTGATCGGGATGGGTTTGGCAGGGATTGAAATCATCTACATGAACAAAACCAAAGTACTATTATAAAAATGTGCTCCAAGATTGAATTATTTGGGTTCCAGGAGTGCACATCTGTGCAGTGACAAATGCACAAAGTACCCTGAGGCAGCTGGGAGCAAACCCTTACCCAGGGGCCACTGGAACATGAAGCAGCAGAGCTCAGCTGCCCACAAGCAACATCCCCTAAGAGAACTCATTAAACCACCTGCTATGGCAGCTTTCCATCCACAGCACCAGCCCAGGGAAAACACAGCTCCATGCATACTTGAGGCTGTACTTCAGTTTGAAAGAGGGATGATGAAACTTTTAGTGCACAAACACTGACAATAAATACAAATTAATTCCCTGTTTTCTCACCCAAATCCAGCTGCATCAATCTTGGTTACACTCAAGGATCTTAAAATATTGTGCAAGCACTTGGTGAGTCAAATCAATCCCAGACATTTTATCCAGAGCCAGATTATCTGCTAGGAAGGTGGAACAGAGGCTTCACAATCTAGTCACAAGGAATGGGCCAGCTTTCAATCTAAGTTTTATATAAAACACACCTCAAAATAATTTGACAGGAATTGTCCACATAAACAACTGCAAGCATCCAGCTGCCTCTCCCACCAGCTCCTAGACTTTCTGCATGAACAGATTTCCATGACTTCCAGAGTTGTACCCTCACCAAAATAAAGTGGCACTCAAAAAAGTGACCAATTAGCTGCTGAAGGCATTTGACAGGTACAGATCAGAGTCTTCTCTGGAAGCACAAAGAGACAAAGAACAAAGTGATGATGAAAGTTTACCTGACAAGAAAACACTTCACAAAACTTACCTGTGCCAGAGATGCTGCAGTCCCTTTTTTCAGCTCTGAGAAGTTCTCACTCAGCTTCCCTCCCTTGTTGCTTGAGTTGCATTTGTAGCACATCCACCTCATGTGGCCCTTGGTGACCACCCCGCACTCCTTACTCAGCAGGCACAGCGAGTGGTACAAGTGGCCACAGCTGGGAAGAGAGGAAGTCAGTGCTGGGAGCAGGGCAGCACCTCCTGAGCTCTGCACCATGGAGAGGAAGGGGCTGCCCAGTGGGAAAAGGCTGTATCAGGGAATCAGCAGATGAGCAGTGTATCCTCACCCTCCTGGTGATTTCTAGACTCACAGAACCAACACTGGATGCCCATTTGCTGATACAGCTACAGACTGTAACACCAAGGTGACAAGGATTTCACCTTATTTTACAGACACCTGGGCACAGACAGGGCATGGGAGATGACAGGGCTGTGGCACATCCAAGATGTACAAATACTCGGATGAGCCCAGGGTGTTGCAGTGCCCAAAGCACATTGCTGGGAGAGGGGACAGAAAATTGACAGCCAGCTCCTGGAACTGGAAGGAGATTCCTCTGAGCCAGGCAGAGCTGGCTGCATGCAAAGCAGGCTCTGATGGGTGTGATTAGCCAGCCCTCTCACAGTGCAAAGCAGCAGGGAGATGTGTTCCCAGAATACAGATCATTACTCAGGCAAGCCAACCAGTACATTTGTTTCCCCTTTTAAAACTATTAACATGATCACAGCTGCACCCTACCCCTTAACTTTACCTGAAAACAATGATTTCATCAGCAGTTTCTTGCCTCCTTTTGTACTGCTGGAGACAGATGCAGCAGTAATCCTGCTTTGGGGTAAGGCCTCTGGTGACAGAGGCTCTCAGGTTACACAGGGACCAGTGGAGATCGTGGTTTAAAAGGCTCGTGGTTGTCTCTAGAAGGGTCTGTGCAGAAGACAACACACAGAGTAAGTCAGTCTGTCACCTCCAGACTGCAGAAACTCCCTGCTGACCAGCTCTTTAGAACAAGCAGCTTAGCAGCTCACTAAAAGCAGAAACAACCCAATAAAATCACTTCTCCTATGCTTTCTATCCACTGACCACAAAACACTTATCCTTTCATCACCTTTCATCATCCATCATCCATGTTAATGGAGCAATTCCTCTGCACTCTCAAATAGACAAGTCCTCTATTGACTTTTGCCCAAGAGCATTAAGAGAGGCATGGCAGGCTCATTTTGTCATCTTCCACATTAAACCTCTGCTTTTTTTCCTCTTCTACCTGGTAAGCTACTGCTTATCTTCCCATGTTAGGAGAAATGTGCTAATAAAAATCAAAGCTCAAATGCACTATGGCAATTAAAGTCTTTTAAAACACCACTGAAGTGCTTATCTGCTTGTCCTTCCCAACTGATGCTCATTTTCAAAAAGCCCAAAGAACCACCCCGAGTTTCCAGCATCAAGTTTCTCTCAGGCACAGGGGCTGTGCCCCCTGATCCAGCTCTGCTTCACAGCAGCAGCTGCAAAAGGCTGCCCCAGAGGATCCCATCTGGACACACAGCCTGTCCCAGGGTTGCCAGGCAGGGACAGGGGGCAGGAGCTGCCCAGACCTTCTGCAAGAACCCAAACACAGATAAAGGCTCCTGGTGCTCAGCCTCCACAGCAAAGTTATTTCCCATTGTGTTTCTGCATAGGCTGCTGGTGCCTGGGGCCTGCTCTGAGTAGCAGCTGGGATGGCACTGTCACATGAGTGGGGAAAGGGGCTTGGAGGAACACTGTGCATCCTGTTAAGGGGGAAAGGAGTTTCAGAAAATTGCTGAAGTGTGGAGACTGCCTGGGATTTGGGACTGGACTGAGATTAAAAGGAAATGTCACCAGGTCACAAAGGAAGTGCAGCATTATCATGTAGAAGTGTAAAAACAGCCTAATTTAAAAACTGTTATTTAAAACTGCTTATAAAGACAAAACATCAGCTTTGTGCCTTTGAATCTCTAACTGCAAGATGAGCTGGAGAAAAAGCAGATGTTTATCCTTCTGGTACATTTAACACAGAACTGAGCTGCAGAGGTGTTCACCATGTACCTGTCAGTCCCTTCACTTGCAACCTGTGAGCAAACCAAGCTCCCTCCCCATCCCCCAATCACACAGAAGTCAATCACATGTCCATTGACTTTGCCCTGCAGACAGAAATGACAAATGAGAGAGAGAACAGTAGGCCAGGCAGCTAAAATAATGCTGCATGCAGCAGTGGGCAGAACAAAAACACAGGCAACTTACTTGTTCATAGTTAAAAGTGTCCAGCATTCCCAGGACAAGTCCTTGAATTTCTCCAAGTTTCCCTTTTCCATAAACTGGATCCTGTATGAAGAAATGCAAAGCTGCAGTTGAATCACAGGATATGACCATTCTGATTCTTGTTACATCTTTTTTTCCTCTGGATTGGAACTGCAAATGGAAGCTATGATTGCAGAGTTAAATATGTTGCACATGCACAGGGCCAGCAGAATAATCTCACATACTGATAAAAAAAATCAGTAATTAGCAGAACTCAGTAGATAACATCAATATATATTAGTGTGCCTGGGTCAAAACTGGAAACTACATTCAGGAGCTGACTGGAGAGTACATTTGAGGAATATTGAAGGGAACAGCATGGCCAGCCAGCTCTCAGCCCCACCACTCCCTCGTGCTCTTACCCAGCCAGGGGTGCCTCATCCCCAGGCTCATCCCAGACCTCTCATCTGCAGGCTGGAGGAGCACACCCACTCATTGCTGAGCCCACAGCCCAGCTGGCAGAGAGAACAGGGCCCTGGGGCTCTCCTGGTGCTGCAGGGCTGATTTTCACATGCCTTGAGCAGCTTCATTGCCATGTCCCAGCAGCACAAGCACAGGGCTGTGGTATAGGTCATCAGCCTGTGCATGTCTCCCTTCCTCCAGCCTCCTCCAGCCCAAACAGCCCTGCACACCCACCCTGGCACCCCCTGAAGCACTGCTCTTGCAGGAACCTGAGAGAAGCTGTCTGCTGGAAAGGACAAGACACTGGCAAAAACAGACCAGCAAGATGTGAAAAGGCACCTAACCCAGAGAGTAGAAAAATAGTGGGGACACAGTGGAAACAGGAACAGGACTGGGATAAACAAGCTCTGGATAAGATGAATGAGAGGAGTAGGAGCAAGGCTGATTCCATGCTAGGACTGGGTAAGAAGAACCAAGAGTGACAAAGCCAGCTGACAAAGACAACTAAAGCAGCATGGAAGCTACAAAGTAAGGCACCCTGAGGGATCACCAAAGCTATAGAAAGCAAGTCAAGGAACTCCTGAACAACAGCCCCTATGGGCAGTGTGACAAGCAGAAACACCAATGTTCAAACCTAAATAAAAGGAGCCCTGAGTACCAGCACTGAGTCAAAACCAGCTGTGGATTTGGAGTATGCTGGATGAAGCATGAAGAGCTGGATGTGCTGCACAGGCTCCTTTTCTGCTGGGTGAACAGCACAGCCTGAACACTCCAAGGTTCTGTGCCTGCACCATTTAGCAGCACAGCACAGGAAGTGCACTGCACTGAGTCACTGCAGGGATTATGGGACTTCCAGACAGCAGGAATGTCATCCAGAACAGTTAGGCAGGCGGCCAGCAGCTCCTCTTTTAAAGTCCTCAAGTACATGGCCAGTGGGTCACTCACAAACTGTCCTGATCCCACATTTTCTATAGAGCACCTCAAACATCCTAAGCTGCAAGAGGAGATTTTCAAACCCACTGGTTTTCTGTCTGGACAGAGTGGAAGAAGAGGAGATGTGAAGAAGAGAGAATAATAAAGACCCACCTGCAGCTTTGCAGAGGGAAAACACAAGTCTGAGGGCTTTCAGTTGCTGTCTTTTCCTCAAGTCATACTTGATGTTCTCTAAAAATAATGGCAGCTGGGAAGGAAATGGACTTTGTCTTTTACAGAGGAGGCCCATGGTCTGGCCAAGGCTTGCCCTGAGCCTGGCAGTGCAGTGCCAGCAGTGGCCATTCCCTGCTGGAGCCATCCAATGGGATGGGCTGGAGCTGCCTGCCTGCCTCCAGCATCACACCCCCAGCTCCCAGGTCACCTCTCCACACAGTTATAATGCTTCTAAATTGCAGTTTCAGATCCCACAGAATTTCCAGCCACAAAAGCCTCATGGGATCGATCCGTTTTATGACGGAATATCTTTCATTAATTCTACCTTATAAAATTGGTCCCGGGTTGGAATTCAGGCATACTCCAGATATGGATGTGCCATCCCATGCAGTGGAACTGGCACTGCATCAGCCAGGAACAGATCCCAGCAGTTGCTGCCAGGCTGGTGCTGCCCTGGGAACGTGGCATTGGTACAAGCAGCCAGAGGCAACTGCCACCAACAAACAGATGGGGAAGAGCTGGCAGGGATCCACACACAGTCCAGAGGTGCTCATGCAGCCCTTTCAGTCAGCTCTGTCTCTTCCATTTCCCATTTCTTCCTGGGTCCAGGAAACAGCACTTGCTTTGCCTCCAGTGCTAATAAATGCACTCTGCAAGCACATTCACTTCAGCTTCTCCCCTCTGCAAGGGGCCAGAGCAACCACTCCACACACCAATAATCCCAGTGCTGACCTCCTAGACTAGGAAGAAAAAACAGCCAAAGCCCTAAGCAGGAGTGGAAAAAATAGAAGCTTTATGGAGCTTTCTGCTTCCACTCTGGAAACAGTTTTCAGAGAATCCTTCCTTCCCCTCTTTGAGGTCTCTTCAGGTAGCTTTTACATTCCTGGCTTCTCTAGTTCTCTGTTTTGTAGGAGGCATCATCTGCATCTGCTTACAAAACATTCATGAAGGATTACAGCTTTGTAAGGGAATTAACACTCAACCTCTCAGCCCTCTTCAGAGAGCACTCACAGCCTTAATAACATGGAATTTTTCTTAATGCTCAAGAGGATTCCTCTGGTATCTCTCCTAATGCATTCAGTTCAGGCTTCCCAGTTAATAAGCACCTCCCCAACACTATAAAGGATGAGCAGGAACAAATCTATCAATTATTATTTCACGTGACTTTGGTTGATAATGCTGAGCCCAGGTGCTGGGACAGGCAGGTGCCGGGACAGGCAGGTGCCAGAAGCCTGCTTGTTCTCTGGGAAAGCTGCAGGTCTGGCCCCAGCCCTTGCAAGGTACCCTTTGGCTAAACACTTTGGTTGCAAAGTTAACATTTGTATAAGGTATAATCTGTAAGCAGCTAAGCCCAGAAGAGGAAGAAAAACAGTCTGCTAAAATTGGAATACCCTAATTCCTTTTCAGAAAAGGCAAGATAATCTACCTCAGTTTACTGATGTTATCCACCTTTCAACAAAACCCGCAGTGAATTCCCTGGGGCGGCTGTGCCACCTCCCAGCCTGCAGCTCCAGCACATCTATGCTCCATCACAAGCCTTGAGCTCTGCTGGAACAGCATTTGAAGGCCCTGTCAGACAAGCACCACTTGTAATTCTGCATTTCACCAAAATATCTGGAGGGCTTGGGAAAGGCTGTATGCACTCCAGGGCCCTGAAAGGCTGGTTTCAATAATTCCTTGTGGTCACAGTTAAGGTGGCACACCAGTAACACATCTAAGTGCCCTGCAGAGAGCTCAGAGCCAAGACAGAAGGGTTTTGGCACCAGCGTTTGGAATTTTTCATGGCTTCAAAGAGCAACTACACAGCTCCGCAAAAGGAACACCAGCCAGGGCTAACAACACAGGAATCTTCCTGTCTGGGAATGCAGCACCTGTGCCTGCCATGCTGTGATTCTTTCCTGCAGGACACTTAAATGGCACTCCCAGATGATTAGAAGGCAAAAAATCCAGTGTTCTCTGCTGCTTAGCTCCAAGGGAGTTTTCTTCCTGACCCCCAGAGTTCAGAACCCCTGAACATTTGAGCTGGGCACTCATGACAAGGCCACAGAGTAAGACCTGCTCATCACCATCCCGACATTAGCTTCCCACAGCTGGATTCAAAGCCATGTTCTCCTAATGGCCAAGCTGTGCATCCAAATAAATGTCACAAAAACCTCCCACAGGCACCCTCTGCAAGCCCTGGAGCAAGAGTTTAACAAAACACAACCACAAACCCACAGACAACAGTGAGCTGGAGCAGGGCAGTACCAGGAACCCAAGAATAAGGGTTGGTGTGAAGGCAGAGTGAATGGAAATGTGGAGGTTAAGGGCAAGAGCACAGGGTTCAATGAAGGGTTTGTCTTAGAACAAAGGACACTGTCCCCAGAGGAGGTGCCAAGCACTGAAGGCAGCAGACTGGTGAGACCCAGCACAGGCAAGCTCGAAGGAGAAGAGCCCATCTTCTAATGAGGAGGATAAGAAGTTGGGAGAGGCTTAAGGGAGATTCAGAGGTGAAAATCTTCAGAGGTGAAAACAGCCAGCAATTTCTGAAGGACCCAGCTGAGCTGCTGGCATCTGTCAGAGGATCCCCAGGATGCAGTGAGGGGCTTACACCCTTTCTGCTGTCCACAAACAATCCAGGTCACATCACTCCACCTCAGGGGTTTGCAAATACATGGGTTTGAGTGAAATCTATAAAAGAGTAAGTGTTAAGAGACAAAGCCAACTTAGAGATCCTATGTATCAACACCACCTCTTCTCCCATAGGGTCTTCTCTTGATCTTTATAATGTTGTTTTTCAGCTATAAGCTACCAATTACCATTTTATGAACTCCTGATACTAATGCTCTTTACTCGGAATTCAGTCCTTTTCTCTGCATTTTAAGAAGTCATCATTTTTTGCTCTAGTTGTTAAAAAAAAAAATCTGCCTTTCCAAATCTCTCTTTAGTCAGACTGAATTTGTCAGGCAGACCAGGGAGATGGAATGAGCAGGAGCAGCTCCCCCCTGCCTCCAAACCCAGTGACCAGAGCTGTGCATGCTGCTCCAAGTGATGCCTGACCCATTTCTTCCCTCAGTAAAGCACTTCACCTGATGAAGCATCCCCTCAGCCTCCCCAGCAGAGCCATCATACCAACCACTTCCCTCTACAACAGACAAAGAAAATTCACTCCCCTGCTGCCTCCAGGACATCAGTGCCAGCCCCTGGAAAAGAGATTTTCTCTTTCTGCTAAAAGAGTCCATCAGAACAGAAATAGAGTGAAATATGTTAAGACTGCCATCAACAAGACTCTCCCTTTATCCCAAAGGAGAACAGGATCTTCCTCCACACTGTCACACCTCCCAGCTGTGTTATCTGCACAGTGGTCACTGCTTTGACTCCCACCCCATTGTGGCAGTTCTCAGCACAACCCAGGGAAGCCTCCCTTCCCTTGCAGCCTCCCACTCACTCACAGCTTCTCCAGCCTTTCCTGCCTACATTAAACATCAAAGTCCAACAGGAAATTATACCAAAGCCTCAGCTAAAAGTAGAATAAATAAGTTATTGAAGAGCCATTAGGTTTGCTTGACACTTCCTTTGATAGAACCACATTTCATTTGAACACACTTTTTATCCACTCTCTTGCAACATGCTTTGCTATCTAAGGAGTTTGTTCAAAATCCAAGACTGTGTGTAATATTAAGATCAAACCAAGAAGTTGCTGGAGGTGTGTGTTCACCCTGTAAGCCCTTTTCTTCTCTTACTTGGAACAGAAACCCTGAACAGTGTTTCAACATTGTCTCGACCCTTCAATCATTCCACTCCACAACACAGACAATTCTTCTAATTCCTTTTCTGCGTTTCTCAAGGTTTGTGATTAAATCTCAACATCAGCTTTCATCTGCTTTGCAAATTAACAAATTATAGTTGCCTGTGATTACTCAACCCAAGGTCCTACTTAAAATCAGCACTTCTGCAAGTTTGCTACTCACTAACTGCATCTCTAAAATAATATTGCACCATCAATAATATTTTGGGTCCAATAATGATCTTTCTGCAAAGCCTATACTCTTTGCCATAGTGTCTTCACAATTGTCCATCCCAGAGCCTTCACTAAAAGGCTTTCAAGAAATTTAGTGCCAAGTTATGGGAAACCCATTGTGGCTTTGCCCTTAAACCTGCCAAGCTTCAGTTCCACATAACTGCAACCTTTGAGGTACTATTTTATTTGGTTTGCAGGAATTACTTCAATTACCTTCTCACAGGTCTGTGTGTTCCCACAGATAATTCTATCAGCTTTTACACCTTATGTTTCACCAACAGAACTTTCACTGAAACACTGAACAGACAATTAGCTGATCTGATCTCCAAAAACCTGGGAATACCTTTTCCCAAAAACCCAGTGGCACAGCTTGGTGAAATCTCCTTCTCTTCAGGAACTCACCTGGAGAATCCTCTGCAGGATTGAGGGAAGAGCAATAAACGCAGCCATGTTGTTTAGCACTTGCATTGTCAAACTCTTCAAAACTGGAATGTCAAACATAACAGCCACAGCAGTTCATTAGGATTCCAGGAGTAAGGAGAGATCAGTCTTACAGATAAAGAGAGTTTTATTTCAGGTTTTCATGTTTTCTGGTTTGAAAATAGCTTTTATGTTTTTTCTCCTGCACTAAGCACACAGCTTTTTGCAGCACAAAGGGTGTTTACAAGGTTTTGATCCCACAATACCTCTGTATTCCCTTCCACACCCCCTGCAGTAAACACTCACATTTTCATTTACTTGGTAACACCACCATCCACTTTTCCCATTTCTACCAAATCCCAGTTTGGATCCTTATCTGTGTTATGGCCCACAGACTTTAGAACTTTCCAGCACTGACCTTTGCATGAAACTTATTCCTAGATCCTCAAAAGACATTATTCAGAGAATCCCAGAGTAGTTTGGGTTGGAAAGAACCTTAAAGCTCATCTAGTCCCACCCTCTGCCACAGGCAGGGACACATTCCACTACCTCAGGTTGCTCCAAGCCCCATCCAACCTGGCATTGGACACTTCCAGTGATGGAGCAGCCACAGCTGCTTTGGGCACCCTGTGCCAGGGCCTCACCACCCTCACAAGGAACAATTTCTTCCTAATAGCCCACCTAACCCAACTCCCTCAGCCTTTGCTCACAGCAGAGCTGCTCCATCCCTCTGGTCACCTTGGTGCCTCCTTCAGGCTCATTCCAGCAGCTCCAGGTCCTTCCCGTGTTGAGGACTGCCAAGACCAAAGCATCTAAGCCCCTTTTTAGCTACTCTTATCTCTCCCACAAAGGGAAGTTGCTGTTCAAGGTGTGCTGCTGACTCAGAAGTGGAATAGAGAATTTAGCTGATGTATTCAAGTCCCACTGATTTTATACAGACAGGTATATGGCAGACATGCATAAAAGGGCTGGGCATGCACAATGACAGTGTATTACACCAGGAGTTCCCCAAGTGCTGACTACAACCTAGAGAGCCTTTCTACACATTGTGCACCTTGGCTCCTTCAGAGACCATCCTCAATGCAATCAACCTATTAGCACAGCCTGTGGTAGGCTTCCTCTTCCACACAGGACAAAATAAAGTAAATGAAAAAAACCCTATCCACCTGACAGCTACAGCCTGCCAAACACACAACCTGAGGTCCCTGACAGTCAGGGAGCAGAATATTTAGGAATGGAGTAATAAAAAACTTTTCTTCTATTCTTTCATCAGAGGAGAGACAGCACACAACTTTTACTATTTGGGGTCACAAAAGCCAGAGTACTCACATTCAGAATATGGACACTGCGATGAACCAGAGGATTTCTGTGGGGACATCATGGCCTCAAGCAGGGGAAACCAGAGGGCCTGGAATCATGGAACACGAGGAAAGCACCAGTAAGAACAGGGCAGTGCTAAAAATGAGCTGTGACCAATGTCAGAGGCCACTGGCCAAGACTTGCTTCCACATTCTTAGAACAGAACTGCATTTCTGATGGCTGCTGAGGGACAGAGCTGAAAGTAACCTGAGAGCAAAGCACTTGACTGGAATTGTGACAACAATCTGTGTTTGCTTCATTCAGTCCCCAACTACTTCCCCACGAGAGAGGCAAACTCTCCAGAGATAGCTCAAGACTGGGTAGCACAGTAAATGGATCCCAAATGGAAAGAGACATCTAAATTCTCTTCCAATCTGTTGTACAATGACAATTGCAGGGAAGAAATGGAGCAGGTCACCTCTCACACTGGGCAGTGCTTGTAAAGAAATTAGAGTTCTTGACTTCCAGCCATGCCACCTCCTCAGACACGGGAACAACATTCTCTGTTCTGACTTCACAAACTACATAAATTATGCAGAATCTTAGCACTAAAGATGCCTTTGTGTCACTGACACAGGCAAAATGGAAACACAACCTAAGTCTGAGGAGATGGGCAAAGCCAGCTCCCTCTGCAAGAGCTCGAGGCCACTGCATTGCCTCTCCCCTCAGAGCCCAGGCTGACACCCAGTTCAGGGGCTGGGAACAGCCCTGCAGCCACAGTGACGGCAGCAGCAGCTTTGTGTCACCAGAAGCTGGCTCAGAGTTCACAGTGCCTCTGCAGTGTCTGACTGACATTTGTGCCTGACTTCCCTCTGGAACTGGAAAGGGGAAAAGGCCATGGTCTCATCCCTTCCTCCCCCTGACCTGAACTTTGCTTTGTGCTTCACCCTCATGAGTGAGGATTTCACTCCTGTGGCTCCAAACTCTGAAGCAGCACAGGGAGAACACAAGGGGAGGTACACGGTGACTGCCTGGACATACTAGTACTCAGTGGACAGGAAGAGCAAGAGCCATACAAGGCAAAGCTTCAGGAGACACAGAGGCCTTGGTTGATTCTGGTAACACATTTTTGACTACCTTACCTCTCGCTGTTGCTGGTCTAAACTATGTGAATTCCTTTGGCAAAGATCAATTGTTTTCATTAAAGTATCTTCAATATTTTCTAGCAAGGAGGGTTCAGCTGAGCCTAAGCGTCAGAGGGGAAAAAGCAAATTACAATGATAAAAACTATTAGACAAGTTAACTCCCCTATTAGTTAGAACTATCAATCCTTCTGCAAAATAAAATCATGCTATTCATCCCAAGTCTACTGTAAGCAACTGCATTATAAAGACAAGTTCTGATTTTTGGCACTTTTCCTGAATAGCACAATAAATTGGGCAAGTAAAACATTTCGTTTAATCAAATAAGGAAGATCTTAGCTGTGGTTTGGGATACAATTAAGTAACTACTATGGGCACTGCATTTAATTAGGTGCCCATGAGTCCTTGGGCTAGTGAACAGTACATCTGTGCATACACTCATTTTCTGTGGGCAGAACATTCTTATTTATCTCTCTGAGAAATCTGCTTTCAAAAAAGCTACTCCCAGCTGTCTCCCACCACTGTTCCCATATAATGCCAGCTGAAGCTCAGTAACAAATTGAATGGATTCTTACATGGGAAATGTGTTTGTTAAGGCAGTGAGAAGACCAGCCCCAATGGGAAAAGCTGACAGGGCAGCTGACCACACATACACAAACCATCCCTAACAAGATCAGAACACCAGACTGAGGGAGTGTCATCCAAATAACTACCATGAACAGTGTCACTACAATGCCTAGAAACCTGAAACAATCTCATTATACCAGGTGTCAGACACAGGCACTTCACATTGTTGTGTTTATCTGTCTTTAATAGAAAATGGAATTTAACTTGGTAAGTCTTACTTTCATCATCTTGAGTAAGCATCAGCAACTTGCTCTGCAATCGCTGAAACAAAAGAGGACACAGAACAGTCAGCTTGGGAGTTTACTCCCAAGAATCCTGATAGAAATGTTTGTCAAAGGTGTGGTTACACAGGCTCGCCCCCATTTTCCTCCCCAGCATGACTAACGTGACATAAACATCTTTCCAAATATGGAAAGGAAAGCAGGCGCTGAAAATGATTTTTGGCTATGAAAAACAAATTTCAGCATCTATTATCTTTTAAATGCTTGAAGACTTGTCAGAAAAAATATACTGATGTTCTGAGTATACAGACACCTCAATTTATTGGTATTTGACAGAAGGCAAATGCTTCCATGGATTCTAGTGGGAAACAAATTGAGGAACAAGGACAACATCCAACCTGAGCACAAGCCATGCCACATTCAGGATTTGGGAGTACTGTACCTCAAGCATAACCAAAAAGGCACCATGGATATCTCCCTTCTTCTCTAGTAAATACGAAGAAGCTTCATGGAGCTGATGTTTTTGGGTTATCTGAGTTGAAAGGAAAAAAAAAGGTAAATGTCTGCCTGAAGAAAGCTGCCAGTGTTCGTTTATCCACAAGACAATGCCAAGCAGATGGCCAGGGCTGGAAGTGCCTATGCTCCCAGGCACCTTACCCAGGCTGAGTAGCTCTCCTCTATCTTCTCTTATTTCTCAGTTTGCACTATTGCCACCACCAACACTCAAAAATTACTAGTACAATTTCCATACAGAGAAGGAACAGTTGCTCTCCCAGCACAAGGCAGATTTTGGCAGTGTTGCTTTCCAAAAACCCCAGGCCCACAATTTCATATACCCCCAACATGATTAATTAGCAGCAACATAGCCACCCTCTAGTCTGCAGTTTCTCAGCAGCTTCAGAGCACTAAGGGCCCTTCCTTATTAGCCCTGAGACCCAACTCAGTGTTAGCCTATTAAATATATCCAACTGTGCTGCAGAAGCGCAGTTTAGCAGCTCAGAGGGACACACAGTGCTAGAAACGGATTGGAAGAGCATCCAGGATCTACTCTAAGCCTAAGGTAAAGTAACTTGACAACAGTTTAAAGGGGTAGGAGCTGATTTGAATGCACCCCATGGCCCCTGTTGTCATGCATCTCTTTTCTACCTGGATGGTTTCCTCCAGTCTGCAGTATTCCAGAACTTTGAGTGTCTCCAAAACCTGGCTTGGGCTGTACTGACAGAGCAGCTCGATGAACTGCTCGGTGATACAGGGTGGGAGGTGCAGCAGGTCTTGGTTAATGCCTTCTCTGGAATAAAAGAGGCACAAGAGACTAAAATCAAAATCTACCCCAGAAATTTGGCTGGGAAAAAGAGTTTCTTATTCAATTGTGCATTGTCTTTTATGCTTAATACAGAAGTTAAAAAATCTGGTTTTAAGAGGAAAATTATGCTCTTTCTACTAGTTACTAGTGCTGGAGGTCTCTCAGCAGCCATTTCATTTGTTCCACAACATATCCTCCTGATGTCTCAGTACAAATTAAACTCTCAAAGACCCCTGTGAAGAAAGAGACCAGCACAGACCCATCTACAGCAACTCCATGGCAAAGAGGAACAAAGAATTAGCCTAATTTCCTCAATGAAACTTATGGTCTGAGTGCTCTGTTCAGATTCTGATTGTCTGTGTCCTACAGACCTTCTCTGCATGTATTTGAAGAAATGTTTTGTTGCTTTTTGCTTATTGTTCCTGAAATTCTTTGACTTCCTTTACCACATTTTAATGTTTCATCCCTTTGATCTACCTCACTGAGAAAGGAACTCATACTTCTTTTAGAGAAACATCTCCATTTTCCAATCCCTGGGGCTCATTATTAAGCAAAATGCTCACACGCAGAAACAGAAGAGAGAACAGAACTGTGAGCAGTGCCCATGTCCCTTTGTCCCGACAGTTTCCAACTGATCTTACTTTTAAAAAGAGCACTGTGAAGCAGGAGACTTCAGAGTGAGGAGGGAAAGGATGATGCTTTCCTGGAGTCAGATACAGCACCTGCAACCCTTAAATGAACAGCAGCTCTCTGCCACTGCATGTTACGCTTCCCATGGCAGTTCTAGGACTGGTGCATCACACAGAAACAGTGGAAGTTTATCCTGGTTATGAAACAGGGGATTCTCCTGAAGCAGAAATGGATCAGGGTGCATATACTGAGTTTTATTACCTTTCTGAACACAAATTCCTAAGCAGGAGAAGATCTGTTAGTGTGCAAACCCTACAGCCATGAGGTGGAAAAGGTCTGATACCAAACATCCTCTATTTCCTGGGAGTTACAAAAGGCATATTGCCATCCAAGAAAGGCCAGGAGAATGCTGTGGCTTGAGCAAGTCAAGAGAGCAGCTTACTGTGATTACAATGATTATAAATGCAATATGCCCTGAAGCAAAAGCCTCACTTATGTACTGATCACAGTGTGCAAAGTATGAGCACAGCTCCACAAAAACTGTGCCCAAACTACTGTGTTCTGACAGCAAAGAATGGACCTTGAAGGACCAAACCAGAGCCCTGAATTCCACATTCACTATCCACTCCTCCCACAACAACCAACCTGTAAACTCCCCCAGTGCCTGCAAGGGAGTGAGTGCTCTCCTCTTTCTATGAGTAGACTAAAATAAAACAGTCTCTATCTAAAATGATCTCTTGTCTGCCAAGATAGGAAAAATGGCAAGTCATGCACCTACAGAACAAAGAAAACTTCAAGTCTAGCCCTAAGTATTCATGGTTTCATGAGCAAGCTCACCCTTCCCTCAGCCATTTATGTCATCAAGAAAAGCAGAGAATAGACAATGGAAAAAAATCTCGAATTTGGTAATTTCTAAAACTAATCAACAGTCCTCAGACTTGCAGGTCCTGCACAGCTACATAGGATTGTGTTTACTCTAAATATAACCATATTCAATATTTCCCCTCGTCTTTCCAAAAAGCAAGAGAGAAGCACTGGTTTCTCATAAAACCTGACACAAGGGAGACCTGCAAGTGTCACAGGCAGCTGGGCACAGAGGAGAGCCCTTGGGACAAAGCTTCCTGGTTTAGGAGTCTGTTAGTACATATTTATAAACCCAGAACACTGTGTTGCTAAATAAGTTAATATTGGTGGTATAATACATAAACAAATGCCAACAGACAATGCTTCAGTGTGTTGGGTTTTTTTACAGGAAAAAGCTCAAGAGTTTAAAATGGAAATGTAGCAAAGACTGTGATTAATGAGCTGAGCAATCTCTACTACATACTCTGTTTCCTGGGGCTGCTTTATGCTACAAACATTCAGACATTTGGTTTTAATTTCCCCAGGCAATTCCTGTTAACCCTGTTTCCTTCCTCCCCCCTTCCACCTCCTTAAAAATAAATCTCTAGCTAAATTAAATGGGCCAAATTAATCCCTAATGCAATTCCACCAACTCGGATAGTTAGACCAGCATGATGAGTCTTGTCCCCACATGATAAAGCAATCATTTGTATTTGAGACCTTAAAAAACTCATTTACTGCTCTAAGAATCTTTATTTTGACAAGAATTTTGCTTCACAAAGGCATGTAAACATTTAGATTGAATGAAAAGAGACAGATGTTGCAGAAGAGCCTAATCACTATTTTATGTATAAATATACTACTAAGTGTAGGTGCATCTGCAGTTAGGTCTGCAGAGCAAGATTTCCTCTCCTTCCCTGCCTCTCCCAGGATAAAGTTCAGCTCCTTTCAATAGGTCTTAGAAGATAACAACCTCACAGCACTGAGAATAGGCCTAAGGATCTGAATGTTATAAAGAGAAAAAGCCATGTGGCCTAGTGCACCACATGGAACATCATTCTTGAAGGAAAAGCAGAGACCTGTGGGAAGATCAGATGCAGAGCATTGCTTCCCATTGCTGGTTTGAGCACATCATGTGTTGCCCATGATCAGAAGGTAACTACAGAAGAAATGGGTCTATTTAGCTCTAATTATGGCAGAGTGAAATTAGATATGTTTATTACTCAGAGATTATGGGAGACACTCTGTGCATAAGATTAGAATCCAGGTTAATTACTATCTTCACCGGGTGCAAGTGATACCACAGCATAAATAAAGTCCTACTTAACATCCAGCTGGGTTTCATTTCTGCTTAAATTATTATTTTTTTTTTAATGATTGATTAACTAAAACATCTGATTTCTTTCCTATAAAACCCAACGAAGAAATTTTTTGATTTTGACCCCAGAGAAAATAGGAGGTGTGGAAATGAGCACCTTCCACACCATCATGTCTGTAAAACTCAGGAAATAACAAAATCTATGTTTGGGATTTTGACTTTGGTTTGGTTGGATTTTTTCCTTAATTTTTATGTTCAAAAAATCCAAGAGGTGACTGATTAATTCCAGGTTCTAGCTTCCAAAGCATGCTTTTTATTCCACTTCCACAAAAACTGAAACACTGACACTTGGATTTAGATAATATTGTCTTTTCCTACTCCTCCTCTTCATTAAGCAAAATTAATTTGTAATTAATTGACAAACCAAGATCTCTCCCTCAGTTGCATTAACAATTGCTTGAAAGCAACTGGAGCTGTGAATATATAAATGTCTTGTTGCATTTGATACTGATTCAACAGAAAGAGAACACTCAGTGCTGAAGAACTGAAAGAACAGCAGCAGATGGAGCAAGCAGGTAGTTAAAAAGAGGAGCTTGCAGTGAAATATGGCAGCAGTTCTGAAACAAAACAGAAATTAAAAGTGCCAGTTGACCAAAATGCTTTTCTGTTTATGTTAAACTTGGACACCTCAGTCAAGTAACCAAAGCAGTGGGTTGAGAAGAGAAGGTGCCATTGCAGAGAAGAGAAATGGGTGCTCCAGCCCCAGGGTGACCATTCCACAGCCTGCTGGAGCAGCAGTGCTCAAGCTCCCCCCACATGCCAGAGGCAGCACATTCCATGCACTGGAGCCCACAGCACTTCCCAGGCAGGGAGCTGGAGCTGGCAGGGACCCCCCTGAAGGACCCTCCCCACAGCACTTCTTGTGGGCTGTCCCCAACTTGGGGCACCCTGAGGAGCAGGTCACCTTTCCTAAGCCTGATCTTGGCCATAGGCTGGCTATTGATGCACTGTTTCAAAGAATTTATTTTGATCCATGTTTTCAAGCTGCAGTTTGTAAACAGTCCAATTTTCTCCATACCTCGGATCAAGGAGACTCCTCAGGAACTGGAAGAGCAAGAACTGGTCCTGTACAACAGGAGGAGACAATAACATGCTGTAAAACAGTGATCCTTGAACTATATCCACTGAAGAAAACACAGTTCCCAGCTGCTGCCTGCTGAAGGAGCTGCTTTAAGGCATGTCTTGCACAAATATCCTGAGGATGTGCTTGCTGACATCAGCTCTGCTCTGGGACTCCAAGCCATACTGAACCCCAACTAAAAGCTGCAACCAGCAGCTCTGAACCCATACATTTTTATGGTCAGAACTCTACAAATAGGCCAAATAATTGAGATGTAGCAATTCCTATCAGTGAGTGGCTATAGCTTATTTTTCTTCTGTTTCTGACACAGCAATAAGTCACCATGACTCTTAGCAATCATTTCCTAAAGGGATGACATCCCTACTGTACAGAAGCCCCAAACGAATGGAGTTTGACACTTCACCTGCAGGTTTGAGATGATGCTCTCGATCTGCTCGCTGAAGTGAATGGCTGCCAGCTCAGCTGCTTTACCTGGGCTCAGCACCAGCAGCTCCTTTGGGGGAGAAACACAACCACATTAATTCTTTTTGATTTCACAGGCAATATAATCATCCAGCATCATCGAGCCCACCCATACACCTTTGCCTAGATGCAAGTGAAAGATAAACACCATTGCACAGAGATGTAAAAATACAAGAGGGGTAGTTGGTAAAAAGGGATTTTTGAAAGTTGTATTTTTGCTACACACAAGGCCTCGAAGAATACAAAACTCCTCACACCAAGAACCCATCTCAGTCCTAAGGAGAGGAAGTTATCCATCAAGTTTTCTGACAACTGCCTTTACCTCCTTGCCAACAAGAAATTCCCAGTGCCAACTGCGAGCCAGCAGGAAAGGGGAAACAACCAACCCCTGGGAATTTCTCCGTCCAATGGAAACAGTGTTTAACTGGCTTGAACTGAACCAAACTAGAGGTTTAAAAGCAAGTTTTCTCTAACTGTTCACTGTAACTGATACCTGTCCAGACATGGAAAAGCAGTTTCTTTATTGTAATACAAGGAAACAAAAATCGTTTAGATGCCTGTGGGTTTGCTTTCTGTCAAGCTTGAGCTAAAAGGCTTCCTATCATACAAGTTTATGTAACCTGCAATGTGAGCTTTTTGCTTCTAACGCTTCCAAATGCATCCACTCTTCCAAATAAATGAGAAGCAACTGCTACAAAACAATAGTGTGCACATGGTAACCCTTCCCAAAAGCCCCTGCTGAACCTAAAAACGAAAAAACATTGCTTTACTGAACAAAAATAACTGTTACAGCAGCAAAGAAGGAAAATTTTCAGAAATGTACATCTGGAAAAAAACCCAGACTGAAGAAGTTCCTTAGCAGTAGCTTGGCCTCCAGACAAACACAGCAGCCACTGAATACAGCCAATGCCAGCAACAAACTGGGGCAAAGGGAAGCAAGGAAGAGCCTGACCATTCCATGAGCTCTTTAGGAAGAGCTGTCACAGATGATGCCTTTGGTGAGGTTTCCAAAGGAAAACCTGCCTACTCCATAACAAGCTCTGCAGTGTTTGACCCCACAGCTTCACTGCACAAGCTCAGCCCCCTTCACTGCGTCCCCATGACTCTTCACCCCACAAACTCAGGAAATCCAAAGCACCCAGGAGCTCTTAAGCACAGCAGCGCAGAGGGACATAGAAAATATGCAGTGAGACTGCCTTAATCTACTTCTCTCTCTGGACAAACCCTCCCCAGGCGTCTCCAGGACTGCTGAAGGTAGGACTGCCATGCTGGAGGGAGCTGGCCCAATCTCCCTGCCTGGAATCAGTGCAACCTTCAGAGCCCTCTCCCCAGCAAAATGTTTGGTGCTTGGGTTTCTATCCTCTCTCAGATCTGAACAACCTGCAAACACGGTACTGCTTAGGCAGGCCTTGAGGGGACAGCACTTACACAAGGCATGTGGGTATGAGGCTAGAAAAGGACCAGTACCATGACTGAAGAGAACTGAAGGTTTATTTTTAAAGATAAACATCAAGGAACAATAGCTGTGGGATAATGGGGAAAATGAAAAGTGGCACTGATCACAAACCTCACTTTCTAACATACAATCACCAGGAAATCCTCTCCAGACACTGCGACTTTTGCCTGAGGAAGCTGCTTTGCTGCATTCTTACTCAGCAAATGACAGTTGTCCTAAGAGCTGAAATCACAGCTTCACCCCAGTAAAGCAAAGTATTATTTACTGTTCCAGAGAACAGGATTAACACAATGGAAAAGGACAAAAGCCCACAGCAGCCACCAGGCTGCTAAACCACATGGTTTACCAATCCCAGGAAACAGAAGATGCCAAAATGAATTAGGGAGCTGATCTCGGCGACAGTACCTAAGAAAGCTGACCCACAGAGCTCATCACCTGCCCAGCAGCTCTCTGGGGGACCAGGGATGCAGAAGAAGGAAGCAGACACAGGAAGCAGCACAGCAGACAGCAGCTTGCCCAAACTGGAACCCCAGTTGCTCTGATGAGGTTGCAAAGAGCCAGGCCTGCTCAGTCCCAGCACAACCATCCCCACCAGTCCTACAGCTCTGCCAGTACCTCTAGAGAGGGACTGCGAGCTCAGTCATGTCAGACAGCTGAATTCACAGGGTTTCTTTGTGCATTGCCTTTTGAATCACTCTCCCTCTTGGTCCATTTTCTCATTAGTCATGCACTACTTGCATATGCTGGTAGAAACTAAAAGTACTCTGGATGTGCCCATTAGCTTTTTGTCTGCCTCACAGGATACAGATTCTGTGGTCATTTTCTGCTAAGGAGTGTGGTCTGCAAGGCTTGTTCTACAGATTGAATTATTTTACTGGATTACCTCCAGAAAACCCTAGCAGGGACTAACAGCACCTTACAGGAACCAGAAATATTATAAATTCCCCACATCTACTGACTGGACAACTACTTCAGACATCTTCATCCCCTGAAGCTGACAGAGACTGAAGACATGGGAAAAATTATTGGCTGGAGAAGTCCAGCAGCAGCCTTGTCTTACAGTCATGATCCCAGGCTGGCAGTGCCAGGGTACCAGGGCTGGATGCACTTATCAGTGTGAGGAATCAGGATGAGGAGTTGGATCCCACAGCCTGTGAGGTCAGTGATGTCCATATCCCGCCTTGCTGCTGCTGCATGCTCGGGAGATGGAACACTTCCTAATGGATCCCTCTCCTGCTCTACAGCACTCACTACCCATCACCCCCAAGAGGGCTCCATTATCCAAAGAGTAGCACTTGAGAGCAGGAAGCCAAGGAAGGCAGCGTGAATCCGAGAGAGGCACTTGCATGAATGTGTGAGAGCTCTGAGCTTACGTCAGAGCTGTCTCAACAGCTGTGACTCAGCACCGGACACTTGTGCTTATGGAAAAGCACCCAGCACATCCAAGAGCCATTAGCAGGAGCTGAGGGACCATGGGTGCAGGATATACTGTACCTACCTCTATATGGTCCAAAGCTTTCTGCCACACCAGCTGCTTCTCCTCAGCACTGTAGCCAGGCATGGACAGGATGTTGTGGATGTAGTTGAAAACTTCTTCCTGTAAGGCACAAACCTGTAAATGCTGCAGTGTGTTCTGCAGCACCACTAACAGCAATGGCTTTTGGAAACAAGAGTGTTTCCCACAGCCTTGGGATGACCTCAGGGCTAGTCCTCTCTAAGCAGGTCAGGATGAGTTATCTGCAGGGAGGCTGTATGTCCCTAAAGAGTGAAGAACTGAAAGGAAAAGAGAGCCAAGAGGAACCTGATGCTAATGTGTTAAGCACTGAGGTCAAAGAGAATTGTTCTTCCCCTATTAGAGATGTCTCCCTCTTGCCCACAGGGAAAAAGGACAGGACATCACTTGAGCTAGGAGCACAGGCAGAGAGAACACTCTGCCAGAGGGTAGCTCAGTTTTCCCAGCACATTCCTGAGCTGCTCCCTGACAATGGCCTTTCCCCCAGGCTCTGCTGCACTGTCCCCACCTCGGGTGCTCTCCTGTGTCATGGTTTTCAACCACCTCACTATCACAATCTCCTCTTCTGATTCCTTCACCCACACAACGTTCAGCATTGTGAGTTTATAAGGACCTGGTGAAGTCACATTTGCCAGACTCTCATGCCAGCTTCTGTTGGTGGTAGGGAAGGGAATACCTCAAAAACTCCAGCAGGTATCCATGCCAAAGATAACGGCAGAGAGATAATAAGGGCAGAAAGCCTGTGTCCAGGGGAAGAAATGTGGGGACCAATGGCAGAAACAAAAAAGTACTGCAGTTAGCCACATCTGCAGTAAATCCCATCTTGCACTCAGGCTTGATGTACTAGCACTACATTTAAAAATAAAGGAAAACTCTGAAACTTAAAAATAAAAAAAAAATCAGCTCCTCTCCACTAGACAAACACAAACAGCTTTGACTACAACTAAGAAACTTCAACTGTTAAGGGCATTTTTAAGGTCATTATGCTAAAAGAGCAAGGCAGCTGTGGCCAGTCACTGTGGCCAGCAGGACAGGCTGCACGGCCACGAAGCAGAAAGGCCAGGAGGACCAGAGTCACTCACCTTCCTCAGGGGATCCCGCAGGTAACAGCCGATGATTTTGTCATAGCGAAGTTGCCGTTCATACATGAACTCACAAATCTGATAGCTGAAAGGAAGGGAAACTTCCCATGTCAGGAAAACCACTCAGCTGAGCCAGCACAACAGATAGGCAGCATTTGGAAGTGTCTTACATTGGGGTTTTCAGCACACAGGCTGGGTGGCTCCAGTGTGCTGGAGTGCCATTTGTACCAGCCTCAGGCCAACCTGCCGATCAACCTCCCTCATCTGGGAAATTATCACACAGAACACAGAAAAGTGGAGTTACGAAGGGGAGAGGCAAGGGACAGAGGACAGCAATTCTTAATTAAATCAGGTCTCACAGGTTCTGCTGTCAGACATGATTTTCCTTGTTTCCACAACACTCTGCTCCAAGCTAGGTCAATCCACTACACTAATTTGAAGAAATTCACTGAACGTGACTCAACAATGTGTTATGACACAGCTTCCTGCCTTCACATCTTAACAAACATCTTCAATATTTTGAGACTTTACATAAAACCAGATGTAACTGAGTCAAACCAAATGAACAGTCTGATAATTAATATTACACTATAGCTCTTTCAGCTCTGATGGAAGTGGCTGAACTGGGGGCCCTGGTTGTCAAATTCTCTGAAGCAAGGAGAGAAAAATGTGTTTATTGAATCTGAAAAATTTGATTGTGTTACTCCTCTTAGGACACACAGGAGAACAGGCATGGGGCACCCCCCACTGCTCCTTTGCAGCATGGTGGATTCATTCAGGTAACACCCAAACTCATGGGCTGGATGAAGATGCCCTCCCTGGCTGGCACTGCTCTGGCATGACTCTTTCTGGAATCATAAGGCATCTCAAGGAGATGCTGGAAATTTTCAGCCTTTCCAGACACTGTTTTTGTCTCTCCTACTCAATTCTAAAATGAGTACCATGGGGGTGGCTCCAGACCCCTTCACACTTTTAAATCCACCTGTGGGTCTCACCCCAACAAGGCATCTCCATCTGCCAGGGGTGGAGCATTCCAATATACAACTGTACCTCTGAACACAGCCTAGGCTCTAGGATAGGGAGTGGCAAAACACATCAAGTCCCACGGGATTTCTCCTGAAGGGTTTCCGCAGCTCTACTCCTTCTCTGCTTAATAATGCTTTCGCTGAGAACACCCAGGAAAGAAAGTCTGGGTCTAAATGTGAACATCTTAAATGAAGCATAATGTGAATGCACAGGGAAAATAACCCCAAACACAGTTACAAAGAAGAAACAGGGACTGCAGAGCCAAAAAAGAGCTGTGAAAGAGATTTAAAGGGAGTTTTTATATATTGTATCCAGCAACTCACAATTCAGCTTTCTCTGCCATTTGGATAAGGCGGGTCTCTTCAAACTGCACGATCCCTCCTGCTTGGAGCAGCTCTAAAAGGACCTGCAGAGATTGAACACCAGTTACTTACAGGGCAGTAACAGCAGCTGAACAGCCAGTGCCACTACAGGTACACTGCTCCTGCCCCTTTAAACATGGTAAGAACACAGGGTTGACTTATTTGTTAATTGATTGTCCTTTAACAAGGAAGGTCATGAGCTTATCAGAACTTTCCTGACTCTGCTCTTGCTCCTGCAGGTAATGCTGGGGTGGGACCCTTCCCTCCTGCTCTCCCCAGTACTTCCCAATATTCCCATGTCCACGTCTTTGGCATGTGACCCAAAAGCCATACTCTATCCCAAGGCCAAATTCTGCTCCACAGCCTGGCCTTGCCTGCAAGGAGAGTTCCCTGGAAACTCTTACCTGCTGCCTTTCAGAATGCCGGGAGTCATCATCCGGGCTGCACAGGAACTCCAGCACCTGTGCCAGGGGTAGAGGTTGGTATGAGCCAGGCCTGGCTGGCACAGCTGGGAGCACAAACTGACCAGCACACCCTGAGCACCAGCCATGGCAACAGCAAACCACCACACAATGGGGCTATCTGAATGGACCTGATCCTGGAACCAAATTGGGAATAGTGGATAGCAGAGAACTGCTCAAACACAGGATCTAGAACCAAACTTGAGGGAAACCAGGGAATACAGAACTTCAGGGAATCCCATGTTTCTGCTTCAGACTTCAGCTGGCATCACTACACCGATCCTCTCTCCTGGACTGTGTCATCTCATCAGGAAACAGGAAATTATGCAATTCATAAAATTTAATGTGTGTGGAATGAAAGTATTTAATCCAAATCTGTTTAGCCTCCACAGAGTTCTTGAGTCCTAAATTAGGAACAAGGACATATAGATTCTAATTCATTTTCATCGGTGCTCCTACATCCCTATTATCATCACAGTACAACTGCTGTAGCCAGTGAAGCCACCTCCTCAATCCCAGGAATTTCTGGGACTTAAGCAGGGATACAAAGTTAACTCACGCAAGCTTTGGGCATGCATTGGTGCAAATGCCTTTTTCAAACAGCAGAGAAGGTGGTGGTCACCTGAACTAAAAATTATCAACTACATTTATGTGCTCTGTAAGCTCACTAATGTTATTTTAATTGACACCCCTTATCCCAGACTGGCTTGGATTGGAAGGGACCCTAAAGCCCATCCAGTTCCACCCCTGTGCCATGGGCAGAGACACCTTCCACTAGACAGACTGCTCAGAGCTTCATCCAGCCTGGCCTTGAACAGTTCCTAGGATGCAATGCTGTTTGTGCCACAGCTCCAGCCAAGCTGAAACGTAGTGTACTATGCTTCTATGGTCTGTCCTACTCTGCTCCTGGGAAACCACAGCAATGGCCCAGCAAGATGCCACCTGGTTGTAATCAGCAGTACCTCCAGACCTGCTCCAGCCTACAGCACTGGCCATGCTTTCTGCAGTGGTGCAGCCTGCTTGCAATGTCACACACACTCAGGAATACTCACCTGGTCAAACAGTGTCCTGTTGACAAACAAGGTGTTGTTGGGCTTGGCAAGCTGCCGGGCAAGGAAGGTAAAGAGACAGCCAACCTGTGATGGGGTGAAGTCAGAATTCTCCACCATGACCTGAGAAATGTTGGAGAGAAAAGGGAAAAATAAACCCACAAGGGATTGATTCTGCAGCTGCCTTTGGGAAAGTAACTGGGACAACAAGAAACCCCTGTGAGTCATCATGTCTCCTCCTACTCCAGACACCTCCTGGTGTTAGTCCATCCTGAAGGTCAAACACAAGTCCCTTTCCCCAGCATCCAGCTGTGTCACCTGAAGACACAGGCAGTGGATGTGTCTTTGCTAAAGCACTTCTGTCTCAAAGCTGAAGAGGCTCCACCTCTCTGCCATAAACCCAAGGGAAGAATTCTTGCATGTCCCCGTTTTTCAGGTGTGAAGAGGCTCCAAACCCACATTTATCTCTGCTGCTGTAGCCTGTGTTGATCATGGGACATGGAGCAGCTTCTGAGCAGAGAAATGTTGTCACACTGTTAAAGTATAATTATTATAGGAGAAAGCAACCCCAAACACCTCATTTCAAGCCCCAGGCACTAACCACTTCAATTGTGGCACACAAAGAACTACTCTAATAGCTAAGAAATGACTGCAGGTTTGGGGAAAAGCTTTTCTCACATTATATTAGCATTAGTCTAGTAATATTCAGAGAAACTTGTAGCTGTACTGACTTAAAATTACAGGAAAAAGGAATATTTAAGAGTCACTACAAAAGGGATTGGAAACCCAGGAAGTGCTTTTCACCTGTCTGGTGTATAAAACACAAGCCTGATGTGTCCTGACTTGGTGTCTCCTGCTTAAAAAAAAAATCCTAAACCCTAAGTGAAAGTGAAATGCCCCTGTTTGGAGAGTCCCCTGTAAGAGCAATGTGTTTAAGCTGGGAGGAAATCCATCACCTGGACAACTCTGTCAGCTAAGATCTAAGAACTGC
Organism: Toxostoma redivivum; assembly: GCA_013397375.1. Classification (NCBI taxonomy): domain Eukaryota; kingdom Metazoa; phylum Chordata; class Aves; order Passeriformes; family Mimidae; genus Toxostoma; species Toxostoma redivivum. The sequence continues at coordinate 101,682 of VXBI01000839.1, read as the reverse complement.
TGTAGGAAAGCCTCACCATGGAGCAGCTCACAGTTTATAACCACATTCAGGTGGAGCTGGGGGGAGTCAATTAATTTCTTCAAGTGACCCAGAGTTCCAGGCCCCCACAGGATGCTAATGGTTCTGTGACACAAGTGAGGCAAGCAGGCCAGACACATTAGAGAATCAAGCAGAGCTCTGCTTGAGATACCAGCTAATGTAATCATTCTTTCTCAGTTTTCATTTTCTGTCTAAAAAGGTTATTTCTTACAGGAGCCTAATCAGAACAGCACTACCTGACACCATTAAAAAATTATTCACTGAAATATCTGGAGTGTTTTATTAATTTTAGCTTCGTTTTTCACAAACTGAGTCCTTGTCAGTCTATGTGAAGGTGAACACACTGCACCCCTAGAATAGAGCAACTTCCCAAGGCTGCAGGCCAATCACACAGATGATACATTTGGCAAAGTTTTGATCAGCATTAGCAGAATGTCTGTGTTCACCAAATTATTTCAAAAGCACAGCTATTTCTCCTCGGTGTGCTCTATTGTTAATGACAAATTTAAAGTTACAAGAGTTTTTAACTTTTATCCAAAGGATGGCAGATTCCAGACAAAAGGACTGACAGTTTTCGTAACACCACACTGTTTGCCTGAAGATGCAATGCTGCAGCCCTTCTCAAGCTGCCCTCCTGCTGTTGGAGCCACGACAAGAACACATCCCCAGCAGAGCAGCTCTGGAACACGGCTGCAGTGTGCCACCTCCTGCTAACAGCAGCTCAAGACACAAACCAGAGGGGCTGAGCCAGCACAGGGCTAAAGTACCCCTCAGAGCCACTTCCTGTTTGGGCAGGCTCACAAAAACCCTCACAGTGGCATTGTCTCAGCCCACTGCAGCAGCACTGCCACCCAAGTCACTCACTGTGCCCTTGTCTCATCTATCAGTGATGACAGCCACAGGGAAATGCTACTTATGGTATGTTTATATATAAACAGCTTCCAAGTGGAGTCATTCATGATTAATGGTGACAGCTTGGAGGGGAAAGCAAACAGTGCTTGGCAGCAAGAGCTTTTAATGGGAACATCCATTGTTGGGAACAGGGGCTGGGGATGACAAGTGATTTCCAGAGCACCAGGCTGAAAACTGACATTCCTCTTCTCTCCTAAACTAAAGATAGGCCTGTTATCCTGGAAATGCTGCATCCCAAACATAGCATTTACAGGCACAGATTCAGCAGAAAAGCAGTGGCACTCTGCCAAGCACAGGATACCCAGGACCTTTTTACCTGCTTGGAAGGAATCAGGGAATAGATTCAATGAGAAGCAGATCAAAATAAACCTAATGGTGCAGAGACGAGAAATTTGACAAAGTACCACCCAGGTGAAATCATAGACCTCTCTGTCAGCATATTTGAAGTGCATGAATCATCACTTCTGAATATCCAAACGACAGCTTTGGCTGAGGTGAATCCATGGTCCTGCCCAGCACCTTCTCAGAGGTGTCAGCCAGGGCAGGACTGGGAACACCTCCTCCAGACTACAGGCTGTACTGCAGAGCATTGCATACAATCAGTCATACACAAACACAGTTCATTTTTAGGCACACTCACTTTCAGAAGAATGTCCACAATTCTCTGTTGATATTCCACAGCTTGCTTATCATTCTTGAAGTCTTCAAAAGTCTGCAAGAGGCAAAACACTGACGCCTTGAGCAGAATCCCTCAGAACAGCAGCAAATACAAAGCAGCAGCCACATCACAAAGCAGACAAGGCTGGTTTAAGTCCTTTCTCTGCATATCCCTAAGCAGTAGGTTCTGAGATACAGTTTGCTCTTTTATAACTACCAAAATGGTTTTCACACATTCAGGTAAAAGTAATGGGTCCAAAGAGACATAGGAAATTCTAGAAATTTGGAAAGAAAGACAGATTTCCATGCAGAAGATTTAGATAGGTACTAGAACACTCTTTAAAAATACATTATTCTTGTTTTACCTCTGTTTTAAAGCCTCTGTTGCAAGAACTTTCACTGTGTAATGTCACATTCATCACTCTGTATTTAGGGCTACAAAGGACTACAGTGATTCCCTCTGATATCTTATAGAACAAGAATTAGAACTGTTCCTGCCCCAGGCCAGGAACTCCTGGTTTAGCTGTATCTTGGATTTATTGACAGGAGCCTCACTGATGATGGGAGAACTGTCCCTGCATTTTCCTCTCAGAAAGCTGGGGTCTCTTACCAGAGCCAGCACATTGAGGAATTCCCGCGTGTCGAAGTGCAGCAGGGTCCGAACATAGGGATACACCTCCTCATCCACAGATCCCTCAGCTGAGTGCAGCCGGATCAGAAACTCAAACACCTGCAAGGACAAGGCAAGCAAAGACAGCAGATTGCCTATGGATTTCAGATAACTAGGAGCACAAGTGCATGGGAAAGCAGCACTGTTATCTGCTTTGCACTTAGGCTTTAAAGTCCCTTAGGAGTCCATCAGTTCTTATTTGAGTGTTTTCTGTAGCTTGCCAGCCCCTCCTTAGACTCACCAACCAATTTCAGATCAATCAAAACTTAAGATCAAACAAAAATAAAGGCTTGTTTATACTTGCAGACAGAAGTGTGTGAAATCAGAAAACTCCCTCCCCTTCCTGGCAGCTTTCCTGGGAAGCTGTGCAACTCCTCCTTATCCAGGGCACAGCTCCTCTTCTTGTCAGCAGTTCACTTGGGAAGAGCCAGTCAAATCTGCCCCCTCACTGTGAGGCACAAAGCTTTCAGCACTGCAAAGGTGCTTTTCAAGTCTGTCTCTTCCACTGACTTTTCAGTTCATGATATTTGAGGGCATCTTCCAAAATAAACTCCCTTTACTGAGCCCCTGACAGAGGTGTCTAGACAGCCCCAGAGAACCAAGAGGGCAGGGCCAGCTGCAGGTGTCTCACCCAGGCTCACAGCAGAGCTGGCTGCCAGCAGGAAGGGAACAGGTGGCTCCAGGCTGGGAATACATGTTGGGTACACATTGGGATCACACAGACAACTGACAGTTCCTGTGCTCTCCCAGCCACCCTCTAAAAGTGTCATGTTCCCTCATTCACTCCTGTTCTGAGTAATCTTCTGTCAGCACAGTGGCAGTGAATCCAGCAGGAATTAGCAGCTTGCCTTTCAGATCCACACCTTCCCTGCTGGCCTCCTCGATCCCAATCTGGCAGCTAGGAATGCTTAAGAAAACAAACCAAACCCACCAGACAAAAAGGTGTTACTTAAGCCAGCTCTCAGGAATACCACCAGGAACCACAGAAATGAGAGGGCTGAGGGCTCTTCCCAGGGCTGCTGCTGCTGACTGGGCTCCTGCTTCCCCTCAGAGTCTGAGCAGGGGACAACCCAATAACCTTGGGAGGGCAACAGCCAGTGCTTGGCCCAGCAAAGTGGAGTGGACTGGTTTGCACAGCTGCTGAGGAAACCGGCTGCAGGAAACCAGAGCTACCACATACATAGAGCTACAAGTTCTGGACTAGGAAACAAAATCCAAACAGAAAAACCACAAACAAAAACCGGCTGTTCCATTGTACTGCAAAGAGAAAGTGCAAAAGAAAAAGCACTTCCTCTCATAAGAGCCTTGAAACTGAAGTGAAATGCTAAAAAAAACAACAAAAATATTTGTTGTATCATCAGCCAGAAACTCAGGAAGAAGTTTTGTGAGCACAAAAAGTGATAATCAGGAACATCCTCTCTTTCAAGAAATTGTCAGACTAGTCCAAAGGAGTCAAAATCCTTCAAGAAACCTACAACCAAGAGCTACTTAGATACACTTTTCCCCAGTGTCAATCCCATGCCCCATGCATTTGAGAACAGGGAAGACTTTCCTATATTTGACACATTCAGTTTACAAAGAAGAAAGAGCTACACATTTCTGGTAACTCTGTGGTAAATAATAAGGCAAAAAACCCAATCACTGAGAACTCTATGTTCCCACACCCCAATTTACAATTGGAAGAAAAATACTACATTTAAATGTTCAGACTGCAACAACTGTTTGATTTCATCCATTAAAAACTAATTTTGTAATTACAGTTCATATCATATACGGTTATAGGATTGATAACAGTTTTCCCTTGGAAACCCATGAAATAAGACACATGCAGCTTCTTCTAAAAACCTCATATGAGAAAGTTGCCTTCTGAGAGGTTTCTCACCTGATTTTTCACCAAAGGTACCAGGTCTTCAGGAATATCACCCAACGGATATGCCCGGCCTGCCAAGCAGCAGCTACAGAAAAGGAAAGGCATTTTAAGACACCTGACATTAAAGAGATTGAGAATTATTCATTTCTTGACTTATTTTACAGGATGCTCTTAACACAAGGCAAACCAATTTATTTTGTAAAACATGAAAGCAAGAAGCTTCCCAGGCAGCACTGCTGTTAATACACACTCAGCCAACACACTGCATGAATTTACAGTCATTCCACAGCAGGAAAGTAATGGGAAAACTGAGTATCTCTCACAAAATTCTTAATTTTGGGAAGCTGGAGTAATGCAGAAGCTAACTTCACAATCTTGCATAGACTCCAGAAAGAGGAATTCACTAATGAATCCCTTCTGTGCAAGCTCCTACAAATGACAGAGAACCCAGCAAGGAGCAGATGAGCACAGCTATCCCAAAAGGCAGAACATGGCCTGCTACAAAACATGAGGCTGCAGAGCCCTTGGTCAAGGAGCTCTGTGTCTCACACACAACAAAAACAGATTGTGACATTAAAAATGTACATCAGCAATAACTTGGGCTCTAAGCCTCCAGCTTGATCCCTCCTATTCATGCACACCATGTGCAACAGGAAGGGATTATAAATTTAAGTGAGTTGCAGTGAGCACCTACTGCTATTTTACACAATCTCTCAGAACCCGAAGGTCCCAATAAGGTTCTACAACTACAGCAAATTAGAATCTGGTGCCACCACTAGGCAACACCTCACACTTTCTGAAGGACCTTACCTTATATACACAAGCAGCTTGTTGCCCATCACCACCTGCTCATCTACAAAACAAAAATTATTTGTCACTCTTTCTTCAGAAGACAAGAGACAGATGCAGCTCTTCTCCCCCACTCACAGTTTATCATACAAAGTTGAGCAGCTTTACACACAGTCAATAGTACTAGAACACTCTTCTGTTCTCCAAGACCCTTATATTGGGTATGTATTCCCTTTTTGCATCTCTTCGTTGTCAGTGAATAGGGATATTCAAAATAACAAGTATCAAAAGTAGAGACCTTAAAATGAAAAGCATTCTGTACCTGTAAGAGACTTTCCAGCACTCAGTGGAGGAGCAATGACTTTGAACAGCTTCTGTAACAAGAAAAAAGGCAGTGCTCAAGCAGCTGGAAAAGCTCAAAGCAAAGAACCTGTGTGGTTTTAAAGCAGAGATCAGCAGGGTGTCTTCCCACAGAAATTCTTTATCACCATGTCTTCTAATTAAAAGGCACAAAGGACTCCAAGACATGGAAAAGATGCTTTTTACAGCTGATTTTATGAAAAAACAGCTTTCATTCCATCAGCTCTAATCTTAAGCTCATGCCACACTAAAGCAGAGTAATGTTCAACAGTCCCAGAGGTCGATCAGAGCATAACCCATCAGCCCCACATCCTGTTCCTGTATATCCTGTCATTAAACAAACCTCCAGCCCATTCAGCAGGGTCACCGGAGCCTCATTTGGGCATGTAGAACAAGAACTTGTCTAAACACTTGCCTCTAGAAAGCAAAGTTATTTGTTCTCATACAGCTATTACTCAGTTTTCAGAAGTCCTTAAAATTATGACCACCTAAAGAGCCTCCTTCCTTAGGAAAATCAAATGAGATTACAGCTGCTAAAACTTAGGCAGGTGAAGATTTTCCCATTCCAATGGTCCCAGCTCTCTATTTCAGCACTACTGAGAAAACACCAGCAGTGCTTCCATGGTGAAACACATTGGGGTTATAGAGCCATTGGCACATCTCCAGAAAAACCAGGAGAATCAACGGGGCCTTCAGAGAGAGCCTTACCCTGAATCCTGTGCTTCCTGCTGAGACATCTCTTCCAAGTGCTCAGAGCAAGTCCTGCCTCGACCAAGGGCTGTTTCTGGCCTTTTGTATGAATTGCAGTCTCTTAAATAATCATGTTATTATCTTATGCTGCTTTTCTTTTTTATTTTATTAACATGACTATATTTCCTGCCCTAACTCTTGCCAAGGATTTCTGCCTCAGCAGGGAATTTGGTGTTCTGAAGCACAGTAGTTATGAATTACTTCTCTCCTTTACTGCTTCCAGTCAAATAAACTGCACATACCACACATGATTTCTCCCTTGAAATGGAAATGAGCAAGAAGGCAGAATACAGAGAATAAAATAAAGCTTTGGGTTTGAAATGTTGTTTCTCAGGAAGAATGTGTGCAGAACCCCTCTTGCAGGAGCACCTCTCCTACCTCCATGGGACTGATGAAGTCGTTCATCCCGCTGTTGTAGACATAGATCATGGCATCGTACAGGCGGTTTTCCCAGCACAGGAGAACCACCTGCAAGGTAGCAAAGCACAGGGCAGCTACACAGCTGCTCCTAGCTCACAGTTTTCTCACTCCCCAGGCCCTGTACTTGCACTTCCATCACCCAAGAGTACAACTTAAAGCAGAATGAGAATTTCCACTTTCAGAACCAGTCTCTATGAAAACCCCAAACCCCCCAAAGGAGTGTCCAACTTACTGCTCATGCAGCAAGCATAAAATCTAATTGTCTAGATTCTAACATTCATATGAAATTAAAGAATAAATTTTAAAAATCTAGTTCTTCAAAAATCTTGCTTGCAGTAGTTTGGTTGAATTCACTGTTAGAGAATTGTAACATCAAGTTTCCAAGCAGCTTCACCCTTGAAATAGAACACTGTGCCATCAGAAAACAGGACTGCTGAGCAGGAACCTCTCCCTGCTCTACTAACAAGCACAACTCCAGCTTTCTGTGCTCCTGCAGCCTTTTATGTCAGGTAAGGTACTCAAAATGGGAAAGAATGACTGGAGATAATCTTGAAGGATTTCCAACATGTTCAGCTGCTGGTGCATTAACCCACGCCAGGACAAAAAGTGGGGGAGCAAAACACAGCCACACTGTACAGCTCCCAGCTCACTGAATTTGACCCCAGGGACACAGGGAAACCCCACATGCCATGCTATGCTTAGAAGCACAAGATGTTGTAACTGCTGATTTATTCAGAGGAGCTCAATACAGTATGCAACACAACCACTCACCTGCTGTATGTCTAAACTGGTGATATCCATATGCACAATGCAGGCTTCCAAGTTTTCCAACCTGTTCTTGTCTTGGAAGTGAAGCAGCAAGTCTTTCATCACTTGAGCTGTGATTCCCATAAGCTTATCACTCAAGATATATGGCTCCAAGCACTCCAGAAAGATGCCTTTGGCTACAGAGTTCTCACTCATCTTGTCATATATCTGGTTAAATAATAGATCCCTAGGAGGAAGGAAGAGTTTAGTTATCAAATAATTTTATTAAAATCCCCTTGCTTATCTACTTTCCAAGGGCTCCAAATTAAACTCCATTTTCTCTGTATCTCCCGGGCTAAGGAAGTGAATGCCCTGTTTGGCTCCTGTACTGGGGCAAGTTACACAGCATAAATCAGCTATGGATGTAACAGCAAAAAAAGTGCTGTTAGAAGGGAAGCAATGAGGATGACAGGAAAATCTATCAAGGCAGGTTCTTGGTTTGAAGCAACTTTTCTTCCTCAACACATCAATGCAAATTCAAGAGATGGTTTTGTGTGAGTACTGAGTTCCTGATTTTGGTAGTTTTTTAGGCACTCCTCTGAATTGTGATGTGACACAATTCCTCTGCACCACGTGGTGTCACAGGATACAGCACTGGGGGCTATCTGGGGTACTGGGGGCTACCTGGGGTGCTGGGGTCTGCCCTGGGGGACAGGCCTGCAAGCCCAGACTTACATGCGCTGCAGCAGCAGACAGTAATCCACAATGACAGGCACCACATCCTGGGGAACAAACACAACAAAGTTGTGGGGACTGACTGGCAAAAATCCTGCCAAGCAGCACATCCTGCAAAGCATGAAATGCAGCCTGGCCAACACAGAGCAGAAACAATGAGGTATCTGACTCAGTTGGTAGCTGGCACAGTTACAGGTTTTCCATATGCTGGTGCATATGGAAGAAAGCTCTACTGACACTCCTGCAGAGCACAGAGAGCACACGGGTTCTGCTCTGCCACCCACTAAACCCAAGTCCTGATTTTGTGAGTGCACACAACAGGGAAGAGTTGAGCTGAACCACAGCAGTTTTTCAAAACCAGACAAGTAACGTTTGCAGCAAAACAAAGTTAATTTAAAAAGCCAAAAGATTTCTACAAGAGTCCTCTGGATCACTGTACCTGAAAGTGCTGCTCCATCACCTGGATTTTTCCTTGGTCAGGACATTTCTTCAGAGTCCGATCGGTGTAATGGAGAAGGATTTCAACCATCTGAATTACAATAAGAAAACTCATTCAAATCCTATACTGAGGCCTTACTTGGTAGCACATTTCAGACTGGCCTGGGGGTTTGCAGCACTGTAAATTCTGAGGTCCCCTTTTGGGTATGAAGTGCTGTGGGCAGGAAGGAGCAGAGGGAAGAGGGCTGCCAAGACATAGCAGTGTGACAATGGCACAGAAGTGCCCAGAGGGATACTGAAGGCCTACATTAACTTTAACTGACCACAGAGCTGGGTAGCCAGCCAACAGCCAGTTTTCAGGCTGGTGAACACATCCTGATGCACACGGCTCATCTAGGCCATGACTTTACCCAAAACTAAAGTATATTACACAGCAAAACATAGCTACCTGCAAATATAATAAGAACAGAGCACGGCTAAATAATTATTGCAGTAAGTATGTACTTAAATACACCCCTCCCAGAAGCAAGTTCCTGCAACAACTGAACTGGATCAGTTGAAGATTTATTCTGTGTCCACATAAACACAGAGCATAGTTTCCATCCTGAGAGTCAGCAAGTCACATACTGATGGACACGTGTCAAACAAAGGTCAGGGACCTCCAGAGCTACCTACATAAAAGGTTTCTCTTCACTGTGAGGGGACCAGAGATCTCCAGGCCTGTATGATGATGTCGCCTTTTGGACTGCTAATGTTGCAGATTTTACCCCACCTCTACCCAACTGATATTTCCAAGTTTTTTCTACAATTCTGCTCCCAGTTTTGGCAAGAGAGGAACATGTACATGTTCTAGAGTTAGTTGGATTAACTCATGGAGGACAGAAGCCATTCCTTTCAGAAACACAGCATCACACCAGCACACATGAAAATCCAGTTGGGAAGAGCTCAGGGACTCACTCTGTCAGCAATGACTGCTTTCCTCTTGCTCGTGTCCCCAGTCAAGCCTAGAAAGAATGATGGAGTGGGGTGAAAAACAAAGCTTTTTTCATCTAAGCTATCAGTAGAAAAACTCCACAGTTCAGATGCTAACACAACTACCCTTGAAATGTACAGGTCAGGATATGTAAGTACACAATTTTGTGTTCTACTTTTAGCCCCCTCTTCTTCCAAAGGCTTTGTTCTCCGTACTTAAAGACTGTTCCAGCACAGGAATGGCAAGAGCAGTTCCAAGTGCTGTTTAACACAGAGAACAACTAATGGAGAACTGTCAAAGACTGTACATGAGAGTAATTGCTGGAGGAGGTCTTGATGCAAAGAAGCTGAAAAAGTGCACTAAAAGGGGAAAATATCATAAATGTCAACACAAAAAGACAGTTTTTCATTATTCAAAGCATTAGTATCTCCTTTACTGTGCTACATCCGTGCACTAAAACAAAACTCGTCTTCATATTCCAGCAATTTCACAGCAAGATCCTGTCCTGGGAACTTGCATCTCATCTCTCAAAGCCATTAGAAGTTATTTGCTGTAAAAATCAATGTGTGCAGTACAAATCTGACCACACAAGTGGCAGTTCCTGGCCATTAACATACTTCTCAAGCAACCTCCTTCATTGGAAACATGGTGCCAAAAGCCAGCATGATTCCTTCAGTTCCTTGTACAGCCAGGGGAGAGGACTGGATCAAAGCACCTGCTTGGCAGAGCTAACAGAGAATCACACTAAAAGACACCTACAGATCATGCATGGCCATCACGAATATTTTAGCAGGTTGGATATTGAACATCTGGATCCACCTCCTTAATGGCAAAGTGACAACAGGATGGAGTCACACACAGATCAAGCCTGACTTCCATTTGAAATGAGCAAGTTGTTAAAGGGACTATGGTTAAAGAAAGATCCAAAAAAAAAAATTAAACTACTCCATGTAAAGGTTGCTTCTGCCAAAATCAAGGCAAGACATCCTATTTTCTCTTCTTAAATTCAATTCAATTCTGTTTCTCTCCCCTAAAAAAGTGATTCCTGTATGTGCAAATATTTAAAACCATCCCTAGAGGTTTCAGTTAAAAGCAAACAAGCCCAAACTTACCTACAACAGCCTTTGCTTTACCTTCATAAAAGGACCAAGCAAGAGCCAGGGCATCTGTGAGACGTTCTTGTTTCAGAAGGTGGTCAACTCTCTAAAATAACAAGGAACATTGGACCTCAGAACTACAGAAAATATGATTTCCTCCACTTTAACACCAGCATTTCCCAGCAGGGGGTGATGGTTCCTGACAGCAAGGCAACAAGACACCTCAGAAGCTCTCACCACACTGCAGTAAAGGACAGGATCTCAAAGAGATCCTCTCAAATGGAAATTTTCTGCTGGACTAAGAAATGTTAGGCCCCAGTATATCAAGTCCCTATGGGGGGACATTTTAAGTCAGATGCTTGATGGATGGAGAATCCCAGCATTACTGACTGTCTAATAAACAAAGATAAAAATTTTCCATTCCCCATCCTTGCCTCATCACTTGAAGCATAACTTGGAGTGAACAACTCTGCCATGTTATAGCAAAGTGTGTACTCATCCTACCTCCTATTTTCTCCTGAACTCGCAGTCAGCAAGGACTGAAGTAGATCACAAGTCTTAAGTATTTTCTGCTTTAAGGAACTATTAACACACAAGGCTGAGCACCAATTGGTATGATAGGTCAAAGAACTGCTTGAGAAAAGAGAGATTCCAGGTCTCAGCCCAGCATCCTGTCCTGCAGCGAGAACTAACTCTCAGCTTCACCCCAAGAACCACACACTCAATTCAAACTCTTGGCTAAGTCTCCTCTGATAAAGAGGCACAATTGCAACACAGCAGAAACCATATAGTAATTTAGAAAGGGGTTGTCTCGGAGCACAAATCGTGTTTGACTTCCGAATTCCAGGAAAACCTGTACCTGAAATCATGGATCAGAACAAGACTCTTCATTACAGCTCACTAAATCAAATTCAGTGGTGAATGGCAGGAGACAAAACCAGCAGAGAGAAGCAATCCTGGTAACTAAAAGTTCAACAAAGCTCAACTGTTCATATCCTATTAAAGGTCCTGGTGGAATGTCACGTGAAGGAGTTTTTAACCATAGATGAGGACAACAGCCCTAAAGTAACCTAAGCAAGAGGAAAAATGGTAAATGTCACTGGTTAAAGGAGAAATATGAGACTGCAAAGAAATGGCTACCAGATCTCACTGGGAATCAGTCTAGAAGATGATTCTTGAACCATTGAAGCCTTCTACATATAGGCATCGGCTGAATTTACTGCTAAAGTTTGCTGATGACCAACTGGCAGCATTTGAGGTGAGACAGAACAAAAAGACATGGGAGATGTGCCCCTGAAGCTGCTAACAGAAGAATGATGCTACCCAACATACAAGCAACTTGCAACAGATATCAGTTTGGCTATGGGGCACCAGTGAATCTCCAGAGTGCCCAAGTCACTGACATCATGCAGCCAAAGGAATAGAAAAGTGAGATCCAAGGATGCATGAGAAATGACAAATCTAGCAGAGACTGTGAAGATGGGGTGACACTGTGCATGGCACTCGTAAGACCTTACCCAGAGCAATATGTGGCAAACTGCTTGCCCATGCCCAAGAATCTGAGCACACAGGACACACAGAGAACAGGGACTAAAAATAAAAAAAGGAATGGGAAAGTCACCTCACAAGAAAGAGCTCTGCGTAGCCTTGCGAAACAAAGCCTGAGAGAGAACATGCACACACTGAATAAACACACTGCAAAGTGGTGATGCAGAAAGGAAAACAGCTGTTTGATTCAAGTGAAAAGTACAACACAGCAACAGATCTAAACAGATCACTAAGAACTTTAGTGTGGGCATTGATGGGGTTTCAGCTGTCAGAGAAATGATGTTCCAAAAAAATCTTCAACCAACGAGGACCTAAATTCCTATAAATTTTCTAGGTAGTCTTTGATGGATTTTATGATGCAGGTCCTGCAGTAGCTGGAGATAAACTTCAGTGAAGCAGGTTCTCTTTCACACCTGGATACTTGTGTGACAGACAGAAGGCTTTCATCACACACTCTTCCTCAGTCATTCATTGCACTAACAAAAGCTGACACAGAGCAAGGTATGATGTCCTGTTTGGGAGAACAGGATCTCCATTCAGCCTGGAAATTTATGCAAGCAGGAGTCCCAGTGTCCCCATGAAAATCAGTGTAGCAATCAGGAATCCTGAACACAGTGCCCAGAAAATGTTTCACAAATGCTCCCTCCCTCCTTTGAGCTAGATTTAAGCAATTCAAGCCTAAGTTGTACAGTCTCCCTCTCAACATACCTCTCTCCAGCTTCTCAGTGTCATGACATGAACAGACTAGGAAAGAAAAAGAAGAAACTGAAAGTTATTTACTGGCAGTTGCTCATTCACCCTGTAGTACCCCATAGACCCACCACAGCAGGCCAGTACAGATGACTAAATAAAGCAACCCTCAAGCAGTAGAAATTGGAGCCCAGTTTTAGCTGCTGTCTCATTTTCTTCTGTTTATTCCCTAGTACATTTATAACAGAGACAGAGAAGCTTAGGACAATGGAGGTATCAGTAAAGTAAGGCTAAGTTTACCCTGGAGCAGAATGAATCAGGATATTGTGAAACTATGACAATGTCTTACTTAGCCCATACCCTGGCTAAAACCAAATTATTGCACATTTCCTTCACCTCACAACATAAGTGCACAAAGAACGTTTTCCCAATACACATCTCCACAGAAGACAAACTGCCCTTTTCTAGAGGAGCTACCATCAATAGTGAATGCCCTGTATTTTTATTGAAAAGTTGCCCCCACCTACCTTAGTTCCAAGGTAAAAGACCTGACCACCACAGCTGCTAATGGACTGGTAACAAGCTTTCTCTCCAACCAGTGCCTACAGGGGGGAAAAAAAAAAAATCACACACAAGTAAAACTGCATTTTGCTTTTTTTAAATTTCCCAAGCAACATAAATAAACTTCCAAGATCCTTTGTAATGCAGAAATCAAAATGAGGCTGGAGAAAGAACACCACAGATTGCCGGGCAGTGGTAAGTCCAAGAATTTTGCTGTGGCTCCTTCCTGCTTGTGAACTCAGCTTCAAGTGCTGCTGAGCTCTGGCTACCCAAAGCCATGATGAAGTAGTGCTCTGTCTCTACCCTCAGGTGCCAAAGGTTATGGGGGCCCTTTCCTTGCCACCTGCTTCTTCACATATCCTCCTCAAGAGCAAATGTGTAGGGCACAGATGGGAAGACAACCGCTGAAGTGAGAGTTAATACAACAGCAGTCTGACTGCCAGCAACCAGTGCTCCAGCCTGGGCTGCATTAAGTAAAAAATCCTCTTACAGAATAAAGCACATCAGTTTTTATCCTAGAGAGTATTTCAAAGCTCGGTAAAGGGCAAGCAGTTCCTACAACCTTCAACGCACAAAAGGAAACATGAGCTGTCTGTTAGCTGCCCACATCACCACCACGTCTGACTTCTGACATGCTCCCAAAAGGCTTTTTCCCTTCAGGGCTTCCACTTAGGGCCTATGTTAAACACAGCTGCAAACACAAACAGGCCACCAGTGCCTACCAAGGCCTCGCTGACATTGCCCCCCGTGGCCAGAGACTTGAAGTGGCTGCTGTTGTAGACCAGTTGAACTTCTGAGATCTCGATGGTCTCCAGCTCCTCCTGAGTCTGACGGTCTATGACGTGCAGCTTCTCCACACTGTCCAGCAGCACCGCTGTCCGTGAGTTGATCCACTGCAAAAGCATCAAATTCCACATTTCACCAATGCATTCTCCATTAGAGCCAAGGAAACAGGCTCTGGCCATAACCCTGAGTACCCCTACTGGGAATTCTGGGAGAGCCAGTCACTTTGTTACTATACACAGCTACTTCATAACTGCACATATGCATAACTTCAAAGCAGAGATAAGGAGGGTCCTTCTGGAGAGAAATGGAATCTCCATAGAAAACAGCTGTAGACAAATGGCAATCCACCAGAGCTCTTGTCCTCTTGGCATACTGTTTATGCTCCAGCACACTTTCTATCCAGAGGTGTCAAAGCCAAGACAAATACACCACCTGTTCACAGGTGGTTACCACACTGTACTGGTTTTCCACAGAATCCCAAGTTTCAGTTATCACCAGGTAAACACAGCCAAGAGCACAGAACTAAGGGCAACTGAGATACATTTACAAGAAAACTAGTGCAAAAAAATTTAACCATTCTGTAGTAGTGAGACTTACAGTAAAGTTGATGAGATCATAGTGCAGATGAAGCTGCCTCTGCTTCGTGACATGTATTGCACCACTATCATCCCTCTTTACCTAAAAGAGAAATTGGACAAGGCTGGCTCAGACCCAAAGACTTCCTGCAGTTCAGCCTCTCCGTTCCCACAGGGCACCTCACTGACTCCAGGAATCTTGAGCTCCCCCAGACAAGCATCTCAGCAAGACAAGTTTAAACATGCACCCTTTTTTTTCTCCCCAGTTTTACCAGGAGATGAGAGAGGTGAAAGAGGATCCAATCCAGACAACACGTCTGGGTACTTTAACAAAGCTTAAGGTCCAACATGATAGCAAAGTTAGGAAACAAACTCAGCACTCCAAAGCCAAAATGACAGATTTTCAGAAGCCAGGTAGGTATAGCTCTCATACTGAAATCAGCACGAAATTGTCTCCAAACAACCACATCTGCATGTGTAACTGCTGCAGATCTAAACAGGATGAGCACCAGGCCCTCAAGTTACACACCAACAGAACCAAAAGCTCTTTTCTTAGTGTTTTATGCCATTTTTTTCCAGATTCATGTTTTAAAGTAAAAACTAAGATGGTGTCTCAAATTCATGTGCTCTCCCTGAAAACAATCCACACATTTATATCTCCAGTAGAAACACACTGCAAATCAATACTTCTGGATCAGATAAATCTCATGCCTCCGGGCAAAGGAGCACCACAGCTGAAGAGCAGTGACCACCAGGCTGGTTTTCCCAAGCCACTGGGAAGCTGCACTTGTTCCCAGCATGCTCAGTTATTGTACTGCCACTGAGATAGAGGCTCAATCCCTGAATGTGTGGATGAGATGTGGTCACCTGAAAGCAGCATAGAACAGTCCAGGCTCACCAGAAGAAAGTACACGACATCTCCTCGACAGAAGGCAAGCATGGGGTTCACCGAGTTCTGCACAGCCACGAAGTGCCATGCCAGCAGAGGGACACTCGAAGGATCCATCTGTCACACAAAAAGCACAGCCAGTGGTTAAGGCACACCAGGCAGACCCTCAGCTCCAGGACACGTGGCTCACCAGCTACTTCTCCCTTCTGACTATGCCTGGTACAAACAGGGGCTGCAAAGGAGATTCCTGGCAGCAGTTTGTGCTCTTTGGTCCAGCCACATGTTTGGCAGCAGTGTGTGCCCTTGGCAAAGTGGACACCCAGACAGAACACCACTGGTGTCTGAGCTGTTCAGGGTAGATCCAATTCCACATGGATACATAGACTACGACAAGCTAAGCTTGATACCCCCCTTGTCTCCCTTCTCTTAACATAACCTATCCCACATCTGCCCCCAGCTGCTTTTCCAAGAGGAATATGCCATTGACCAGTGAAAATGAATAATCAAGAGTTTAGAAGACTGTTTAATGCTCAAATTCCTCTTGGTTCTTGTCCCTGTAATTAAGGGGTGTGTTGTATGGTTCTAATATAAAACAGCGGCCCCAGTCCAAAATTATTGTAGCCATAATCAGGTCAACATCCCATCTGTGGGTGCATCCAGACTGTAGCAGGAAAGACAAGAAGCTGAGGGACTCCCTCCTGCTTATTTGAGAAAATCAGCATCTTCAGAGGTACAGCTGAAAGCAGCCTTCTCACCTCTCCTCTGCCACAATCTCCACCCACAGATTATCACCGCAATTCCACAGTGTTGTGGAAGGCAGTGGTACCAAACACCTGTTCCTGAGCTCATTTCCTTATTTTCTCCCCTCCAAGAAAATGTTTGTAGTCATAACCCAAATAGCACCCGTTTGGCTTTATTACTCACACGGCCGTAGGGAAAGGTCATCCACACTTTGAGAGATGGCTTCAGGCCAATAACCAGGATCTTCAAGGAAAGCAAGAAGGCAAAATAAAATGACTGAGTATACAGCACAGAACTTCTTTGTGATCTCTCACATCAAGCCTCCGGCAAGCAGCAAGTTACCTTAGTGAGGGAGGCCATGGCCAGCAGTGAATACTGGGTGAGAGGATGGTCTCTCAAATCAACCTTTGCATGTAATGGCTCAATACAGCAAACTTCTCCCTTGGAGCCACTGAAGAGACACCGAGACTCGCACGTCCTCACTCCCATAACCCTCCTGCAAAGAGCAGAGATCAGCTTGGTGGCAGCCCAAAAATCCCAGGAGTTGTCCTTCATAAACACTCCTTCTAAAAAGTCCCTTGCACAGCTCCAGGGATCACTTCTGACATGTCACCGGAGGCAATCCCATACAGTTGCTCAGATACAGACAAGAATTCCTTAGATCTCATCTGACAATAAGGTTTGGGAAATTTCTGGACTTGATCAGATTGACAGTCAATCCTTCCTCCTTGTCCTTCCTCCTCTTGAAGAGGCCAAGGATAGAATGAGCAGCTACTGCAGGGCAGCTCTCACTAACGAGCCAAAGAAAAATGAGAGGCAGCACTTCTGTGACAGCTACCAAGAGCCCACAAGGAGTGCCAAATTCTGGACAATACAGTGACATCTTAACAACTAAGGCTGTTCTTTGGCTATTGCACTGCCACATAGCGTCTTGATTCAGCTAAGAAATTACACTGCAGCCCTAAATGACACCTTCAGCACTCAGGCAGTAGCTTTATTGGTTTCAACGAGTATTTTTCTCCCTAGGTTTTAGAAACAATGGCCGAGAATTGGTTTCTTGTACTTTCTCTAGGTAGAGTCATTGTCTTACTTAAATGACAGTTCAAACACGGAGCCTCCGCTGTCATTGCAAATTGCAAGTGTCGGATCATCTGTAAACTGAACAGAAAAGGAGATTAAAATGGCCCTAAGAAATAAACTACAGAAAATGGATTATAAAAATATATGCTATGGCAGTACTAACAACACACAGAGTATAAGCAGTGCACCTACAGAAAGAGACCTTTAACACACCGAGTTGAGACGATTACTGGGGGTTTTTATGATGCACAAAAATGGCAAGGTTTGTGTTTCACCTTCATTTCTCCAGCAAGCCTTGTTGCCAGATTTTGGGATCAAAGCCCCAGTACTTTATGCTGCAGCTCAAAACTAACAAAATCTGAGCTGCCTCTAGAAGGGCTCTCAGCCTCAAGCCCATGGTTTGGGGCCAGAGCTGGTGGATGGGCTGCAGTTAGAAAGATCCAAATCAGAAACATCCAGAGCTTCTAATGATACCAAATAATCCAGACAATAAAGGACCCCAGTCTTGGCTGGGGAAACTTCTGGAGGTGTTTGCAATCCAGAATCTGTAAGCCCACAGACATCTGAGGCCATGTAAAACAAAGCCAGGCACAAACTCAGATATTATTTTCTGTGTATAACAATAAAGCTATGCTGAACAAGAAGCCATAGATGATTTCTCTTTCAACCCAAAACATTCACAACAAGCTATTTGAAAAACTGCTTACAGAAGCTACATTCCACAGTTCAGATTCTTTTAAGTTGAAAGTTGGCAAGTCATGTATTCAGGTCAAATCACTGCAAGTTTTAGAGAAATGTGTTCTAACAACTAATTCTGCATACATTTTGGCATCGGAGAGAGGAGTTATAACAGACAACAACTGTTGTTTGTTACAGTACAACTCACAGCCAAAACTATTATGTCAGTATACTCAGTTTCATTTTAAAATAGAACTTCTGCTCATTTTTCTCATCTCTGGATACCACTGCCATAGGTAGCTGCTCTTATCTAAAAGTACTGCACAGGGAAAGTCACCACATCTGATTTAACAAAACTGGGATAAAAGTAGTACATTTAATGTTTATTACCTTGATGTGCAAAATGGCTGTTCCTGGAGGATGGGCATCTGTTATTGATCGCAGCAGCTTCCCACTGGCCAGATCCCACATGGTGATCTGCAAGCAGATTGTGCTCAGTACACATTCACTGTCAAGGGGTTCTCTCCATCACCTCATGCATTACACTACAGAAACAAATTCCTATATGACAGTATCAACCTGGGCTAGTAGGGATTTCATATTGAAAAGAAGTGACCTGAAATATGTTCCTGTCTTGTTTCTCCAAGCAGTTCACTTGTCTGCTTTGAGTTGACACCATGTGTTATCTCAACTCTGAATCATGTTCTTTTGGCCAGGTCTCCCCACTGCCCCATCTCCCTCAGCTCACAGCTGTCTCCCTGATAAGAACATTAAAGAGTGTAAGATAACTTTGTTACCACCCAACAAGTCCAATGCATTTCTTTCTCAGAACCAGTGAACAGGTGAAAAATTTCTGCTAATACCCCTGAGCAAAACTCAAGTATCTGCATGGCTACCATGAACCTTGTCCCTCCTCTCCTCTGGAGCTTGCTCAGTGTGACAAGGCAGGTAGGAGGACAGACCGTGGCTTATATTTAATATTAATTCAAGTGATTTCTCAGCTAAGAAGCAGGAAGTCCCAAATTGCTCACTGCATAACTAAAGAGTATTAACTACTCACTGCATAACTGCCTAGAAGAGGTGAGATTACAATCTGAATAAAACTTTTTCAAGGGAAACGGTACTTTATGTGATCCTATAAATCATCTATCAATGCTTCTACAGATGTTTCAGAGCTGTTGTTTCAAAATGTTTTATCTGAGTATCAGGTTTAACCTGGCTGCTGTCCTGCATGGATTAAGTATTTCCACATGGCCTGCAGCAGGCTGTCATTTAGTCCCACCATAGGAACAGGTGTGTGTTTTACCTACTGTGAAGGTGAAAGCCAAAGGAGCAAAAGGAAACAAATGCAAAAAGAAAAAGTAGCCTTCTTTGTACTCCTCTAAATGTTACCAAGATAATGTCTACCTCTTTTGGTTTAGTCTTCTTACTTTTGTTCAGGAATTGCTTTCTCTCCTTTGGTTCTGAGAAGGGCATAAAACTACAACAGACTCAAAAGCTATGCTATTTCTGTCATACAAGTAGGGTATTAGCAAAAATTAATTTTGGTGTTACATATGAGTTTCAAGAATTTCAAGTCATCACCGTAGTAAAAACCAGCTTTAATTACCATGCACCGACCTCAGAGAGTGACCTAGAGAGACTAAACTGCTTGTCCCAGTGAGCCATTACACATTTCAGTTTAACAGGAATTATGTTACAATTAATGGAACCCTTTGCTATATTCTGCATTACTCACTTCCTCCACAGAAACCTGATTCAGCAGGAATTGGCTGCCCCAAAAAGCTGTGGGCACATCCCACCGTGTGTGCTGCCTCTGCGCACCGAACCAGCCAAAACACAGCTAAAGACTGAGGGGGCTCGGCTTGGAGCTGCTGGCACCTCCAGGTAACCTCTCAGGACACAGCACTGGAGCAGCTCATCCTTTGGGAATTACCTGTCCTTTTGCAAAGCCACAGAGCAGCCTGGAACAGTCATTGTTGATGCTGAGAGCAGAGATGGCCCCGTACTGGGCCCCAACCGCAGTGCTGCCCAGACACAGCCGGAGAGCCTGGTTCTGATCTGGTGCAGAACAATTGGTAAAAAAAAATAAAGGAAGAGCAACGGTTAAAATTAACATAATGAAACTATTTACACATAAAATTCACCTGAGTTACATTAACAATTCACAGACTTACAGTTAAGTTCTTTTTAAAAGGGGTTTACAAGATGAGAGCTCAAGTTAGAAGAGAAAGAGGGATACTGTCTTGCAGAGAAATACGAAAATTTTTTTTAAATTGCAAACCAGGGACAGGAAATATGGACATGCTGAGGTATTACATACTGAAAAGGAAACTACTAGAAAAATCAAAGCAGCATCTAGCTTCCCTTTTACTACTCTGCAACAGTGCTTAAGTTGTAGCAACAAAGATGACAAAATGAATCTCCCTTCTGAGCCTTTATTTCTGCACTTGAACATCAACTACAAAACCCCAACAGAGGCTTTTGGCAAGTGCAATTTTATGTCATAATTTTTTTCTTAGACTGTAATTTTACTCCTTGGTTTTGTTGTTAAAGGCCAAAAGCTGGAAGGAAAATACACTTTTGTCTCCAAGCTGCACAGTTAAAACACCCAATGAGTTCTGGTGCATTCAGCTCTAACTCTAAAAAAGGAACTCCCTCCCTGAGCCACAGGCTGCTGCAAAGGAGGTGCCACTGCTTGCAGAGCCTCCACGGGGACTGCACTGCTGCAGGGCCATGCCCTGTCCATTGCTGCACACCACAAACCATGGGCACCTCTGTCTGTGCCAAGTTCTTGGAGGCTCTCACCATGAGAGACTCACAGGCACTTTACAAGATGCTGCTTTTTATGAGTTTGGATGAGAATCTCTGCCTGTCTTTGGTGCACTGCTCTCAAAAGCTAAGAAAAATGTTCTGGAGCTGCTTTTTCCACCTGTCTCAAATTCTGTCCTGCTTTTGAGCGAGGGAGTGGGAAAAGACGCCTTGTGAGAATTGGAATGAAGACTACAGGGATATGAAATACATCAGAAACACTCCAATAACACTGTGTGCAGGGGTCACCTGGAGCAAGGAAAGGATTGGATCAAGAGCTGAGCACCAGAAACACTCTGGAATATGTGCCCAAGGCATGGGACATGTTTCTCCAAACTGCAGCACTGCTAGAAATGTGCTGGCTGTGACATCCATGCTCTACATTTCTTGCCCAAAGTGATGCACTTATCAGTGTTCAGACAGATGAAAGTGGGACTCACCTTTCAAATACACCTGTATGAAGAGGCATGAGTGGAGTTCAGAAATAAACACCAGCAAGAGCAACAGCTGAACTCCTGGATTACTCTAAAGCACTGCTCAGGGTGAAGAGAAAACATTTTTGGCCATGCTATTAGGACACACCTTGACATCACTGTGACAGGGGTGTTCATAACACAGATCAGAACAGGCCAAGGAAGAAGGTGAATCATTAAAGATTTCCATGGAAGTTCAGAGAAAACAGAGCTACAGCTAGAAAACAAATTTCACAGAGAGATAGTCTCCAAATGGTGTCAAGATCCAAAGAAATAATGCCTGTTCCAGAGGTCTGGAAATGCAGTTCATTTACAAAAATATTACCAGCTAATCATAAAAATCTGTTTGAAAATAGGGGAATGCTGCAGCTCCTTACATTAAAAATGAATGACTTCTTCATTCATGGAAGTACCTTCCACTTCAGCCTAAGCCTGTCAGTGACTCAATCAATAACCTGTTTCCTCTCAGGCATGAAAAAGGAGAATCTTCCACAGTTTTCTCTGAAAAGGTTTTACATCTTTATATGTATCCCCACAGGAACGTTCAAAAGCCATTTTCTCTTTCCTTCAACCTGCCAATTCAAAACAAACAAGACCCCTATTGTATCCCAAAATTAAGTGATTTGTATGACCAATCCAGTACTTGTTCTCATTTCCAGACAGTCAAAAGATGACACACAATAAGAGCCATTAGATAAGATGTTTTTTTAAAAACTCAACTATAATATGGATGAAATTGCTTCCAAGGCAAAGCAAGATCAGAAAATCAATGAGCTTCTACTAATAAGATGGCAAAGCAGCAAAAATAGACAAAAGCAAAAGGTTATAAAAGCTAATCTGATGATTTTCCAGACTTGTATTATCAGCTTGCAAGTAAGGCACATTTAGATTAAACATAAAAAGCTTTTGCCAAATGCTTAAACAAAGGTGGCTATCAATTGTCAAAAAATGTTTTTAATTTTTCAACTTACATAAGGCAATTCTTTATCTGAGAATTTTCTGGCAGTAACTGCATTGCTCTCAGAGTCTGAAGTCAAAATGAGATAGTGCTAAAATACAATTCTGCACATACAGAATAAAAACAAGTTTGTGAATGTAAAAGAAGTAATTTTCCAAACAAAAGGTATGAGTATAGCACTGCAGAAGTTGACACTGCTCAGATCACCGGGTTTTCATCAAGATCTCCTTATGCCCTGATTTTTCTGAGTTTGAAAGACCTGCTTGATTTTCTGCAGAACTACTCTCACACTGCTAATTTTATTAGGTAGAGTGCCATGAAATGCTCTGGGTGGATGGTGATGTCATGGAAGAGCCTTGTCCTGCCCTGAAACAAGACTTTACAAACAGCTATGGACCTGCTGCCCTAGGACATTGTAAAAAACATGCTTACCTGCTCCTCTGCTGTCCCTGCCTGGAGAATTTGGAAGTGTGCAGTGCACATGCACCCACTAAGCAGTTCCCAGCAGCATCAGCCACCAAGTGGTTCCTGCACTGCCTCACTGCTGAGCTGCCCCTGACATCCTGGCACAGACAACATGCAACCTGAGCGGCACAGGGGCTGGTCATGCAGGGACATGCACACAGCAGTGCTACTGTACCTTTGCCTTTCAGTCCACACAGAAAGGGCCAAAAGAGGAGAGAAAAAGCCAGAAATCAATATAAAAGGAGTGAAGCAACGAACAGCACATATGCGACAATCTCCAAAGAGAAACTTCAGATTTTGCTCAGTGTTTCCTTTGGTTAATGTTCCCCCTTCTGATTTATTCAAGAAATGATGTTGTGATGGTTAGTGTTCTAAAACCAGGCAGTTTAAAAAGTGAGCTTATAAATTTGAACTTCATTGCATTGAAGACCAAAAAATAAAAATTTGAGAGGAAATAAAACTGGACATTCACTGTACTATAACTGGTAGAACTATTTCCACTCAGTTACCACCAGCCAGTAAATCAACTCCCCATTAATTAAAAAAAAAAAACAAACCAAAATCTAGTTTTAATACCATCATACCACAACAAAGACTCAGGACACTCACCATAAGGTTTACAACCAACAGAGAAAATAAAAATAAATAGTTGTATCACACTAATCAAAACCAAGTTTAGCTGTACAGAATTTTTTTGTCTGGAACAACAGTTTACAAAAAATTATGTATTTTATTGAGTAGTCTTTAAGTCTTAGTTTTTGAGTAGTGTGAAACCTCTTTGCTCAGCTAGAAAAATGGATAAAGAATCTCCAAAGAGTATTTATGTAGGCTTGCTGTGGGCTTGCTGGGAGAGCACTGCTCCACTCCAACTGGCAGTCCTCAAGCCAAGTCATGGCACACAGCATAACTGTTCATTTGCACAACATTCACAACTCCAAACAAGTTTCAGAAAGACTTTGGCAAAAAGATGGCCCTCCTTTATATAAAAAAATGAAAGATAAAATCCCCCAAGCTGGCACAGCCCTAGTAACAAGCAAAGGGTCATTTCCCTAAGGCATAAAAAACCTGTCATTATCCAAATGTGGTAACCAAGCATCAAATAGCAGATAAACTACCTGAAAGACAGGTAAAAACTGAGAGCACGAACCCTTCCCATTCATGCCTGATCATGTAACAAGCAGCAAATCCCAGAAGTGGCAGACACAGAGGTTTGGATAAGTCAGGAGGATTTTTCCCCCTGCCAGATTATGAGACCCTGGAACAGGTACCAGAGAGTGTCTCCAGGCCCCCAGACACCCCTTCCCACCACATCTTCTGCAACACTTCCAGGGTGCCAGACTTGACATCAAATCCAACACTAATCCAGAAGGAAAGTTTGCTTTTCAATATTACATGTGCAGCCTGAGAACTGTCCTGTGATAATGTTTCAGGAGTCAACAGAAGCATTCAAAAAAAGCAGAATGAAAGTTTCCCAACTCTTCTATAAGGCCAGAGCAGACAAGTCATGAGTAAAGGTGGACTTAGGAGGAGAGACAAATTAGCTGAAATTAAATATATGAAAGAAAAACTAAAGTTAAAAATGTGTTAATCCACAACAATTCACAGAAATTCATTCAACCAGAAAATGGACCTACATTTTCACATGCAAAAAAGATGCTATCTTCCCATTTTACAGAATAAACCCTGCACACACCTTACAAACCTTCAGGGACTAAGTATGAGTCAAATTTACACATCTAGTAAAAAAAAAAAGTACAGATATTGACTGGTCCACAGAAATACAGTCTTGGTTTAAATTTCAGAATAAACCCAAACCAGATCTCCAATCTTCTCTTTGCACATAAGAAAGCCTTCTAGAGCCCTATCTTGCCAGGATTTCTCTCTCTTTTGATAGATCTGAGAGCACTGGGGTCAGTGCCCAAGTTTTAGTTACAGAACTGAAGGAATTCAGCAGCGAATAAGTGTCCAGGAAGCATCGTGAAACAAAACTGGACACTGTACTTCCATTCCTCATCACTTTTAAATTACAGCACAGACTCATGGAGTAACTTCAGCTCTAAGGGAGCTGTGCATGGAGGCCCAATCCTGCTGCTCCAAGCAAGGTCAAAGAGACCAGCAAGCTCAGGGCCTTGCTGAATTTTGAATAGCTCCAAGCAGAGACTGCACAACCTGTCTCAACTCTTACCTAATGCTTCAACACCCTCAGGATGAAAATCTTCATCAGAACTCCCCTCAGTGCAGCTTGGTTCAATGCCCCTTACCCAGCAGCTTTGGGAGGGATCTGACCTCGCTTTCCTTCAAGGACCAGAATTGTTTCAATACTGGATTAAGCAAATGGCATCAAATAGTTTAATGTCTAAATATTCAGGAAGGTGAATCTTGCACTGTCACAGTCTTTCCCATCTCTCTGGAGTACCCTGCCCCCTGTAACTTTTGGTATCCAAGAATTTCAACCAGCCTCAATAAATACACTGAAATTTCTAAACTGGATAAGAACTGGGTGCTACATAGACAAAAGGGACAAAAGTTGAATGTGACTGGGAACAGCTCAGCTGTTCTGGCCCACCTGGTAAGCTGGGCAAGCAGAGGCACAAGCTCAGAAAACCTCGTAAGAAAGTTTGATGATAGGAGGAAGAACAGAATGACAGAATGAAGGGACTCAGTGGTGCCTGCCTGGTGCAGGGAAAGGGCAGGGAAGGAGACACCCATGGCACAGGTCTGCAGGCAGCCAGGGGTCAGAAGCCCCCTTCCCAGAGAACACAACTTCCATGAAGCTGACACCTATTCAGAAATAGGGCAGAAGATCATTACTAATGATGGTTGTATACAGGCTGTGGTCTCTTTCACATGAATACAGAGTATTTTCTATTCAAACATAGAAAAGGCTCTTTAGACAATTTCCAGGTGGATAAATTTCTCAACATCAAAGTGCCAAACCCCAATAATGCAGAAGAAACATGAATAAGGATGACAAATATTACTTCTGCTTCATTTCTTTACTGAAAGAAAAACACATTTAGCACAAACAACATCTTAGGAGAAACCCAGCCAGTAGTTATAAATCAGACTGGTGTTTTTTGGATTGTGTTTGCATTTTTTTAAGATCGTTAAAATGCAAAAAAACTCCAAATCTTATTTTTAACTTACCAAATATCAGTGCCAACCCATGGGAAGTCCCGACTGCTATCAGATTTGATGCTGCCTGAAAAGAGTCATACAGAAAGACTGAAAACAGAAGAAACATCATTCACAAATCCACCACTTATCAAGCAAAGTTTGCCAAAAGAGGAAGAATTCAAAGGTTATAACTTTTTCAATTTATATGTGACAAGCAGAATTCCTACATGAAGACAGACAGCTACTACACCTGAACAACTGTCACACAGATTATCTCAAGATCAGAGGGCTGCTTTTTCCTCTGCTGTTTGAAATTCAAATGCTCAGAGTGGCACCCACAGCAAAATTTAGTATCTCTAAAGTCAGTCTCATTCTTTTGGTGTAGTTGCTGAATATAAATAATTGGGATTTTATCCTAAATCAGCTGCTATTTCCACATCTGAACTCTTCTAAAACCCTGGCCAGTTCTGGTCCCCTGAAGAGCAGTCCACAGCAAGCCAGACTCCAATTTCTTTCCGTGGGGAATTAAATAAATCCTATTAAATATATCCTCCAAGACCCTACTGCAGTTACAAACTTGCACTCAACGAAATAAAACTAAATAGAAATCACATAATTCTGTAGATGTATTCATCTTGTTCTACTTTTTATTTCTTAACAAGTCTAAGTCAGATTCAAAAAATTCAAATACCATAATGCCTGGATGTGTAAGTACAGGTTTTTATTCTATGCATAGAAGTAAACATTTTTATTCTATACATTCTACATATCAGTTGTAGCATGTTTCCAACTTCACTGCACAGCCTTTTGCCTTGGAAGTGACTACTGTTTCCTCTTATTTTTTAAACAAAAACATATTTTCTTATGGGCTGCTTCAGCTACAGTCAAAGCAACTGAGCACATCTTCAGTTCCTTTGTAAAACATTAAACTCACTTCACAAAGGCAGAAACAAATACTGACTGTATTTCACCTCACTGAAATGTTTATCTTCTCATTTTACTACAGGCAGTTCCACTTCTGATATATTTAGACATGATTAGCATGCTTGACTTCAACAACTTTGATGCAAATTGCTAAGCAGGAGTATCCTTCAGTCTTTTAGTTAATACTTCAGACAGACAGAGATTTTGAACCCACCACTTGAAGCACTCCAGTTTGAGTTTCTATAAAAAATGTTAGCAGTCAAAGCAATAACTGGCAAAGAAGAAACACTTAGGGAAATTCAGTGTGCTCAACAGATGGGGATAGGTCAGGTACACAGCTAAGAAGCCCTGGTAATGGTATAATAAAAGGAGGGTGTGGGGCTTGCTCAGCAGAGGGGGAGCTGGGCAGTGAAGGTTGGCTGGACTCTGCTCTCAAGGAGCTTTCATGCTGCTTCTCCCACTTGAAAAGTCAAGGAAGATGCATTTATCAGCTTAACAGCTGTCTTAAGTTACTGATTTAATAAATTGGCCTGAAAACTAAATATTCAGTCCTTAAAAACTGTGAGAGTACTTACAATTGCAGTGGGCAAGCCAGCATCCACTTTGTCCTGGAGAAACAGGAGAACACATGACTGAGAGACACAACTCCCAGACTGTGCATGTCTAATAATTAGAACAACTACAACACACAGAAAAATCACCAGCTGCATTTTAATGGTCCCACCAGGGCAGACAGAGCTGAGGGAACCACTGGCTAGAAACACCCCGAGATAGAGAAGAAGTAGAATATCCTGTGATTCCATGTGAAAGTAACTGAGCTTTTCTCAAAGAGCCATGTGCCTGTTGCAGGCATTGAGCAAATCCAGTTCCAACACCTTCAAGCACACTTTTATATTATATGAACATTTCCCACCAAGTTTCATGAACATCCAACAACACAAACCAGTGCTAAAAGTGACTCACCACATCAGTGCTGCAGCAAGTCAGCTAAGCCCTGATTCATTGCTGCCTGGGCACTGACTACTGGTTAGTAGCTTATGCCCCTAACATGGTGTTACACAGAACTAATAGTAAGGCCAGACAGAAGATCACATACACACACACCCACACATAACAAGAGTTTCAAATTTTTCTTAGTGGAGGTGCCCAGAAGATGACACTTACTGCTGCAGACACTATTTGTGCAGAAATTCCTTTCAGGAGTGAGAGCCGTATCACAGAACCATGGAGTGAGAGAGAATCTGGGAGTTTTTTCTTCCTAAGGAAACAAACCAAAAATCATTAGAGTAGCATAAAAGCTTGGAACTTTGCCTACCCCACAGCTAAGCCAGCAGGTAAATTCTGCATACACCTGTAACTCATGCAGCTTGCATTCTTCTTGTGGCCACAGAATGAGATAAGACATGAGATAATCAGCAAAGCCTACTCTGCCCTGCTGAGCCTACATACAATGAGTTGGTTTCAACTCGTCTCCTGGAGTAAAAAAACACAGTTCTTCAAAACAAATGGTCAGTTTCAAGCACATATCTGCAAGCCTTAGAATTTACTAGTATATGCTGAAAGCAACACTTCAGCTCTTTCAGTGAGAGAGAAAGCCTTAAGTTTAAGTAAAGGTGAGTATCTACAGAAAATACACAATTGGAAAAGGCTCATTAGCAGAATACAGACCCCTAGGGAAACTGGGTATATGGTAAAGAACAGCCTTCAATTAATACACAGCTCACTTGATATGCAAGCTTAAGTGCTTCTGTTTATGAAAGTGCTTCTGTTAAAGAAAATGTCTTTAAAAACTAACTAGTGCAGGAGCAGTTATTTCAAAACAGCACTGGTAAACTCTAGCAGCCAGGACGGGGAAAATTCCCCAGCAAAGCTGCAATTTTGTTGCCAAGCTCACACCACCAGAGAGCCAAATTCCCAAAACTACCAGGGAAACATTGGGTTCTTCTCTCTCCAGGGTGCACAAGCAAGCAGCTCCCACAGGGGGTCATCTAACACGTTGTTAGTAGCTGGTGTTATGGCTAAGGACCCATAACCATGGCAACCAGCCTTACCCAAAGGGACAGGAACACTTCCAGGTTTTTCTGCACACTCTGTACTGGAAGAAGTTTAAGCCACTCCAGGTAACATTTCTCTCAGTTACAAACAATCTTATTTGAAAAAAGAAGGGACAGAGTCTGTACACCACCACATGCTGACATAAACATCAGACTTCAGAATATTTACATCCTGTGCAACTGCTCATGGCACACAAGGCAGCCATGGGAGTGGCTCAGGCCATCATTTGAATAATTAACTACACACACCAGCAGTATTAGAGCTAATTATCACGTATTAGATGTCAACATTAGCAGTCCACTCAGAAGTGAGAGCAGTTGCCTTTTACAAATAACCACCAGCTGCTCACAGACTAGGTTGGACAACCCTTTGAAACACTTTCTTTAGAGTCATCATGATTCAGTACATTAAAGATTCCATTAAAATTTGGAGAAATATAAATAATCCACCTCCTATAAAATTCCATTATTGCTCAAACAGGCCAGCCCTCAGTGCAAGTACAAATCCCATCTTTGCCTACATGGTCCTGGAGGAGTAACAGCGTTTTGTGAAAAAAGGAGGATTTGTTTCTAAGGGACGTAAGCAGTATCCCTTCACAAATGGTTTGACCTTCTAGGGCATGAGGCTGCAGTACCTTTTCAGGTGTGTCCTGTCCCCACTGTCAGAGCTGGCCACAGAAGAGGTGTCATAGGAGTGTGTATCCGTGTTATCAATGTTCAAGAGAAAGGGATCCTCCAAAATGAAAGACTCTTCTTCATCATCAGTCTGGAGGGCAAGAATCACCAGAGCTTGCTAAATGCTCAAAACGCACAACAGCATACATCAAAGCAAAGCAGCATCAATTCAGCTGGGAAATGGAGAAGGAGAGGACAAGAATGCCTCATATTTAAAAGCCAGAACTATTTATTACCTTACTGGGCTGACTGTGTGGAAGACTCAGTTTCCAGAATTCACAAAAATCACAGAAGAGAAGGGCTGGAGAACAAGTCAACTAACCTTTCTTCCCCAAATATCCATCAAAACTTTAATGGACCTTCAACAGAGACATTTCCAAGTCTCTAAATTGCCAAGAGAAAGTCTAGAATTACCATCATCTACTCCAGCACTTCAAGTGGCACTAAGAGCCCAGAAGTCCCTTCAGCTGCCATGAGAGTTGATTTAGCTCTTTTCTCAGCTCTTCTGTTTGCCATCTCTCTCTCCTTTCAGTCTTAGTCTGGAATTTTTTATTACAGTTTTTCAAAAAGCCATTGTCCCTGATGTGCTGTAAAACAGCGCAGCTCCTGTTGGTCTCTCAACACAAAGCCAGAGGGACCAACATAATCCCCCAGCTGATACCAAACAAGCAGGGAGCAGAGCAGCTGCCCCTCATTTCACTTACACCTGGCGGCCCTGTGCTCATTAAGCACCTCTTTCTGAACTGTAGCTGTTTGTCTCTTTGGCTCAGACAGGTTCTCCTCTGCTAAAATCCTTTTCAGAAGATGTTTCGCCAGTCATTCCCATCCTATGTTTATGAGATACTGCAATAAGGCTTTATCTGCACTGAACTAGATTTTCTTCATTACTACCTCTCAAGTTTAAGGTTTGGAATCTACTCCTCTGACATGGATGTCACTGCATGTCCTTACAGTTTGAGATGACCCAAATTAACTAAACTTCCACTACTCAGGGCACCAGTGGAGACAGGACATAGCTGCTCCTACTACTCCTCTTGTTTCTAGACTGTCTCTATTTGGGACACCTTATACCTGTGTTTTTAATGCAGGTTTTTAAAAGAACTGCAACCCTGGCAGGCTCCTTTCCCCTTCACACTAGCTTCCTAGCAATCCAGCCACCAATCTTCTCATTCTGTTAAAAAGCTTGTTTTCTTGGAGTTTATCTTTACTTGCATGCCCTTCTTTGCATTTTGAAGGACGGTGCACTCACACAGCTATTGTAGAAATATAATGAGTTGGGTACAAGTGAGACAGAGTCAGATCTCTCCTGCAAGGCACCACAGGTAACATCAGATGCTTCACTGCTGCTGCCAGAGAACTTCATATGTGAAAGGAACAACCCAAATGAAGCTGTGAAGAATTTAGCTCTCATCTCCTCCCACAGCTTCACAACTACTCTCAATACTCTGCAATTACTTTTAGCTAAAAAAAGTTGTTTGGTGACCCTAACCTTTAATAGGCTGTCTAGACTTCAGGTGACTCTCCAGATCTACAGATGAATGTGCTTGGACTTGATGAAAACCTTTTATGCTGCAGCTGTGTATATTTTAATTGGAAAAAAAACCAAAAACCAACAAAATTCCATATCACACACTCTAGAGCAATTACTCCACTGAGTGTGCACCTGCTAGCTATCAGCATCAGGAAACCATGAAGCTCTACAATTTTGTTTTCCAAGAAAAACACAGTGAGAGTAGAGGAAAAGGAGCATGTGCTGCCTCACCTGACCTTTCCCCTGTCCAGTGGTTCACTCACCTCATTTAGGATGCTCTCCAGCGTTGGAGGGGTATCAACTTGAGGAATGTCAAATTCTTTGTCATCAATCTGTACGTGAGAAACCACAGCCTGAGTTTAGGTTGCCTGTTCTGCCTTCCAAACCCTAATTAAAGCCACAGAAAAAGCAGCTGTGCACACACGTCTCTCAGGAAAGGCAGGCGAGAGCTCCGCGGGCAGGGTCATAGACAGGTTCACCTGGTTGAGTGAGGAAAATATTTCCTTCTTGGAGGCTGACTTACTTCCAGAAACAGTCACAGAATACTTTTGATGTTCTGAGAAAGAACACGCTATTGCACTATAAAGGGTTTTACAGCAAGAGAGAAATTAAATCACTGACTCTGTACGTGCTACATAAGGCACTCGCCATACAGAACTTTGGGGTCATTGGTTTTTTTCCTTATATACGGTGAAGCACGCGAAATTTATGTAAATGATAGTGACAGTGACCCATGATACCATATTGGAACTGACACGGATCAGCCTGGGATGCCCCCGCCGACCCTCCCTCACAATGTCTGTATAAAACAGCCAGCGACTTCCCTCACAGGAGTGTGAAGGGACTCGCCGACCTTCTCTCACAGGGGTCTGTGTGAAGGGAGCCGCCGACCCTCCCTCACAGGACGACAGGATTGTGAAGGGACTCGCCACCCTCTCTCACAGGTGTTTGTGTGAAGGGACTCGCCGACTCTCCCTCACAGGTGTCTCTATGAAGCACCCACCGACTCCCCCTCACGGGCGTGTGAAGGGAGCCGCCGCCCCTCCGTCACGGCCGTCTGTGTGAGGGGTCCGACCCTCCCCCGCGTGTGTCTCAGGGACCCACCGCCCCTCCCTCGGCCCAGCAGGAAGCGGCCGGGCAGGCGCAGCCCCCGCGGCCCGGCCGTGCCGCCTCCGCAGCGGTTCGGGACGCACCAGCTCGCTGCGAGAGTCCAGCTCACGGTCGAGCTCTGCCACGCTCAGCCGGTGCACGGGAGGCTCCGGGCACGGCTCGACCTCCGCTGACTCGGGGGCCGCGGCCATGGCCGGGCCGGCTCCGCCGGGACTCGAACCCGCGGGCAGAGCCTCCTCCCCACGCAGCCGCAGCGCGGAGGGGCCGCCCCCGCGCCTGCCTTAAAGGGGCCACGCGCCGCCGGGAACGGGGGGATACCGAGGAACACCGAGGGACACCAAGGGCACGGAGCCGGTGCTGCTGCCACACGGAAATCCTGTATTTATTGAAAAAACTCGCATCTGCTCCACGATTGCGGTTGTCATACAGGAACCGATGGGTGCGTCAGCCTCCGAGGGAAGAAAATGAACAAAATTAACAATAGGTGCAGAAAGGGGAGGCAAAGACCAGCATCCCTCACAGGCCCCTTCCCCTTGAAGCATCCCATGGTGCTTCAGCTAAAACCAGCAGGTTTTGCTTCGATTCCCACATTCTGGAGCCTAAGATTTCGTGTGCACAGGGCCAGGATGCAGCATTGTCCCAGCAAAGCCAAGAAAAAAATGTCCCTTTTAGGAGAAGAGGCAAAAGCCTTTGGGAATTCGTGGCTAATTTTAGACAAGGCAGGAGACGGTGTAAGCAGATTTGGAGCCCAAGCATCTGTGTTTTCTTTTAAAGACCACCTGGAAACAGAAAGCTGTGTGGTGTCTCCAATAGCTCTTACCAGGCCAGAAGGCAAGGAGGGTCAAATATAAAATAAAAGGCATTGGAAGGATAAATTCCCCCAGTTTCACAATGCCAGACACCCAAACCATGCTGGGCTCTTGTTTGTGTTTCAAGGTGACTCTCCCCATGTGCCCAGATGGAGGAATAGCCCCTCTGGTGTCTCAGGAGCAGCTGAATCCCGGCTGAAGGTTCCAGCTTTTAAAAGTTCCATCTCAAGGCACAGAGAACATCCTACACCTGTGCCTTGCCTTACCTGTTAGTCCTCCCGTTATTCCTCCTGAAGGGGAGCTGTGCTTCCCTGCTCTCTGGAGAAGGCTCTGTCTGGCACCTAGCAGCAAGAGCACATGGATGAGCCAGGAACATCCCACACTTACCCTCCAAGTGAGCCTGTGCCAGGCAGGGCCCCACATCCCACCTCCCCCTGAGCAGGAACAGCCCTCCTGCTGTCCTGGGCCAGCTCAGCTCAGCAGGGACAGCAGAGGATCTGCCTGTCTAGGGTCACCTGCTGAGCTTTCAGTCGGTGCACAGCAAGAGCTGGAGGGAAAGCATTCCCAGGAACGGGCCAGCAATGTTAGCAGAGAGCTGGAGGCTTTAGAGATGCCTTAGGAGCAGCAGGTCACATACAGGTAAGACAGTTTTGCTCCTCAGAAACGTCATTGCTTTAGACCACGCACACAAAGCCAGTCCCTGTGGTAGTGGCTTAGGAGGTTGGCTGGGCAGGGGAGGGGATTTTTGCAAGGAAGTGACTCTGCTTTAGAGCTGTGCTGGCCCTAGGGAGCTGAACCTCTCCTCTTGCATGCACATCTACAGGTGTTTGAAGCTTTAGTGACCCATTACCACCACAGGCTCTCTTCCATGTAAACCCTTCCTTTCCCCTGCCAGCTGTTTCAGGATGGTCTTCTGCAGCAATGGTGCATCTGCTCCTCTTACAACAGCCACTAATTCTCCTCCCTGGAAGGTGCGGAAGGCAAATCAGTCAGCAAACGCTTGGGTTTTGCTCTCTGGGCTCTGGAATTCCCCACAACAGCACATCACCCACACTATATGTACCAGGCTCTCCTCCCCTCAGAGCTGCTCTGCTCCGCAGCAAGAGGGAAACCTTGGAACAACCTTCTTTGTGCCTCCTCATCAGTCTCAGGATGAAGCAACACAGCTTGTGAGAGGAGTGAGGTCCTGCAGAAGCAGCAGGCTGAACCTGAAGACTCCACAGGGCAGCACACTGGGCTATATATTCTTATTGGCACAGCATTTGACTACCAGCAGATGGAGAGCAAATAAAATTGTCCCATCACACATTAAAGAAATAAAACATCCTCCCAAAAGGACCAATGTTCCCACCAGCAGGACACGTTTACTGCTATGCAACCTCTGGGAAAATATTTTCACTCACTGTATAAAAGAGAAAGACAGGCTCACATTGTCCTCTGTATTTTTCCAGAGCATCAATAGAATCAACTTCAGCCTAAAAGGAATGTAAAATAAAATAGGTGTTTCTAGAAAAGCATTTCTGCTCCAGAGGGATGAACACACAAGTGCCTGGACTCAGACACCCTCAGCTGGCTGATACTCACCCCTCACAGAAGAAAACCCCTCTGGGTCCCAGACTTAGGGGACAAAATGGCACTGGTCAGAACCAGGGGCACAGTCAGCTCACAGCTCAGTTCCAGTGCCTGAGAAGCAGGTAGCTGTCACCTGCAGGAGCTGGAGCAGCACTCCTGTGGGACGGGGATATCTATTCCCAGCAGTTTCCCTGGGTGAGTCCCAGAAAAAAAGGCCTGAAAAGTGAATTCATGGGCTCCTGCCCATGAGGACTGAGAAAAGTGTCAAGAGGAGCTGCAGTGGCAGCAGAGATGGGATGGCTGAGCCAAGAGAAACCGCACTGCCCTTGGCTCTGTCCTCAGTCCAGAGCTGCCACCAGCCAGAAAAGGCACTAGAACACACAGTCATCACATGGCTGAGACAGGGAGGGACTTCAGTCTCAGAAGGGCTCCAGTCCCAGACCCTGCCCAGGACAGGACTGCTCTCAGTTGTACAGGAGGAGGTTGCTCAAGGCTGTGTCAGTTTTGAGCTTTTCCAAGAATCAGCTCTGCACAGGACTCTGGGAACTCGTACATTCTCACTTGAATACTTTTCCCTTCTATTTACTTGGACCTTTCCCTGATGCAACTTATCCCATTATCCCTTGTCCTATTGCTGTGTTTCCCTGACAGACATCAATCTCTGCCTTCTCCATCCTCCCCTCGCTGGGCATCTGTCCATTTTCCTCTCCAGGGTGACAAAATCCAGCTCTTCAGCCTCTTCCTGTACATCAGAGGCAATGTGTTAATGACTTTGTCTAATGTTACTTGCTTAAGTAGAAATCTTGAAAGCATAGAACAGTTGAAGCCTGAAAATCCTTAATTATATGAATTCTTAGAGATATACCCAAGCCCCTGTATGTGGCAGGTTCACTCCCAGCAGCTGCAACTCCTGCACTGCTATGGTTTGGGCTAAATATTGGAAAGATTTCAGCCCTTAGACTTCAGAGGACTGGGTATTTCAAGCAGTGCCAAGTGAGATCTTACCACAGCAAAATGCAGGAGATTACTGCCAACTTCGTTCCTGATTTTTTGGAACAGATTCACTACTGGTTTGCATGGACCACACCAGGCTTGAAACACATCGACAACTGCAAGCAGGAAAATGGGTCAGAATGAGGTACAAATGGGTCAGTTTGGACAGACTAATAGACCATATGCTAGAAGGGCTGGATTCAGCTCTGAACTGGAAACCCTTGCAAGATTTGAAATGCTGTATCAGAGGACAGAATTACAAAATAACAAGCTAAGAATGAGGTGGAGGAGTCTTAAGTAGAAACATGGACTTGGCTATGACCTTGGAGGTAGCAGATTTCCCAGGGAAAACTGCTGCACAGAGGCAGAGCATATGAGGTTTTCCCAAGAACCCTGGGAGCCAGAGCTGTTCCTTGTGCTGAGGGCAGTCCTGTTCCAAGCAGTGGAGACTGGACCAGAACTGCTTGGATTGCATGATGACTGTCCCACAAAAATTAAAAGGACTATAACCTCCTGCTGGTCTCAACTCTGTTAGAATATTTTTTTCTTCCATTCAGGGTAAAGGGAATGGAGAGACTGACTAAACATCCTAACATTCCTAACAGTCCTAGTGTCCTTTCAACACAGAACAAGAGCAGTTCAGTGTGCTGACCAAACCCTTACCAATGAGTCCTTTGAGACACAGCATTTCTTCCCAAAGCTCCTGGCTAGTAATGTTAATCTGTGTGGAAAATTGAAAAACACAGTAAAAGGCACAGTAATTCATCAGGTACTACCCAGCTGCTGCAAACATATTGACAAATCACTCCAGAGGGACACACCTGCCTGAAGAGGCATTACCTGAGCACTCAGGAAACTCCTCTGACTGATTCTCTCACCTCTGACCAGCTGATCAGGATGTCTCACAAGATCCAAGAAAAAGCAAAGGGCAGCAGCATCCAGCCAAGCACAAGTCCTCCCCTGTTTAGTGGCACTACTGGAACAGTGGCTGCCTGAGGATCCCAGACTCAGTTTGCAGAGAGTTGTTCTGGGGCTTGGCTGGGGCCCCCAAATTGAGATCCCAAACCCACAACTCCTTGTCAGGATCTCCATCTGCCTGCTCAGGGTTCCATTTGAACCACACCTCCTTCAGGCCTAGTCCTCACAGGGTTTACGAACCACCTGATTCTCCAGCAGCAGTTTCTCACCTTGCCTGCACACAAACTCTATTATTTGAGATGTTTCAGCCTTGATAGACTAACTAAACTAGTAAATACACAGTTTCCATGATGTGTGGGCACTAGAGGATGGTCTGAACCCAGCATGTACTTATCTGAATTCCCAGCTGTTACCTAAAGACTTCCAAAGCACAGTGAACAGAGAACACAGTCCTAGGTTGGGAGGGGCCTGTGAAGTCCTTCATCTAATCAATCTCCTGCACAAAACTCAGATCAGCTTGCTCAGAGATTTACCCTGTCAAGCATGCCCTAGACCATTCCATACACAGCACCACCCACTCTATTATCCCCCACTCCCAATACTGTTCTTAGAAAGGACATAATCCTTAGCATCTTCCCCATCTTTCATGGCTTACCCTTCAGTATGTACTTAGAAAAATAGAGTTAAAGTAAAAAAGGCTTCTTGGGAAATGCAAGGTCTTTAATGCCAATGGGCATTAAAGGGCTGCTAAAAATCTCACAGCCAAGAATTCCAAGAGTGGAAACTCCCTCTCACAGGTGTTCCGAGCTGCGTCACTGGGGGTCACACAGGGCAGTTTCTCCAGAGCCTTGTCTCACTCAGGGAACAGGGAGCTGTTCAGACACCTCCGTTTATTTGCCTGTTCAGCACATGACCCCAAGCTCAGTTTTCTCAGAGAACACCTGCAGAACTACAAAATTTAATTATTCCTAGTGCTGGGACCACCCTTGGAGTGTTTCACAGAATGCTAATGAGTCCAAATGATTTACAACAGTATTTTGTGATAATGAATTTGGCCATGAGTTCAACTGCTGGACTCAAGTACTACGGGCACTCTTCAAGTTGCTTTGCAGATTTGGAAGTCCTGAGGCTGCTTGGACTTGACTTTTCTCTAACAGAACCAGACCCCTTTTAGGACATTCCCTCATGTCCTACACAGGTTCAGTTTTGATCTGCAGATATAAAAAATCCCAGTTATGCAGATGTAGACCTGGATTTCCCTTGACTGCCAAAG
The DNA here is from genome assembly GCA_013397375.1 of Toxostoma redivivum. Classification (NCBI taxonomy): domain Eukaryota; kingdom Metazoa; phylum Chordata; class Aves; order Passeriformes; family Mimidae; genus Toxostoma; species Toxostoma redivivum. The sequence continues at coordinate 63,994 of VXBI01000839.1, read as the reverse complement.
GGGCACCATCTAATTCATGTCATGTTTCCCATCCCACAGGAACACAGCAGGACAAGTAGCAACAAACTATTCCTACCTTCATAAAATGTCCCTCTTTCCTTGTTACATTGTTCACATTTCTAGTTCAACTGTGAATAAACAAGGTCATAGAGCCCATAATCTATTTCATTATTTCTCTCTTGAGAAGACTGAACTGCTCTCAAAATTTGAAGCAGACCTGCAGAACCCATTTTCAGTTTTCAATGTTTTTGCGTTATGAACTGCTCTTAGAACCCCCTTCTCCCCATGCAGCAGTTATAAAAAGCATCACTAGATCACCTATGCAGGAAAAATTCCTCTACACATCACTGTGAAATATATTTTTCAGCCTTTGAGTCTTCCTTGTACCTCCTAGCTTTTCTACCTTTACATCAATCTTTCTGAATACGTTATCTGGTCAGAAACGTCCAGTAAGTTGCTATCCCGGAGATGTGCCAACCCCAGTTCTCTGCTCCTAAATGTCCTCTGAGCTACTACCTCACAGAACAAGCATTTTGGTCTCTGACAGCAGCCAAACCTGTGCTAGGCCCCAACAGCCCCAAACACAACCTGCAGCAGCTAGCTCCCTGTGCACCCCACAGCCCTGACTGGGGACACGTGGGACTTGCCAGGTCCTCCCACCTGCCTCCAGGAACACCTCTTCCCAACAAGGACCCTGCAGTGAGGCTTTGCCAGCAGAATCTGAGATACCCCAAGACTGAACTCCATCCTTTGCACTTACTGAGAGTTTACAAAGTCTGCTAAAGGGCTGGCTACTACTGACCTGCAGCACTACCTCCTTTTTCTTTGCGGCCATCCTTCTGCAGGAACAGGGTCCTTTGAGCAGCTGTTCCAAGCACAAAGCACTACAGATGGCTTCTAATCACATGGATCCAAGAACTGGCCAACCTGCACCACAGAGAGAGCTTTTTACCTGTCTCTGCTGCTCCAGCCCGGACACAGCAGCCACAGCATCGCCCCGGCCCTGCTGCAGTGCCGCAAACCTGGACACACCTTTGCTCACACCTCCTCTGAGAGCCGAGCTGCTGCTGCGGAGCCTTAATGGCCGCTCCCTTCCAGGGCCTTGTGCAGCAGCTGGCAGGACCCCAAGGCTGCCATGGCAGCGCTGGTATCGCCAGGGCAGCGTTAGCCCAGCCCAGTCCACCCTGCTCCCTCCCCCGTGTCCGGGGCCGGCTGTGTCCTGCAAGTTCAGCTCCATCTCCCCTGGGACTCCTGGAGCAGCAGCTTCAGGTGGAGCTTTTCTCCTGCCTCCCCTGCCTGGCACCCCCCAACCCAACACTCACTCTCCACTTCAGTCTTCCCACCTCACTCCTAAACTGGGGGCTCAAAGCAAGGTGTGGGATCCAGGTGTGACCTCACAGCACTGAGCAAGGGTGTCCCCCTCCAAACAAGCTCAGGTTGGGGAGGTTTGTGATTTTCTCCTCTCTGCAGTGAGAGCAGTGCTAGTGCCCAGCACCCCTGGTGCTGCCATTTAGGCAGGGCTGCTGCTCTTACCCCATCCCCTCCCACACGTGGGCACACTGGGCTGCAGAGGCACAGCTTGGAGCTGCTTCTTGTCACACAGCACAAAACACCTGCTGGCCTGGTCCTCCAGCTGCTCACCGTCCTCCTGGCTGAGGATTAAGGTTTTGGTACATCAATGCCCCCACAATATCTCTTTCTGTGGCAATCAGCCTGCAGAAAAGCCCTGATGATTTTGACCACTACTGAAAGTTTGCAAAGTGACAGCTCTTGTGCTCACATTTCAGGATTACCAAAGCCCTTTTAAAGGCATTTTTTTACTCTTAAAAAAACCTAATCTCAGGCACCTCAATTATTCCCTGCGTGCTGTCACTGCTTCAGCAGTTTTGTTAAGGTACAGTATCCATGGCAATGGGTAAAGTCTGTAAGAATAAATTTTAAAAAGTATGAGATGTTTGCCTTTAGAATATCCTGGCACAAGCTGCTTTACACAGGTTACTTGGCTTCTTTCACTACCACAATGCAAATCTGTAACTGGAACTATTATTCCTCCTATGTTTTATTTGATTTTCTGCATGGGAGAGTCCAAATGTGGAATGAAGGTGTTGTGGAGAGCCAAGGGTACCACTGTCTGACAGCTGGTGTCCCAAATCCCCTGCTCAACTATTCACTTTGTAGCACATGTAACCTCTGAAAGAAGGACCCATATATAAAAAGGACATACTTATCAACATCCATCAGGATGGCTTTTCAGCAGAGAAATGGCCCAAGAACAGCAGAAATCCTGGCAATTCATATGATGTCCAGACAAACTTGGCTTTGGTTCTGTAAGCAACTCTGGAATTCACAAGCTGCTGCTATCTCATTAAGTTGGGAAAGCTCTGGGTGACCAGGAAAGTTTGTCCCACTGTGAATCTCAGGCTGTAGAGAAGCTGGCACAGAGAGTTCACATTTCTTCAGGAAGCTGAGAAAAATCTAGATGTTCTGGTAAAGTTCTTTTTATTTACAGTATTCTTCTTTTTGTACATACCTATAGCAACATCAAAAATTATTCACAAAGTTTAACTGAATGTAAAAATGTTCTCACCCAACAGTTTGTCCTCTTTATACTTGTGGAAAATGTCAGCTGTTCTCATGCAGCAACAAGATTGTCTGAGCATGGGTATTTAGTTTTTCTGGCAGAATTTTAGGAAACCACCTCAAAACTTGTACTGAGATACTTTTACTCACCTTTTTTCTGAACACCTGGAGGCACCAAAGTTCTAGAGAATCAAACTCAGATTTGCTTTAAGAAATGAGTTGGAGAAGGATGAGAAGAGATACATAAGAAGTCAAGCTCCTAAACACAGACAGGGGTGCAAATGGGGCAGGAAGATGCCCATTGGACAGTTTTGCATTTACAATACCTGCCTCAGAACTTTTTTCTCAGTTCAAGCAAAAATATATTTGATTGAATTTTATAAACAAGACTTTGCTTCCGAGGTACTTAGATTGAACAAGTTCTCACGTATTTTTACTTTCCCTTTTGTTCAACCCCCAAAGTCCATCATGAAACATTTGCAGAAGGACGTTAAAAAACTGCCAGTCACTTACTGCAATGCCTGGGGAAAAAGTGTCAGGTGCTCACTTTTATTTGTCTTTGAGAGTGGAAGAAGTTACATGAAATGCAGATATTCTTCTTTGCAACCAAGTGATAACAGTTATCTGATATACAGCACATTCAAATTCCAGGCCAAACTGTGGTCACATTTTCTGACACAAAGAGTTACCTTGGAAAAAAAGTAAGGCTGTCATCACAATTTGACCTTCTGATTAGAAATAAAAGATTTATATAATTATCAAAATTGGTTAGCAAAGTTACAGACTTCTCTTCTTGCTGCAGCCTTCCTGAAGCTCAGTGTAAGAGAAGGATTTGGTTTAAGACATTGGCTGCAAATTCTAGTGCCTGTTAGTGCTATGTAAATACAATGTCTGGGGAGTCTGACTATGAACTATGGTCTAAACTGAAACCAGAAAGAACTCTGGGCAAAGTCAAAACCCTGAACTGCTTGAGGAGACTGGGAAGCCACTGGGCTCTGCCATTCCAGCCTGAGCTCACACAGTCCCCTTCACTTGCACTTGTGTTTCCCCCTGCACACTTGCAGGCACCATTTCAGGAACATACAGACACTCAGAGCTTCTGGATGCAGTCACACCCCACCAATTATCCAGCAATCTAAATCCATGCACATGTGTATAGCTGCATATATACAGAAAATATATAGCAATATTACTGAGCTATAAAACAAGATGGAACCCCCAGGTTTTCCATCCCTTCCCCAACTTAATGCACCCTGTTGATCATTCGTGGAAATAATTTGGAAGCCACTTAGCTATTAGTGGAGATAAAGGATGCAAAACAAAAGCAATCCCTTAATCCTGCTTGCCAGCTCCTTCAAGTCTCTGGAAGGTGTAACTTCTGCAACACACAGTTTGCTCCACTGATATCAGTGATCAGCAAATCCTTCTGACCATGAATAAGCCAACCCTTCAGCAATTGGCTGAGCAAGTTCCTGGCAGGCAAAACAAGAGCTTATTCCTGCTGATTGTGCAGCCACCTGCTCCTTTCTGAAAAGCATCAGTCATGCTAACCCTGAAATATGAGCTTGTTTTCCAAAAATGTAAAGAAACCCAAACCAAATCCAGTTGGGCCATTCCATGGATTTGAGCATGTCATCGATAGCAGGTGACCTCATATTGTGGCAAAGAACTCCTGGACCTCATCAGTACAGAATGTGCTGCTTGGAATTTGAAGTCTGTTGTCTTCCTCTATTTTTCTCTTTAAAAATGAAGTATAATGTAAGTTAAGCTGAAGTTCAGAAATGCATATATTTTACTTAAAAACATTCATCTGTTCAAAATTCAAAATAAACTTTATGGGATACAACAGTTTGTTTTTTTTTTTTTAAATAACATTTCATTCAAACGGTATATAATTCATTGAAGTATTCGTACAGCAAACAATGGTTAACCCTTGAAAACCTGTAGAAAAAGATTTTCACACAAAAAAAAGGAAAACCAAAAGTGAGGTCTCACACCCACACACTCAGCCCGGCACACGCACGCACTCGAGCACCCACACACCCACACAAGGCTGCAGCAAAAGCAGAGAATTGGAGGCCCAAAAGGAAAACGATGACTGATTGTTCTATCTGAGAGTCCAGGTAGCTCAGGAAAAAAAAAACCCAAAAAACCAAAACAACCCCCCCCCGAGTCCTCTGAGTAAAGAAACTACCTCAAGAAAATTCTCAAGTGCACTGGAGACCTGATCATTCGAACTGTTTCTGCAAAGCAGCTCCCTGCACCTGAGAAAAATGCAGCCCAAGGTGACTTGTGCAAATATAAGGAGTCAGGAGTATCTCCTGTTATTCCTTAAGTAGACATGAGGGGTGTCCATAGATTCAATTAGTCTTTGATCATGCAAGGTACTGCTGGAGTGCTGTCTTCGCCCTGCAAGAAAGAACAACCCATTAATTACAGGAGTCTGGCTTCAGCAGCAGCAGATTCATGAGCAGGCTCAGGGTGTGCCAGCAGAGAGGGAGGGAGGATAGCTGAGGAAAAGCCATTCCCTCATTTTGGAAGGATCTGGCCCATGGTGCAGAAATGCTCTGGGTGGGTTGTAGTGTTAGAGAATTCACCTGGCATCCAAGGACAACCTGATCTAGCCAATGACACTGAATCCCAGCACAAACTGAGGCAGTCCCAGCATGGTGGGGCTTGGCATGTGTGTTATACACACCTTCCAAAATCCCTCAAGAGCAGTCACTGAAGAGCAATTGCTTTCTGTAATACAGGTGGTACCATGAAAAGCAGGTCTTTGAGCTAAGAAATCAAGGAGTGTCAACTCAGAATATACTAAAGAACATTAGTCCTGGCAGGACTCCTGTATGAATACTGGCTCCAGCACAAATGTACAGTGAGGAGAAAGAAGCCAATCTAATAATGCAATGTATGTAATCTAATATTACATAATGTTGTTGTTAAAACAAAAACACCTCCTAAAACTCCTCTGGGGTTATAGTTCCATCATCACATGGGCTAATTCTGAGTTTCCTCCCACCTGAAGTGAGACACTTTGCTCTTCCTTTGTCCCCCGCATCTCCCAACCTGCTACCATGACTTTAACAGACTTTTCCAGGACCTGATACAACTCATCAATAGGGAAGACGATGATTTATTTGTTTTTTCCCAGCTTCCTGCTGTGATCACAAGCCATAATAATAGCCCATGGAGAGGGCTGGTGTGGCAGCAGTAGGATATCAAAATGCTCCTGATGATTATTTTCAGTGCTAATACTCTGGCATAGATTTTAAGATGAGAAGCCCTAACTTTACTACAAAGATGTCTAAGAACACTAGAACATCTTTCGTAAAACCAAGAATACCAAACTGAATGCATTTTAAAAACAACTACACAGTTTTGAATTGCATGGTCTGTGTGACATCTTCCAAAGATCAGATCTTCACCTTTACTTTGTGGAAGAAATTGGGCTGTTGCCAACTGTAGGTGGGATAATTGCAAAAGGTTAACATAAAACCCTAGAAATTGTCAGTAACTGTTTTGGTTTTACACGTGTTTGAGAAGCAGCCAGATAACCTATGTGGATACTAACACAGGTAACAGCACAGGAGTGTGCAAAGTTATTGTTGGGCTTAATTAGTTTAAAATAATTTAATTAACAACCGTGGTGATCCTGCATTATCTTCATACTCACTTGTCACACAGATTTGGATCTGAGGACTGACTCAGTTTATGTAGAATATCTACAATTCCCATGTCTCGGAGTTTGTCTTGGCGCTCCTGTGAACCTGCAACAACAACAAATCCCATTGTTGGGAGTGGCACCAGCCCAAGTGTCTGCAGGACAGCACAGAGGGGTGGGAGCAGAAACCAGCTAAAGGAGGGTTCAGCAGCAATGTCCAGCTAGAGCACAGCCATGGAAACACTCCCTCAGCTCTGCCTGCTTCCCCAGGGAGCTGTGCTCTGTGTGCACATTTGGAGCCAAGAACATCTTGAAGGCAAAAATCTTTATCCTAAGGTATCCTGACTTCAGCTGTTTTATTCTCATCTCTGTGATTTCACAGAATTTGGATGCACAGAATATTCCTCTGGAGGTGTTTCTGAGCCTGACTTCTGCCCTCTTCTCCTCTCACCATATTCCCCTGAGCAGCACCATCCTTCAGCCCCCTCCTGGTACCCTCCCACTCTCCCAGGCCATGACTTCTCATCAAATGCCTTATCCATTGCTCCCATTTCCACCCACAAGTCCTTTAGCTGGTTTCAGCCCAAGCCACTCAAGCCATCCATACTGTGGAAAATTTCTTTGCCAGAAATGCCCTTCTAATCCATTTATTCTCTCCAGTGAACCTATTCCTTCTTAGATGAGTTTCCACAGCCCCTTTAAGATCCGGAAGCTCTTACAAGAATTATCTTTCACTCCAATTGTTTTGAGACTTGACAGAAATGCTACAGGTAAAAACCTCCTACTGTGTCTCTCAAGCTCCTGTTTATTGTCACTGTGTCTTTGTCTCCCCCAGAAAGCTCTCTGCATCCTCCTCAGTGTCTCCTGACCACTCCCACATATTCCATACTACACCTATAATGATGTTTGTTTCCCTTGATTATTTGGATCTCACTGCACTGTGCACTGCAAATATTCATTACCATGCAACAAAAGCTTTTTAATCAGGACAGTAACTTGTCTGTGCATAAGGAGGGTTTCTTACCTTCCTCTTCATTCCATATGAGATTAGATATACAGAACATGGCAGCAAGCTGTAGTTTCGCATTTGAATGACTCTAAATAAAGAAAAACAGAACTCAAGTCTAGAAGAAGAAATTCAGAAATTCACAAGACTTATATTTTGGCATTCATCGTGTAATAAATACGATAGCAAAGCTGGGACTAATTGTTATCTACAACTTCTCTGAAAGATAGGGCCATAATATAAGGCACTTGAGTAGTGGTCAATCACTTCCTTCCAAATGTTTACTGACATTTCCAAGATATGTCTTTTTCAAGTTCATTAAATGTTTTCTGTGTAGATGGTATCACTGTAATGTTTTTATGAGAAATAAACGCTGGATTTTCCTTTTAGTCAGTTCCTCTGTAAGCTCTGCCATACAGAACTGCACTTACGCCCCACTGGTTATATGGAAATTAAATGCATTATAGTGAATAATTCACAAAACAAAATCCTAAAGCACTTTCCTCTTTTCATTCCTGCAAAAGACCAACACAAATCCTTTAAGAGAAATTCCCCCTACCATGTAGTATTTGATTTTCTGTAGGATGTCATCATTGGTCATAATCAGTTCTTTTGCTGTTGTGCCATCTGCTATATTGGCAAGGATACACAATGTCTGAAAGAGAGAAAAACTGGGAAGTTATTTGGCCCCAGATCACATCCCATGACACCTTCCCTGACAGCTCTGAACTTGGGATAAACAATTCCTTTAATTAGTTTTAGTATCTTGAATCTGGAGTTTCCAGCTTGCTCACATCTAGGGCCAATGCCAAGGAGTTACCAGCTGTGGGGAGCAGCCCTGGCCAAAAACATTCATCACCATTTTAAAATGAAGAGCATCACATTAATTCATTGCAAGGAAGAACATTTTAAGTCTCTTATGGAAATCTGCAACATATAGGAGATATGTCTGTTCTGTAGCAGTGGCTGGGAGGAAAGGAAAAACAAACCCCAACCATATCCACCTCCTTCTTAACGCCAGGAAAAGGAGAGACAGAGGCCTTTCACCTTTCTGCTGATCTGGCAGAGGAGTAATTTGTTTTCAACAAGTCTAATCATAGTTGTCACCTGCAGAGGTAACTCCAGCTACTTCTGCAGCTGGTCATTTCTTGCAAATTAGAGAAGCCATCCCACAGGATGCCCTTGAAGCACCCTGAGCCACATTGGCACTACCTGCACAGAGCTTTGGCTGGCACAGCCCCTTCCCTGGCTCTCAGGGGCACCAGCAGATGCTCCACAAGCTCTTTCCCAAGAGCTCTGGAAGGACTTGACCATCTTTTCTGGACATGCTGGGAGGACACTGGAGGATGATCAGCACATGTATGGTGCTTGTGTCTAAGCTGCACTGCACTGTGTCAGCAGCTGCAGAGACTAATTACCTCAAAGCTGCTAATTACATCCTGATGAGGCCAGCAGTGACAGAGACAAGCACTGTCCTGCTCCAAGCAGGGGTTCTGGTGTGCAGACGAGTAGTACTGGATCTCGAAATAAGAGCCAGCTGCACCACAGGGACCAAGGAAATGCTCAGTGGATATAGGCCCCAAACTCCAAAGCCTATATTCAGCCCCAGCCCTTTCCCAGAGTATTTCTCAGGTGTGCTGGTTCTCCTGCAAAGTAATTCGGACAGGCGTGGCAAGGTAAATAACCAATGGCAATAAAGGCCATTCCTGTCACCACAGCTTTATCAGGAAAAAAGACACACATGGTTAGTTCTCAGCTGCTTCAGAGCCATGGTATCACCAAACTTGCCAGCAAGAGTCTTTGGAGCTTTTTTTTGCTAATTTTGCCCTTAAATCACCAAAGGAGGCCTGTTTGAATTCAGCCTGTTCTTCCTCGAGCAGGGATTTAGACCAGCTCTACTCTTACACTCATTTCTCATGCACCCATATCCAACCTAAGCCAAAGCAATCCTCTGGCATCTCCCACAGCTCCTTACTGCCCCCATCCTTCCCCACCACACACCCCATATGAGGAATGAACACAGTCCTCCCACTACCTGTCCTGTCTGGCACAAGAGTTGCCTAGCCAAATCCTGCCCACCTACCTATCCTCTAATTGCTGCTTTAGCACCCCCACAGCAGCTGTCTCTGCACATTGGTTCCAGGATGCCATTCCTTGCTGGCCATCTTCTCTTTCCCTCTGCCTTTCCTCTTGCAGATTGCTTTTCTTAAGTTTTAATTTGTCAGGCCAGGTCCCTCCCTACTTTTTCCTGGGCTCCACCATGATGCTCTTTCCCCTTCTATTCCTACTGATCCCTTCCTGCCATGCAATGGCCCAAATTTAATTCTTTGGCTCTCATATCCCTCCTCTTTGCCAAATCTACATTTGCAAAACCAATCTGAATTCAGTTCAAACAATTTTGTAACAATCCATTAGAAAGAAAAGCATTATTGTAGGTACTCAAATTATTCATCTGACAGATCTCAGTAAAATATTCACAGCACATCATAATCCCAAACAAAAATGACATGTTGTGAACAGTAAGCATTCTTTGCTCTCTTATATTTTATTCTGCCAAGACAACACAAAACAGAAAAGGTACCTGCTCTTTGACTTCTATATTGTGCTCCCCTTCCAGAATGAGGGTCACTGCTTGCATGATTTGCTTCCCATGAGTGCTCATTATGTGGTCTATGTGCTGCCAAAGCAAGGATGAAATACATTTAGTGTAACTCCCCAGACAAGGAAGGGGCATTTCTGCTTGAATCACTCCAAGTGAGGAGTAGCAACACTGCACACAGAGCACTGCTCCCAGTTAGCTCTCCCAAACCAAGAATTTATGACAGCAGAAACACTTTAGGACATTCTTCTTCATGTGGAGCCTGCTTTTGTCTGAGAGAGCATCGTATGGGCCTTGGTAGTGCCTTCCCTGTCACCTGGAGAGGAGACACTGCTGTGCCAGTTGCCAGGCTGAGGACTGAACCCTGCTGACCCAGGCTCTAAATGTGTGAGGCTGCAGTTGGAAACAACCACTTCTCTTCTGATAACCAGGGGGTAATATCAGAGAGGGGTGAGAAAACTGATGTTTCTTCTCTGGTGTTTGACTCTTGCAGGGACACTCTGCTCAGGTCCAATAGCCACATTTCCAAAGCCTTAGAGGGGGCAGAGAAATAAGCCAGATGCATTGGTTATTGTCTGGGAAAACTGCCCTAAGTTCACAGGGTCACAGCTCAAAGGTCACTTGATGACAGACTATGAACACCTACACTAGAATAAAAGAGAAAAGATTAAACAAGATCTACTGGATTAACTGATAGCAAACCTGAGGAGTGGCAGCAAACAGGCACCAGAGATGAACAGCACACAGCACATGACAATTCTTTAAAACCTCAGGGATTCTTGTAGGACTTCTTAAAATTGCTGATAATGGGATTTCATTGGAAAGCTGCTGAATGAATTATTCTGGAGTGAGTTTTGGGTAGAGTTTGAAAATGGCTGGTTCAGGCTCTAAAACCTACCACAGAATGCAGTGAAACTGGCACGTAGTTCCAGACAGAGAACACCTTAAGTGACAGTGAGAACTGTTGGGGTGAATTCAATGAATGACAGGCTATGAAGTATCTTTTCACATTAAGACAGAGCTAATTTTCTATGAAGGTTTACTCGATCAGTAAAAATATCAGAAGAGTATTTAGAATGACCTTTTTCTGGTAGAAACACAATATGTGATAAATGCACAGGAGATGCTTCATGGGCTTTTTCCCCTCAAAAACATTGGCTTGCCAAATGTTTGCTGCATGTTTTCCCTCTGTTTTTCACAGGGGATTATCCCTTTCTTTTCCTCCACTGTAAATGAAGAATATCTCTTTCTCCCTCTCAAAAACAACTCCTGGGCTTACATCTTCCAATCATTTTATTTCAGGGTGTAAAATGAATGCCTGCCTTTTTAAAGTGCACAGTCCCACATCAAATTCACAAAGCCAGTGTTATCTACGTAGATGGGTAAGAACAGAAGTATTTCAAGTGCCAAGGAAGAAGAAAGACAGGTATCTTTAAGATTTGGACACTCCCATACACTGACTCAACAGTGCAACCCTCAGTGTTGTTCTGGACAAGCTTCACAGAGAAACTGCTATGAAAATAATGTTGCTGAAAGTTAAATGCAATGGAATAGAACATCAAATGAAAACGTCTAGCTCTGATTATGTTTCCATGGATGCAAAGGATACTTTCAAATACTTTCTTATATTGATTTGCACATTTGCTTACAGATATTTGAATAAATCCAAGTGGTGTTAAAACAGGAAAATGTCTCTTCACAAAAGCATTGGATTGGCAGCTTGTTTGATCAGCTTTCAGAAGGTCTGTTTGCAGCTCTACTTACTGGGCGAGTGGAGAGAAGATTCCTGAGCAGCCCCAAAGTTTTCATCAGAACATTTACATCGGAATCAGAAAGCAACTGAAACAACTGCTCTGTGCTCAGACCTCGCAGGATGTCTGACTTGATCTTCTGTTCCGCTTGAAAGGCCATATTCTGAAATAAAGACATTTTTTAATTTTTTTTACCTGAAAACCTGGGCTTTCACTCTTTTAGTAAATTATTCCCTACAACAATATATCCTTCCTAAATCAATCTTGCAAAAAGACTGTAAGCAACACAGTGAACTCAATTTCCACATTGTCTTACAGCTGACCTGGTTATTACCTGCTTTTATTTGCCCCCTGGCATGCTACTGACACTATTTAACTGCTTCCCTGAATGACCTTGGCAACAAAATTAATACCAGAACTGAAGAATTTATTTTACTTTATGGACTAATGGATGAATTGTTCCAGGCTGATGTTTATCTTCTGCAATTTGGTGGAACAGCAAGCCAGATTTCAATTATGTCATTTTAATGTCATTTTTTTAATGTCATTTTTTTATGCCATTTTTAACTGACAAGTTCCACAAGATATGTTCACAAACTTTTTAAGGAGCACAGTCACAAGTGGTATTTCATTGGGGTCTCCTACTCACCATTAAAGCCCAAATGCCGTTCACTCGCAAGGCAAGATTTTCACTCTGGGTTAAACTACATAGAAGTTCTATGGCTCCTGATTCTAAAATAGGCTGAAAGAAGGAGGGGAAAACAGATCTTTACAATACTACTTAGACTAACTGCATATGTGAAAATACTAAAAATATACTTCTTATATCTTCTTCTTGAGCTTACAACATGTCCAGTACTCTCACATAAACTGGCCGTGCCACACCCCAATATCCTTGACCATTTAAAAGTAGGTTTTATGAAAAAAGTCATGTCAAGGCAGCTGCTTTCTCCTATGTCTGTGTTTGTGGAGACATGGATGCACACACATTTATATACATCATCACATACTGCTGTGACATTACATACATATCTGCCACACCCCATAAGCAAATGGGTTTTCCTAGCAACTTTCAGCTTGGGACTGCTCTCCAAAAACATTCTTCCTTAAGCAATCACATCATTTGGGGTAATTAGAGGGATATATGTCAGTTTAAAAAAGGTTAAGGACAATGACAGCTACCTGACACCTTGTGTGACATTAATCTTTGTGTCCAGTAATCACACCAAATGAAATCTTCAGCATAACAAAGAAAACTGTAGAGTTCTTGATTCAACTACAAAACCATGTAATATCCTTAAATGACAGGAAAAATATCAATACATGCACTTTTCTTTCAAATTGATTAATGGAAGTGAAGCTTAGAACAACTGCTTTCCTCCCAAACTGAACTCACTGGTGCATGCAATGAAAACAAGAATGTGAGGAAGAGGCTGGATGCTGCAGGAGCTGGCTCCTGTCTGAGCAGCAGCAGGAGCAGTTTGTGCCCAGCTCTCCTGGTCCCAGGTGCCCTGCACTGCAAGAACCTGCCAGGAATTTCAGCACAGTCCCAGGGGCTGCTCTACAGCCACAGCAGTGGGAGACAGTCCCAAATTGGAATGACTCAGCTCTTCACAGGGTACAACACAGCCACTTCAGCTTTGCTCATTTACTGAATTGACTGCTGGATTTTCAAAATATTATGTAGAAGAAAAGGGTGATATGTAAAAAAGAACTGATGCCTTATAGATGTTTTCAAATCTAGTATTTCTAAATATTCCTTCCCCTTACAAAATCAATGATTCTTTTGGCAATGATGTTTTTAATATGAACCACATATCCTGACAGAAAATCCAGTATTTCACTCCAATTTGAATTGGAAACAATAAAAAACAAAAACAATCCCCCAAAAAACACAAAAAATCCCCCATAATAAAAACAAACATATACAATAAACAAAAACCCACAAAAACCCCAACCAACAAAACAAAGCAAAACAAACAAAAACAACAAAACAGAAAAAAAACCACAAAACAGCCATAAACACTTGACCTGCAATCTGCTAAAAAAGCCCCATGGCTAGCCCTACGGCCACTGAACTGTGCTTGGCATTATTTCAGTTAATTTTCTGTCTCACAGATATGATTGAAACCACCAAAACCAACTGATAATTTGGAAATCTCAAGTGCTCTCCCTGCAGGATCCCACATACAGCACAATCTTGCAAATATTTTCTGTAATTAAAAAGTATTTTAGACTTGGGGAATTGTTGCATTGTGTTGATCTGTGTGTATGATCTGTATGAAATACAGACTCTGCAGAACCAGGTATCCTGTACTGTTCATCTGAGAACAATAAAAACACAAGACTCAGCTATGCCAGCACTTTCAGTGTTGCAGTAGCAGTAATTCTCTAAGACAATAGATCACATTGCAAATTATCCGTGTGGTTTCTTCTTGTTTATGATCTATTTAGATGACAGTGTTTTACAAGTAAAAAGAAAATGACAAAACTTCATGCCTACTTCCTTTCTTTAGAGACCAAATTAACTGTCACAGCACTGTAAGCAGATGATTTTTTTTGCTCCCAAGCTATCAGTGGCACAGGCTCTGTAACATCCTTAATATGCACAAGCATTGGCTGCCAATTAACACACCTTTATGCTAATTGAACCATTGTGTAATCTCACTTTAGTCCATCTCCTCTCCCTGCTGCTGGCTAAGTACTCACCTCCTTGCTTGGAGAGAATTCCAGAAGAAGATTGCATAGCGTAGAAGATGCTACTACAAGAATTTCATTTGGAGCATTCTGTAAAACCTGCAGTCACAGAGGGGAGAGAGAGGAATTCTGTTGGTAGGATAATGAAGACAACATTAAAATGGAATACCTGGAACTATGCTATAGCTGGATATTCCAGACGTCAGGAGGTGCTTTGATGCTAGCAGTGCACATCCAGACAATGATACACATCACAGGACAAGCTGGAGCAATTCATTATTTCACAGAAGTCAGATGTGAGAGCTTTCAGTCCAATTTAGTAGCAATCAGTGGGTACAAGCCCTGCTCTGCCAAGGGCACATACAGAGTAAGCTCCAGGAGGAGCCTGTTCAAGCCCTCTGTACCTCGTGTTGAGCATAACACAGCAAATTTCCTAAGGAGCATCCTCTCAGAGGAGCAGAACCTGAGACAAGTTATAGTCCCTTATCTCTGCCTGGATCTCCAGCAGCATCAAAACACCACTTCCTAAACCAAACGTGTTCCTCCCTTGTTCCCTACTGCCAACGCCACCTTCTGTGCTCTGGCCACTTCACTTCTGAACAGTCCAGTCAAGCTCACTTCAGGAGATTCCTATGGGTGTGAATACTGCTCAAGCCTTCAGGTGTGCTAGCAGACTTGGTCTGTTCTGCATTTTCAAGGTCTGAAAGATGTTGAAACTGAGAAACTGGCTTATTTATCTGCATTTATGACAGTGGCATTACAGGATGAGAAATGACATATATCTTATACACTTCAATCTCACTTAATCTTGTGGAAAATTGCACTCTATGATCATGTGTCTTTTTAAAGGTCTTTCTGAGCCCTTTGGTTTCAGCAATAGAATCTGCTATGGGATGTAAGAGGTAGAGAATTACAGGAAAAAAACACAAATCTAAATTCTCTTGCAGGGCTCACAAACCAAGTCTGAACTGTGCCATCTACTCTGAGTCTGAGATTCAGGGACATGTAGTGCTGTAGTGTCCTGTGTGAACGTCGAGAATAATTTAGCTTCACACACTAATGACAAACCCACCCCGCCCAAAAACAATAATGAAAAAAGGAAACAAAAGGCCAACAACCAAAGACCAAGCACGAATCACATGCTTGTTGCTTATGACTCTCTTAAGAGAAGGCCATGGGATTTTGATTTCTAAATAAATTATAACATGATTCTACAGCAAGGCATGCCAACTGAACAGACACCTTGTGCTCCTTGAATGGACCAGAACACTCCAGGCACTGAGACCTGACTCTTCCTCACTTACCTTCATTAAAGGCTTCCATACAGCATGATCCTGAAAACTTGTCCTGAGCTGCTGGACAGAACGGGACAAACTGTGCAAACATCTGGAATGGAAGAGAAATCTTCCCTGTGAGACATGCACGCAGCTGTACACACCCTGCTGCTCCACAAGGATTACTGAGCTGGGAGCCAGGCCAGGAGAAGCCTGGGAACAGCCAAGAGAAAACCCTGCACCAGCCCAGGGTAAGTGCCCCTCTCTCTCCCCCAGGAGGGCTCCCAAGAGCAGAACTGAGCTCAGAGCAGCTCTCAGACAGTGAGCAGGAGTTCTCCCAGGTGCAGCACAGACTGACAGAGGTTGTGCATGGATGAGGACAGGCTCACCTGACTGCAGCCAAGCGCACCTTGATGCTGGACTCAGACAGGCCGTTAACGATCCGGTCCATCATGTTCTCCGTCTCAATGATCTGGGCCAAAGAACTCAGGTCAGTGCACAGCTCAACAGCATCCATGGCTTGCTGGGGATTTGGCTACAGCACTTGGAATGTTACATATAAAAACTGCAGCTAAAACCAGCATGCCACACTCTCTTGCCAGATTAAGTGGAAAGCTTTGTGCATCTACAGACAATTTTGAAATAAAAAAAAAAATCTGCGTTCTATATTCCACTATGGCTTTTAATCATCAAGGAACAAGAATGTGATTTTATATATACATACCTATCTATCTATCTATATATACCTACCTATATATATACACACACATATACATGAATTACCCTCAATGTCATATTAAAACAAAAGTGAGCATGTGTGAGTGCACACAATATATACAAACTACAGATCAGAGCCAGGTTGTAGAGCTGTGTGGATAGAAAATATCCAGTGGCTCATCTGCCATATTTAGACAAGGCCAGCACAAACACTTAACACCAGTATAAAAGGGAGTTAATATACAGATGAATGATGGATTTTGCATAATAAATCAACTTTGATATATACACACCTACTGCTTATTAAAAACTATGTAAAAGAAGGATCCCCACTATTAACTAAAGCAACAAAAGAGGAGTTTATGGGGTTGAATTCTAGAGATCCCAAGTGGCTCCCCACTGATAAATCCTCCTGATGTTATCTTTTCATTCTGTGTTTTCCTGGCCCCTTCTTTCTGCTTTCCCTTTTAACCAGCAAAAAAACTCAGAAAACATTCCTGTCTTCTGTACTTGCTACATGACACTGCAAATCCATGATTAATTTAAAAAAAAAACCCTCCTTTTAATCATTCATTTTTTTAAGTTCTCTCCACTTTCCACACATTAATTTTTAACTATCTGAGTGCTCCAAGCAACCAATCTCTTTGCTGTAATGTTTGAATCACCAACTGCTTTGTTATGACAGTGCAAGGCCGCTTGGTCACTTGAGAATCAGGAAACAAATTCTGACCTTGTTTCCCAATATGACCAGACTTTCCAGGGTTTATTTTTTTAAACATTTGTTATATAATAGAATGAGAACAGAGGTGTATTATCTCTCTCGGAACACAAGTTTTCAGAAATTTCTCATATGCCACAACAGTATGAGTAGCCAAGTACCAAAAATGTTAAAGACAACTCCTTGTGCAAGTGTAGTAGATCACTGTGAAGATGCTTACACAACTAAACATTACTTTTGTTATACTCTGATAGCAATACATTAATTTTTGTTCCAATTCCACGCAATCTGAAAGCTTATATAAATGGAGGAGAGAGGTCTCATTTTGACCTATTTACACAATGATGGGGAAGAGCACTGGGAGGGCGGGAATTGCTGCCTTGCAGCTGCCCCTCTGGCTGAGCTCTCACCCCGAGCCCCCCCAGCTCACCTTTTTGCGGATGTCCTCGTCATTAGCCCCCAGCGACGCGTAGAGCTTGAAGGCGGCCTGGCGCAGCTCGTGGGCGTGCTTCAGGTCATGGTCCAGCTGGGAAACACAGCACAGGCACCAGCTCAGCCACCAAAGCAGCTGCACTGTGATATTCTGATTTCTTCTAAACTGCTGCTTACCCACTCTGTCTGCCACCCCAGGGGCAGCCAGAAACACAAAGTGCTGCTCCTTGAGCTCATGTCCACATTTACCAGCAAAATCCAATAACCAGAGTTAAGTTCTCTGTAACTCTCTGCTGAGTTACAGAGAAGACAACCTCAATTTGAGGCCAAAACAAGATTAGGACTCTATCAAGACTATATTCAGGTAAAAGCTGTTCTTATCTCCCAACAGAAACTTACAGGAACTAGCCAGAAGCAGTGAAAAAACTGGGAGAATCAAGGCAAGTTTTATCAAGAGAACTGAAACACAAGCAGGAGCCCAAGTTGGTCTCTAAATCTCAGGCCATGTTAAGGAGGGAGAGGTTGGATATCAGGGAAAGGTTCTTCCCCCAGAGGGTGCTGGGCACTGCCCAGGCTCCCCAGGGAATGGGCACAGCCCCAAGGCTGCCAGAGCTCCAGGAGTGCTTGGATAACACCCTCAGGCACAGGGTGAGATTACTGGGGAGTCTGTGCAGGGCCAGGAGCTGGACTAGATGATCCTTGGGGTCCCTTCCAGCTCAGGATATTCTGTGATTTTATGACAATTAATGGGAGCACTAAAGGCATCATAAAATGTGTTTGAGGTTGACCCTGCTTGGAACAGAAAATTTGGGCTCTCAGATCTCCTCATGCTCTCTTCACTGAGAATAATTCTGTGACTCTGACTGCCCTCAGAACTCTGTACAAAAGTGTTCTACAAACAATGCAATCTTCAAAGTCTACACAAAATTCCAGGAAAATGACAGTATACCATAGCAAAGCGCTGAAATAAAAGAAATGTCAAAAATTAAGCTCTATGAGTAATTCTCTCCAGTGCAGCCATATTGGAGCAGAAGTATTATATAATTGTTACAAATATTTTAAGCAGACAAGTTCTCTGTTTGTCAGATTCCTCACTCACTCCTCATGAAGTTTTACCTTACAGGGTGCAATTCCAAGCACTCTGTCCAAAGCCAGCACTCTGGATTCCCAGCTGGCTGCTTCTACAGCCTTACTGCACACTCAGAACACTCAGAGCACTGTCATAATATTTAGAATTGCCCCACTCATTTTTGGAACCCGATCATATTTTTAATGCTACAGCCAACATCCATTACTCCTCAATAAGCTGCTAAACTTGTTTTCGCTCTGTTTTTTATACTGCAACTATTTTTTAAATATTTTGCTTGCATTTTTACAGAGAATTCAAGAGGCTTTCTAGGCAGAATTAACCCCATTCTATAAGAGTCAGGGAAATAAACCTGTCTCTTGGGCCAGTTTCAGAAAAAAAAGCAAAGCTCTATACTTTTTGGGGTACTTTCTAATAATCAGACTCAGTAAGACTCCTAGGTACATCTGGTCTCTGTTTATCCAAAGTCTTGCAAGTGCAGATCACTCATAATATGAAACAGTGCACGACATCCACATGTTTTTGTGTTTTAACAAGACAGAACCACCTCTGAACTTCAGATTTTCCACAAGCTCGACCTAAGAGTTGAATACAAATCTCTCTTCACATGGACTATTATCTCTTGTGAAGCTGGTTCCTAAAGGCAAGATGTTTAAACTTAGAGGATGGGAAGACCAGATATACACACTTCAGTGTGGTTAATGAAGTCTCCAAAAAGCAGCGACTGAGTCTCAGAGAGCACAAACATCAAGAATCAAGTCCTGCTGGACCTCTGGTCACCTTTCAACTGAGGATCTCAGGCATTAGGCTTAAACAGAATTTAAAACATCCATCCTGAGCTCATTTATTGTTGGTTTTGCCCATTCCTGCAGGTTTCAGAGCCAGGTCAGGGAACGCACCCTCTTGATGTCGGCGATGGCGCTGACGGAGCTGGGGTACTTGAAGTAGTCAGCGAGCATGACGATGAGGTGGTCGGTGATGCTGGCCATCCTCTGCAGCTCCACGTCTGTCTCTATCAGGTAGGCCAGGGTCTCTGCCCCCTCCACCCTCTCCTCCAGCAGCCTGTCCTTACTGCACATCCGAACCAAGCATGGCAGAGTCTGCAGAGATTTCAAAATAGGAGTTTCTAGTGCAGCCACATGGATAAAGAAACTCCAAAGAAATGAAACAACTGTCCTACAGCAATGTTCTGCATTGTTCTTTAGATAAGAATTTTCACACACACACATTTCTGTGGGTTCAAAGACTGCACACACAGAGGAATTGTTCAGGCATTACTAAGTGTACAATGGGCTACTTTCAAACAGCTTCTCACAAAGCCAAAATGATACAATGTTTAGAAGTGACCAGGGACAAAGTTTGACAAAACTTAAAAAAAAAAAAAAAAAGCCCAGCAAAAGTTGATATTTGCACAGGCTTGCTCTTACAAACCAGAACCAAAAGTACCCAAGCTGCCCTCAAGAAGTACTTGACCCCTCCTGCCCCTCCGTGATCCAGGATTAACTAAGGACAATGCAGTCAGAAGTAATCTCAGGGTTCCTTTCCCACACACTGGTTGCCTGGAGCAGAGGGCAAGGGAGGAATACTCCTCAGCAGCATACCTTATCAACCAGAAAAGAAGCTAACCTGGGACCCAGGTCCATTCTGCCTTCTCTGACATCTCCCCTACCTTGGTTACACCCACACAACAACAGTTTTGTTACACCTTCTCTACTGACACATTAAAAAATATTCAAGTCTTTCTTCACCTGAAGCTCAACAAAAAGCACTTAACTCTGGAAAGGCAAATTCTCCAAGGGTTGGGACTCTGCTCTCTCAAGCCTTCCCAAATATGAAAATGGACAAAAAGTAACACCACAAAGTTCAACAGGATAACTCTAGTAAATATTGCTCAGAGTTATGTTTTGGGGACCTGAAATAACATCTACCCATTGATTGTTCAAATGATTAAATAGATAAATATCTTATCTCCATTGCACAGGAAGTAGGACTTGCCTATATATTTTAGAAAGCCTAGATGCCACCTCAAAGATTATCAGTGAGGTTGTGAATCTTGCAGCCAATCCAGTGAGCTAAAGCACCCCTTTCTGCATACCTGGCCTTGAGCAGGCAGGGAAGATTGTACATAGGCTCTCAAAAAAATTACATTCATGTGAAGTGAGAAAGAAGTGGAATTCCATGTCTAAATCACAAAGACAATGTACTTCTTAATTATTTCCAAGGTCAAATGGCCTGAAACGAGCAATTTCTTGGAATTCAAGGGCTGGGCATTGTTAAGTCACCGGCTGCATGCACCCAAGAAACACAGATCTCGTTTTTCGACACTAAGCAATTCCATCTGATTAAAATTAAAGAAGCAAGAATTCTGACAGACACATTTTAACTGTTCCATTGGACCTACAGGTCAGTACAGTGCAATTAATGCACAGGACTAGGGGGCTGTGTAGGGATATAAGATGAAAAGCCACAATGCACACCTGGCCAGCAGATAAAAATCTGGAAATGGATTGTAGAGATGGAATATCTAATGTTCATGGTATGGCTGGGATGTATCTGGGTTATCTGCACAGTTTCATTATTAGGATTCCAGAGAAATAATTTTCCTTCCCATCAAATCCATTATTTATCAGCCTCCTCTGCCCTTCTCAAGGGATTTTATTTTTCCCCATGTTGCAGGCCAACACACTACTCAAAGTGAACAATGAAAGTAAACTAAAACCATTTTGGAAACACACATCCCTGACTGGCCCCCAAATGCAGAAAGTTTGATAGCAAAGGGTCAATAATCCTGAATACTAAAGGGGCCATCACTTTAGTTCAGCAGAGGTCAAAGGATTTGTGGCGGGATTAACCACAGGGACAGATACCTTGCCAGTATGGGCTCCTGGAGGAGGAATCACTGGAGTGGTTTGAACAAGGCAAAGGTTCTGCACCTTCCTTCTCCCCTCACTCTTTTGTCTACTCTCAAGTATTATGACACATTTAATTCCACTGCCTCAAACATGGATTTGTGCTGAAGCAGCTTCCACAAGTTAAAAAATGCTGCTGTTGCTGTGAGCTGGCCCATGCAAATCCCTTTGCAAAGGTTTGAAAGAATGGTGGTTTTCCACAGGGCCCAGCACATGCAGCTCCACAGGGCAGTGTCCAGCTCCCAACAATGACCTGCCACTGCCAGCAGGCCCTGCTCCCTGTCCCAGGGCAGAACAGCTCTGGAACACACACATCCTGACCAGGGAGCAGCACAACAGGGGGCTTTATGAAGGGAAGACATTTCCAAAGAAGGAAGGGGTTTGCAAGAGACATGGGTTGAGAGAATAGAATTGTTGCCCCCAGTTTGCAGCTGTTGTAAGGAGAAAGGAGAGCAGAGAATTGGAGAGTCAATTTGGAACAAAACTAAGGAGGAAGATGAGGGAGAAAGATGCAGCTTGGTTTCCTCAGCTGTGCAGTACCAGGTGCCATGCAGAACAGATGCCAATATGGACATTAGAATGAACAGTACATTGCACTTTCTTGCACAAAAAGACAGGAGGGGCAGGCCTTTGTCTCAGCCAACATGTAGATTTTTTTATCTATCATTACTTGGAAACAAAGGGAAACCAGGGAACTATTTTTTTAATTAAAATAAAAGTCAGAAGAACTTGGTGCTTTGCAATCTTTAGTGTAACAGATTTTGTGCTACCTTTTATATGAGAAAATAAAACCAGGATAGACCTACATCTTTTGAACAGAGAACTGTTTAAGGAGAAGCTGTGGCTAGAACAGAAAGAATGATTCTGTATTTACAAGGTGGTTGAAGCAGGATACAGCTCACCTTCAGAACGATGCAGGGATCGTCCGTCCGTATTGCTCCGGCTCTGCACATGGAAGTAAGGCTGCAACAACACAACAAGACACAGTCACCTACCATGGCTTTGATGCACCTCAGCTGCTGCAGAACACCTGTCCTAACGAAACATCCTCCCCTGTGTTTGATTTAAATACATCAGAGCTTACTAGGCTTGGGCACACAAACTCCTGCAGGTGCACTTTGAGGCAGGTTTGCAATGCAGGACCCCTTGCTGGAGCAATGATCAATACACACAGCACACAGTGGCCACAAAGGGTCACACCAGCACCCTGACTGAGCCCCAAACCCAAAAGGAACAACCTGCACTGACATAAAGGTGCAGCACACCCAGACATTCCGGTAAGTACCTGCCCCTGGGGTGTGCAGCCAAGCAGAGAACCAGCACAGGAACAAGGCCTGACAGCTCAGGCACAGACACCCAGGCCCTGCCCCAGCCCAGGAGAGGTGGAATTGCTGTGCTGCCTGTCCACAGGCAGGGTTTCACACTCTGCAGGAACCAGCACACCCTCACTAACAATGAACCCAGCCGAGGCTCTGACACTGCACCAAGTCAGCATTTGTTCCTTATTAGACAACAGTTCACAGTGGATATGACAATTACAAGGTCTCACCAACACACAGCATCAGACAAACTCCAAGTTCTTTGGTAATGTACTTGTAAAGTGCCCCAAACTACCAGAAATGCAAAACAGTCCACCCACCAAAAAAAGTGTTTTACTTTGAAGTGGTTTTGCTTTTACCTGCTCTGCCACAAGGCAGTAGAATGGAGCTGGAGGGGAACTGCTGTGCACCAGTATCTCTTGTTTTAGTTTCTGAACTGACCATTGGAACTGGCTTTTATCATGCCACAATGGAGGTTAAAAAATATAACTGTATTTCAGTAAAGGTAACTTAAAACTAACGTGTTTGGACCCTGAATTGGGCAGGCTGAAGTTGTACACAGGGTCAATCAGAACTGCTCAGTTGAGGAGCAGCAATGTGCTCATACAACCGTGGTGCCTTTCACCACATCCCTGAGCTCCTTCCAAGGGCCCAGAGTGAATAACATCAATACTGATCCTTGTTCTGAATACGGCCATAGCTAAAAATCCCACTATCAGAACCCTCTCAATATATTATTTCTCAGAGAGTAAGAGATAAGACTTGAATGTTATCACAGAGATCATCTGCTAAACTTTTACTGGCCAAGTCTTGCAGCTGACAACAGGAAACTCCTTTTCACACCTTCACTATCAGGAGGAAAGCACCCATCCTACAGCTGCCATTTAGTATGGTGAGACTATTTGCCAGGCAAAGTAGCTCTATTTCAGTAATGAAAGAAAGTAATTTTTGACTTCAGGTAACAAAGCCTTGGCTTAGCTGGAAGCAATGCTGGTGATTTTAGCAGAAAAGGTTACTGCTCCACTTGTAGCTGCAGAGCACTCTCCCAAGGGGGATCCTGCTCTTCCCTCTGTCCCAACACCGCTGCTCAAGAGAAGGATCTTTGCTCCATTTCAATCAATAGGATTGAAATTTTTATTTTCTTGAGTCTTCCAATTGTTGAGGGAAAACAAAGGGAATTTCCTAAAGTAGTCTTGTATGCCAGTCTGGATTCAAATAGAAATTTTAGAGAAGGTTCAAAAGGAAAAAAACCCTTCTAGATCTGTATTCCAAGGAGTCTAATGATAAATCAGAGGAACTGCAGATTAACTGACTGAAGCTGACAAGGTAAGAGGGTAAGAGTGAAATCTAATTTACAAGCAGAAAAATAGATGATCTGTGACAATTTCACCTACTACTCTCATTAGGAAAAAGGAAGAGAGAGTCTGACTTGGAGGCAATCAGGTAGGGAATGGACCTATAGAAGAAAAATATTGACTTTGCAAACACCAGGACTGCTGTTAAACTGAGAGCCAGCCCTAAGAAGGATGAGTGTCTATGGACTAATCAGAAACCCAATCTGAAATTTAACATACTGGTTTGTCTGCCATTTTCCTGCAATTTTCCTTTGCTGCTTTTCACCACATCACTTTTCATGCTTTCAAAGCTGAGCCAAAGTACTGCAAAGCACTAGCAAAAGATGGGTTGTGTACCCAGTTCCTTCAACCAGCACTGAACACCAGTAGACCTGGTAATGTCCATCTCAAAACAATTCTTTTAACTCCAGCCAGTCCTTATGACTTATCAACTGCTTTACATCTCAAGATTAGTAAAAAAAATTACTCTTAAGTATGTCATTATGTGTTTTCTGACTTTCTAAAGAAACACATAAATCAATCAGAACTGAGACTGCTACAGTGCAATTAATTTAACTTGCCTTCTTCACTAAGAATTGCCTAACAAAACCAGTAAAACCAGACTGGTCCAAATTGGGCTGACTGTGGTTGGAAGAGAGGCTGGGAGGTCCCAAGACATACCTCCTACATGGAGTGGGATTACCCAAGAACCCCTCTCATACACACGGACATTACTGAAATTGCTTTCATGAATGAGTTTGGGCATCACAACCTGGCAGCATAAGCAGTCACACATCCTACCTACCCCACCCAGAATCAAGAGAGCTGTACTGACACAAGTGCTGTGAAATTGTTTGGTGAATTCCTTGTCAAAAAAAAAGCCATCAAAAACTAAAAGAATAATCAAACAATGCATCAGCAACCAAACTCCTGAGTTAAACTTCATTTTAGTAGTTCATAGCAACAGGTGATTTAATCTCTTTAACCCCCTGGAGTGATTTCATTGCTATCAACACAAGAAAAGGAAAATGGTCCTAAAGGGTGTCAATCCCAGCTTATGGAGTGAGCATAACAAGGGTGCTGCTATTATGGAACTGGGTCACATCTTGTAGAAAGTCATTATGAATATGAACACACAAATGTACCCACACCAGCAGGGAAAGCTGAAGTATAAAATTAATTAATAACATTAATTCTGCTGTATGAGCACATGAAGCCTAAAGAATAATCTGTTTTATTTACACAACAGTTGGGTAGAGGGACTAACTCTGCTCTCCCATCATCTTGGTGCAGAGACTCCAGCACAGCACAGCCACTAAGGATCATAGTTCAGGACTGCTCTGCCTGTTCAAAGCAAAACTTATAAAATCCAACATACATGTGAAAACCCACATGGCTGAACACATTCTTCACAAAACTGCTGCCCAGCAATATTTTTCCCTGTTTATGTACAGCAAAGAGTGGAAGTTACATTACAAAATGGGGTGAGAGCCACTTGTTCAAAGATTTAGACAATGCAAACAGTACTTCTAATTATTCCTAAGATTTTACATCCCATATTACTTTGGAACAAGGAAGAAGGGAGTAGTTGAACAACAAGGATTAAACTCCTTGCTATTTCCCCAGTTCCTGAAGACAATTACCATTTGGCTGACGTGAGCTGCATTTCAATGGGCTTGTCCCTTTGTAACATCTTCACAAAAATCTGTGGTAACAATTCTCCATCAACAGACACTGCAAAGAGAGAGAGCTCCAAGTCATTCCCATTCAGCCAGGCAAAAAGTGAGTGTCAAACCAGCAGCAGCAGCATTGCACTCACCATTGACCAGAGTCATGGATACCTGGGGGTTTTCAAAGGCTAGAACTGAGAAGCATTTCAATGCCTGCATTCGGACCTGTGTAAAAACATAATAATATGAAATGTCAACACTGACTTCAAAGCAAAACCAGACTATACTGCTGGAGAGGCTTGTAGAAAACAATGCTGTATAATCAACAAGAAACGGAGATAAAGATTAAAAGGCAGATGGAAACATCTAACTCACACCCTGACTTTTGTCATCTTCCTGTTGGAACTATCCTTCTGCAGGGGATGTTGTAAACTCTGTGAAGAAAACCAGCAAGGCTAAAACTTGGGAACTCAACAGGAAATCCCGGTCTTATCTGTAATGCCTTACAAAAGTGTAATAAACAACAGAAGAATAGAAGCATACAACAATAGTACTTAAGAGAATTGGAAGTATGTACCCTTAAGATTTTTATTTCAGAATCCTTTAGATGTGGGGTTAATAAAATGCCTAAAGAGAACCATCCAGCCTCCATTAGTTTGGAAGTGACTCCAAACTCACCTTAAAGCAAATATATACCCTAAGTTTTACTGCCATTACACAGCCTCAGGCACCATCTGGATGAAAAGGATGTACAAAATTCTTCATCTTGGCTCCTCCTTCTTCACTCCGAAGTTCTGATTTAACCAATGTTTCATGTCTGCCTAGTTTCTGAAATCTTTATACTTCTTTTTTGACACAGGGAAGATGAACCATGATCACCTTCCCAGATCACAGAACCCAGATTATTTCAGATATTAGTCTTTGACTTGCCCTTCTACAGCTGCACATGTTTAAACTGTGTTCTTGTCTCCACAAGTGGAAGGACTGAGAAGAAGCTGACCCCCCTGGCCACCAAGTTCCAGGTAGAATGTGATGCTTGTCCTTGGAGGTGGTGCTTTCACACAATCCAGGACGGACTTCAACACATAACAGAGAAAGGAGCTGAGACTCAGGAATTCAGGGGGCACAACACACAGGTAGCTGGTGGTATCCACACATTCCACAACCATCTATTTTTACAGATATGATTTTGTTTTTAGGACAGACCACATTTGCTTCTCTTCAGCTTAACTTCTTATTCTCATTTATTGTTCAACAAATTAGACCACTTGAGTTGCCAAGTGCCTGTTTCTCTTTGGAGCTAGGCAGCCCTGTTTTCATTACTCCTGCTTTAACTTTACAGTACAATAACTCTAGCTTTGATAGAATATGACAAGTAAAAGCAACTGTTATTCTACAAATATACATTGTACATGCTTATAGCTTTGGTTCACACAGGCACAGACGTGGATTTTGCAACCTCCATTTGAATTCCTTTCATAAACACACATGTTAAACATAGAGTAGTTGTAATGTCTTACTTTGTTGGAGGTGGAGACCAACAGATGTGCAATGTTCTGAACAGCTCCATAGTTAAATAAGATTGTCTGGTGATCTGGACCCTTCAAAGGAAACGTAACAAATGGTTTTAAAAACAACATGTAAGAAGTTTCCACTATCTGCAATTCACTGTTAAATATTTAAGATACATTTCCTAACATTTACTTTGTAATCAGCTGGCATAACAATTTTTTTTTTTTTTACATAAACAACTTTAACTCATTTTTATAGCATTTGTCCTTTTCTGGTAATCATTTCCACTCTCTCCTTCAATAGGCAATGACATTACTTCTCACAAATGAAGAAACATGGATAGAGAACTTCTGTTTCTGCTGTTCCTACTGGAAACAACTGAAAGCTCCTGACTTTCTCTACAAAGCACATAAAAGATCAGAAGTCACTGTCTTGCTCACTGTTAATATTAAGCATTTTCAACAATTCTAACTGCAGAAAGGAAGGGATTTGTTCTAAAACTGGTTCCAGACAGAGTGACAGTGCTTTGAGAGGAAATTCACATTTTCCTCCAATTTCTTATTATTTATTATTTTAGTTTCAAGCACATTTGGCCACAAATCCAGCCAGCCATCATCTATTTACTGACTTCAAGATCTAAGGTGGCAATGGCTGATATGTCAGTATTTTTTCCAAAGCAGCCTTTGGAGTTAAACACAAATACTAAATCTTGCAGGAAAAAGGTCTCAGAACTTCTGTAGCATGACAAGGCTTGATGAGGTTGAAAAAACAACATGAAATCTCAATACCTGCAGCCCTCGGCAGTCTCTTGCCAAAGCTGATCTCTGACTTGCAAACTTCTCTTTAAAAGCAGGTTCATAGCTCTGGTCATCTCTGCATTAAGCACAGGCTATGCACATTTAAATTCAGCTTATAGGATGCCACAGCATTTATCATCCCTCCGTGCATTTCCTTGTCTAATCTGCAAGTGAAGAAAGTCTCTTCACTCCTTAATCTCTTGTTCAAACCCAGCTGAATTTATGGCACCTCTTACACCCTGGTAGGCATCAGTGACACATTATCTTCAAATCTGAGATAGAGCTGAAATCAGATTGCTCTTGCAGTCAAAATAAGATTTTTAGAGTATCTCTTACCTCTAAGAAAAAAGCATAATATTACTTTCAGATATAACATATCTGGTGCTTTAAGAGATGCTTCAGCTGCTACTGCCACCAAGAGCTTTCTACCAAAAAATGCAATTGAAACAGCATGGTTGAAGGAGGAAAACCACTTACATTGGCACACAGAAGTGGCTGAGGCAATGAGTTAAAGCCGCAGCTATGCCAGTGTTGGAGCTGAAGAACAGATATTAAAATATGTGAAAAAAATGAGTGAGTTTAAAGTAAAAGAAATCATACTGCCCTAGATTTAGTAATTCCCAAGTATTAGTGATTCCTCCATAGGATGCAGGTGGCAGATTCTGTGCAAGCAGGACAGATGCCTGTACAGAGGTGACACCTGGGTGTATCTGAGTTGCACAACTGGAAATATTTAATCTGTACACGCTGTGTTTGCACACGCCAACCAGCACAACCAGGTAAGCACTAATACAAAAAGAGGGACAGCTGCAAGTATAAAGGTGAAAACTTGAGAATATGATGAAGCATTTCCAAGCAGTTCAGGCCCCAGTTTAACAGCAAGGCTGCCTGGTTTTGTTCCACCTTGGGTGCAGTGACAGAGTTCCACTCCTCTGACAGTGATTTTGTTCTCTAAATACAAATGACTGACAGATTCCAGGAACAGACACCACTTC
The DNA here is from genome assembly GCA_013397375.1 of Toxostoma redivivum. Classification (NCBI taxonomy): domain Eukaryota; kingdom Metazoa; phylum Chordata; class Aves; order Passeriformes; family Mimidae; genus Toxostoma; species Toxostoma redivivum. The sequence continues at coordinate 34,936 of VXBI01000839.1, read as the reverse complement.
TTGCACAATTTTCCATCATAAAATGCCAATCTTCAAGGAAACATTAGGGTAACACAATGCAACAACTGATTCCAATGACAAGCAGGTCTAAGTGCCTTTGTCCCTTAGGGCAGGGATCCAGCAGTGGCCTAAGAGAAGGCAGCCTGGGGGAAGCTGTCTGGACTACAGGCTTTATCCTGGACCCTTCCCAGACACTGATGACTGATTTTCAACTGGCAGTGAAATTATTACCTACGTAGAAATGTTATCACTTTTAAATATAAGTTCCAGAAGTATTTTTTTAAATTATTCATACAACACATTTCCAAACATATATCTGACCTCTCTAGTTTGACCATTAAAACACTAAATTCTACCTGCCCACACCACTTGCTCTGAAAACAAATGAACTGAGATAGACAGACTCTTAAAAACTAAATTTTGACTTGCATTTTTACATCCCAGGTACATCAGCCTGATTTCAGTTTACTTATTTGCTTCTATGTTGATAGAATCTTGACTCTGTATGTTAAGAACTGCATCTGCTCCCCTGTAAATCAACACTTTCCCTTGCTCAGGATGGCTCTTCTCCAGGGGCAATGCTCCTATGCCATTAATTTGAACTCTAAAGGTGCAGGGACAAGCAGCAAGAGAGAGCAGCAAAAGCAGAAACCAGCAGCAATATGCTAGGAACCCAAATGATGGATTTCCTAGCTCTATAGAACTGGTCTGAGCTCTTCCAGGGAAACAGGAGAGGGCAAGGCAGAAACCTGAGAAGCCAACAAAAGATGCTTGAAAGGCAGAGAAACAAATGGCTACAGCAGATGTGAGCTGAGAACCGTGCAGGGAGAAGGAGGGCAGGAGCTGTGGTAAGTCACTATTAGCTCAATTAATACACCTCCTGAGATGAGGAAAAAGAAATGAAAGCATTAGTGCCTCTTGAACATATGCTAAGCCTTACCTAAATACAAAGGTTTATTTATAGTAACTTATTGCTTCAGGGGAAAAAGTAAGAAAGGTTCTCTCACTCAGGGCCTTTTGGAGGAAGATAGAGTCTTCACTTAAAATGCAGTGAATAGTGAAACTTTCAGTATATATATATTTACTTATTTTTTAATTATAAGAATGTACTTTGCCTATTCACTGAAGGGAGAAAATCCCCGGCAAATTTGTTGTCATTGTATTAGATGTATTTTGTTCTGTCTGAAAATACAAAAATTGACAGTATAAATCTGAAACCCCAAAACTAAACAAAATAGAAAGAAGGGGTCATTTCAGATTTTTGCTGAACAGCTGCATTTGCCTAGGCAAGAGAATGAGTTCTTGATCAATTTAACATTTGTGATGATCTGTTTACTCAACCTCAAATATTCTTCTTTGTTACACAGCTGTTTATTCTGCAAATGCAACCATTTCCTAACACTCATACCCACTACCCTGTCTTTCTTGTGCAGCCTAGTTTCTCTCTGTTTACACAGCCAACAATTCTTTCCAAAAACCTGATTTTTTCCAGACATCCACTGTAAAATTTGAGAGATTTTGGGTGTAGAGGAGGCACTCAAAACGGAATGGTGAGTTCAGAACACCTTCCTCACTTGTGAAGTGACTGTGCATTTGTGCTGTAAACAACATTTCAGATATGCAAGTCCCCAGGAATTGCTGGAGCTGCAAAGAAATAACTCCTTTGGAAAAAGATGACAGTAACTGTTTTCTGCTCTCTCCCAGCCAACAGGGTTTATACTCCCAGAGCCAACTCTTGATTGTATAAACCAACTCTTCTACCATCCTATAATTTGTCCTGGGTTATTTTTCTCCTAGGCCAACACAGCCTGATTTTTTACCTGTTTGAGCTCCTCAGCCTATAAGGAGACTTTCAAGGGCCACTTAAACAGGAGATGCCTCCCTGGTGCATTTTTGTTCCCAAAATATCAACTTTTTTCCACTGTTACATATATGTGTAAACTTCCATGGTCCAGCGTAGGATTTTGTCTACCTGTTTTCTTTTAACTGTTCCCTGTATATTAGCAGCTGAGTTCTATCTTTATATCCCATTAAATGGACAGTTTTCAGTCCTCAGCTTCACTCAGCAGAAGAAATGCAATGGGATGAGTGTACATAAATTACAGGCAAGGCAGAAGAAGGTAGATACTTAACAAAGGAATAATTCACAGTTCCAGAGGACTCATTATAAGTTATAAGGTAAAAATATATTTTTCAAGGTAAATACTTACAAATTCATAAATTTAGGAACTTTCTCATTTGTTAGCACAAAATCTGTGATCCTTTAGTTTTAAACTGTATCTAAAAGGGAAAGATGCTGTAAAAAGCTAATTTCCTACCCCCGAATTATTTTGATACAGTTATTATGTAACTCACTGGTACAGTAACTCCCAAAAAACTGCAACAATAAAAACCAGTGCTGTGTGGAAACTTGCAGTGGGGGAAGGGAAAGACAAAACTAGGTTTGGGGTGGGGTTGCTGCTGGTTGTACATCAGTTTTCTCATATCAACAGAATTGCATTACATAGCAGGAACGAACATGTATCTGGATGAACCTGTAATTGATAGAGCTCAGCTGAGAATAGCATTTCTTTTCCTCTCTACCAACAGCACCTCTTAGAGAACAGTCTCTGTGTTTAAAACAGGTGAAAGCAGCTGCACAACCTCTGCAAAGAGATGCTCACACTATCCTGGCACTTTCAGAGGAAAACTAGAAGTGTTCCAAGATTTAGAGTGCTAAAAGTGAAGACTGATGCTTGCCCAGACTGTTGGCTTTGTTTAGCAGTCAAAGCCTATAAAACCCCCATATTTTCATATTTTCTAGTACTGCAGAGCAGCATATATTGACCCTAATAAGTCTGCAGCAGATGCAGGGCAGTACCAGTCCAGTCATTACTGGCCCAAAATTCCTGTTACAAAAGGCAGCACACACACAGTTCTTACAGGCCAGAAACACAGGCTGCACAGAGAACATGAATTGTCTTTCTTACTTTGCAGCAGTGGGAGAAGATCTGACATATGTATTCTTGTGTGTATCGAGACCGACTGAGCAGTCCCATGAGGTGGGAGATAACTGAAGAATCCTGCAAACAAGTGAGAAAATAATAGTGTTAACACTGCATTTCAGCACATCTTCTTTGCAGTTTGTCACTTAAAGGAGCACTCCTGATTTGGTGTTCTCCCTTCCACAGAAACTTTATGGATACAAAGCAAGACCATTAAAAGCAATTAATTAAAAGTTGAAGGCACGAGTGACAGTTCTGAGACAAATCCCCTGGAAAAGAAATAAAAGGTCAGTGCAGTCAGAATAAATAGGAGTAACAGGAATAAAACTCCTGCAATTTGCCTCCAGAATATTTGGGACAAAATCAATAAAAGAATAGGGGGGAAACATACCAAAATCAAACATGGCCACTGACAGGGATTAGTCCAGGAGTTGCCTTAGTGTTGTCTTACCATCAGCGTGGCTGACTTAGCTCTTCTCCCAGCTCTGAGTCCAAGGGAGCAGGGAGAGAACACAGTGCCAGCCTGGACAGGGCACAGTCCCCTGGAATTGATTCATGGGGAGTCATCATGTCTTTTGTCTTGCAGTCAAACACACATTATAGACACTGTCAGTGTGTGTGACACTAGTGACAGAGAATCCCAAATAAATCAGCATAAGAAAACTCTTATACCCCAGTGGAAGGTTCCCTAAGCCAAGGCAGGGGGTTGGAATGATATGATCTTTGCAACCCAAACCTCTCCATGATTCTGTGGCAAGTTCTCATCTGCAAATACATCCAGTTATTTACCTCTGTGGTGAGTTACAAAATTATAGTCTTCTAAAGCTTTCAGTTACTTTTACCAGAATGTTTTAGTGGCAGGAACTATGGTGATATTAAAAGAAACAATGGGTATTTTAGTTTGGAAAGAGGTAAACTAAATTACTTCCATGAGATAAAGGGAGCTGAGCAAATTGATTGAATGAGCCTTTCCAAAGCACATGTGCTACATTGGCCTGAAAAAATCTAAAGTCAGACTCTGTTTTATCTGCACAATAAGGAATTAAAATCCTCTGATTTAGAGAGAGGGGAATTTAAATTAGAGCAAAACCTTCCTGCTCCTCAGCTCCCATGACAGCACTGAAAGCAGAACCAGCCTGACTGTTCAGGACTGTATCATCAGACAGACACACTGGTTATGAGAAGTTTTATTTCTCAATTACCACTGTGACCCCAACAATGTCACTGTACATATTATGTAAGACTTAATGAATCCTTGCAAGCAACACACTGATGGTCCCCTGAAATTCTGCCAATACACAAGAAACTGTATTATTAGATATTCTGGACTATACATTTAAGAAGCAATTCTTTACAGACATCTTTTATACACCTTCTCATTATGTTCCATCAAATTTGAAGTGTTGTTGAGTATGAAAAGGTTAAAAACTCTTGGAAAGTTCCAAGAGTGCTTCCTTATTGTGTTTGTAAGAAAACTGTTCATTCTATTCTACAATTCTGCTAAAATATCCAACTTGTAAAATAATTGGGGCAAGTTAATCAGAAAAGAACCTAGAAAGAACAAAGGGATGTGTGGACATAACTGATTACCAACTAAACGTGAATAGTGATTAGGTGTCAATGTGAGGCTACATAATTGCACTTTTACCCAGTATTGATACCTAAGTAACAAAGGATCCTCCCAGCAACCTTAGTGAGATTGAGTCTACATTCATAAGCTACAGTTAAAACAATGAGATTCATTCACAAATCCATTAAAATCTTGTCTGCTAACGAAGTAGTTCCAGGCAACTTAGAACAAATACCTCAGTATCACATATATTGTAACAAAATTATTGTCCATACAAACAGAACTCAGAATTAACAATTACATTTACCTGCTTGGATCCCAATACCTAATTTCTTCATATTCCTTTTCAACACCACAAAAAAATTGTGAAGACCTGGTCTTAAAATATTTGTTTTTAATTGAAGGTTGCCATTCTTTTTCCCAAGTCAGAGAACCGAAATGCTTCTATCCAACCAAATAACTTGAATTCAAGCTCTATAAGCTAGAATTGATTCTTTTACAACTCTCATTTTTAGGAAGCAGTTTGGACTGGAGAATATTCAGCCTTGCTCCCGGCTCAGCCACCACAAACAGCCAGAAGGAAAGAAGGAATAAGGCATGAGAGGCTGACCCAGATTCCTCCCTTAGGAACTGTGGATTACTGAGCTGTGGTGGAGCACGAGGACATTTGGCAGTGTGGGTTCATTGCTCATTAAACACCTGGTTATTAATCAGTGTAAGGAACACTGACTTTCTCAGGTGCACCTCCTCCCCTTTACCAAGCCTGGCCAATACCAGGTGATGTCAGGTTTTCCATCCCAAACCTGCCCAGGAAGCAGGAATGCCTTTCACTCATCATTTCTAGAAACTGAGACTTCTCAAACTGATTCCTCATTGTCTCAACAGGACAGAGTGTCATGCTGCTGCAGTGCCTTCACTCTCCAAACTCCTGTAAGGACTGGACTCCCAGCAGGGAATGCACCTCCTCCTGCAAGGCCAGCACAGCAGCCACACACAGCAAGTTCCCACTGGAATTCTATCTGCATCCCACTGAGGAAGAAAAATGGAATCACAACTGAGAACATCTGTCAGGAAACACGCAGAATGCTTTCATGGGCTGGAAACATTTTCTACCACTGAATCTATTCTTTTGTTTTCAATAAGTTAACAGGAGTTGAAGTACACAGGATCTCAGTCAAACTGGATTTGCCTTAGTGCTTCCATCTACTCAGCAACCTAAAACACACCCAGAGCTGGCTGGTTCACAATAATCTTGGAATTGGACAATAATCTTGGAATTTAAAGAAGCCTGAACATATGTCTGCACCTCAACAGGTATCTCCCCCTGGACTCCATGTCACTCCTCATTTCCAAGTACAGCATGGTCACTAAATGGGTCTCAGCACCAAAGCCTGCACCCTGCCCATGCAGGAAATCTCCATTAACAAGGACTCCTCTGGCACAGCAGGTGTGGGTATAACTTGGTGTCACAACTCAGCATGAGACCCTAAAAACCTGCCCTTTCTGAGAGCTCAGTGTTCATCCAGCCCAATGGATGGAGCTGCACATTTTCTCAGTACAAACCCTAAGTTCCCATAGGAAACTGCCCAAATGTTTCTACCTCTGAAGAACTATTTTATCCTTGGAACTGAACAGAATTAATTATACAAAACTGTCAGCAGTTTATCCTTCAGGCTTCTGTCCATAAGGACAGGCTCAAGACAAAAGGTGTAGCTCTGACATTTCTACTGGGAGAAATGTTCTGGTTACTGTGGATCATATGCACCTCTTACAAACAGAAAGGAATGTTTTCAGCAGCTGTCTTTAAAGCACTTGTACATCCTGAATTTTAACTGAGAAGTCTTCTGAAACCTCTAGAATGACTGCAACACCCTTGGAGATGTTAAACTAACTCCTAACACCTTGTCTTGGAAACAGTCCTGCCCAAGGATTGAGAGCATCCTCTATCTGCAGTCAAACCATGAAAAAATTTTGGGAATGTTTTCATGTTAGTCACAACTCAAGATCCAACTTTTCAGAAGTTTTTTTCCAGAACTGCTGGGCAGGAATGAAAAGCCATTGATAAACTTGGTCTCCTACCTTTCAAAACAGGACCTGAAAAGGGCAGAACTTGAAAGACCTTCAAGTGCTGCAGCTGTATAGAGATGGTGACAGTCTCCTCAGAGCTGCTGGGACCAGAAACAAAGAGGGAGCAGGGTGACTAAATGGGAACTTTGAATTCTTCCTGTTGTTCTCAGTGTTGGAATGTCTACCATGAAGTGTTCATTAGGTCCATAATTACTTCTTTAATTGCAAAGCCAATGTCTCAACTGCTGCCTTGTGAAACACAGCTTGCAGCAGTGTGGGCTGGGGCTGTACCTTCCAAGAGATAAGAAAAACATCTTTTCAAAGGATCTGTATTCAGTACTTTTCAAAGCATGGTTTTGGTATTCCCACAAGAGAGGGAAAAAATAGTATTTCCACAAATAGGACCTTAAGCATAATCATAAAATACTTAACTTTGAGGGGTCTAACTGGAATGGGAAATGGGAAAATGGGTTTTACAGGTGAACTAAAGAGTAAGGACCCCTCACCAGATGATCATTTCCTGTAGTTATGGTTAATTTCAGGACATCTTATTTGCCTGAAGGAGGACTGGGGGACCAGTTAATGTCATTACTGTGCAGCCGAGGAAGCAAAGCATGAAACACCAAATTCAGTCTCTCAGGCATATTGTTCCCATGCTAGTGTTTACTTCTGTGCTAATGGTGGCTTTTTCCCATTCCTGTCCATACTCTACCCCTTCCTCTCCCTTCAAGACATCAAATCTCTCCTCCAAATAGGGAGCAATTAGAAGTCCCTATTAAGCACCGATCTCCAGGAAGAGATATGGATTGCTAGTGGAGATAGTCATCTTAAACCCCTCTCTGGATGCTGAGAGCAGGAAGCAGATGCCTCTGCACTTATCAACTCTTAGAGGCTGATTTGGGGGAATCTGGGAGCATGGAGTGAAGCCAAAGAAAGACACAAAGAGGAAGCCCTTGGATCACTCTGGAGAGGTGCCTTTGGTGTTCACACATACAACATGCATTGAGGTTTTCCATGCTGAACAATCACAGACCACCTGGAAAAAAAAGCAGTGAACAGTGGAGAACAAAGCTGGCTGACTGTCTACACACACTAAATGCAAGCTGACCTCCAGAGATGGACTGACTGGCAGATGAAATTCAGAATAGGTGCATGGTAAGATTGAGTCCATAGAAAACAACAAGTCTGCATACCTGTGTCTGGAATGAAAATGTAAAAATTCATTGGAAAAAGGAACAGAGAATAAAACAGACATTGCAGCAGTGCATAACAACTAGACAAAAAGCCATGAAGAAAATCTGTTGACTATTAACAGCCAAACTGTAGAGAAAGTATGACATGAGAGGCCAGCTGTGCCCTGCTCTGTAAGCATCAAGACTTCCCCAGCAGGCAACAGCTCCCTATGAGAGGGACCAGAGTGGTTCTCATTGTGGCCACCCAGTTACCCTCAGAAGCTGGAGGTGCTCTGTAACCTCCCCCAGACTGAGGCAATGCTCCCATTTTCTGAGCAGGAAGAGATTGCTGGTCCTCTACAGCTTTCATTCCATGGCTCACCTTACCCCTTACACCGGGACAAAGGAAGCACTAAACTCTCCTTGCCCCTCCTTCCCAATAAGGGGCAGTGCCTGGGTTTGGGCAAACTCCAGAGGCAGTAGTACTTTCAGAGAGAGCTCTGTCCAGTCACCTCACCAGGGCCACGAACAGCCCTGCTGGCACATGCCCCAGGAAAAACTCTGGATTACAGCAACTGGAGAGGCACATTTTCTATCCTCCTGTCACTTAAATGCAAATCACACATATACCAGCTTTGAGCAGAGATATTTTAGAAGTGAAGTCTTCCACTGGAAGTGCAAAAACTGAGCAAGCCCTCTCCCATCTGGAGAGGGAGGACAGTGTTGGATAAACCTTTAACTTTCAGAAAGCAACTGTTGCCAGTACAGATCTGATAATAGTACTCTAAATACCATTTAGAAACAGTTTTCCTCCTTAAGATTGCACACAAGTCTGAACATGTAGGTATTTTCTTTATCAGTGGGCTACCTTGGTGACCAGCTCATATCAAACCAGCCATAAATGCTAGGGGTGCCAAATACCTCAAAGGTAGGTGAGAAGTGCTCATGTTGTTGCCCAAACAAGGCCTTGTTACTACTCCAGACAACAAGATTTTTCACTCCCACCCTCTCTATAGCCTTTAGAAAGACGTAATAATCTGCTTACAACTTACTGTGTACAGCAGATCCTCTGGAGTTACAGGGCTGATGAAAATGGTACGGAGACATCGCAGGCAAGCTTCAATAAACTTCAAATCTGACGATAGCAATCCTATAGAAATGGGCAAACCAACCATTCAGTCTCATTATCTTTGTTAATTTCGGTACTTTAGGAACATTTACTAACACAGATCCGTTAAGGGAGGAGTACCTTGCAATAAGGCTGGGATAATATGGCAGTCTAGGAGGGATTTGACATTGTTCTCTGTCCCCATGGCAAGGCTGCCCAGAACCACTGCACATTCTGTTCTCAGTTCTGTGCTTGAGCTCTCTTGCTGGAGTAAATACAGCAACCTGCAAACACAAGTATTTTTAGAGGAAAATTCATATGGAAGAGAAAATTTAAGTCTAAAAGAAAATAATCTGAATCCTGCTATGTAAAGAGGAAACCTTAATAGAAAGAGGAAGACTGAGCAAAAAAGTAGAGTAACACTTAATTCACAACCTTTTCACACTGTGTGTTCCTACACAACTTTTACTTGCTGTAGAAATATACCTCGCTGTTTTTTCTTAAAAAGGTACTGGCACAGTACTGACATCCAGGATGGGACTTGCAGAGTAACAGGGAGATCCCAAATTTCAGTTAAAGGAAATGAGTTAACAGTTTGAAGCTGATGGGAAAGGGAAGCTTAACACCTGATTACCAGTGTGGGAATGGTTATCTTGGGCAGTGATTTCTCCTGGGTCACAACTGCAAAGTAAATCCATCACCAAGAAGCAAGCATGGGGAGAGCTGAGAGTAATCTGAGTTTGGAACATTGAGAAATGATCACATACACAAAGAAAGCCCAGGAAAGTTGTATATGCAGAAAGGCAGCTGTATTGGGGCTAAACAGGATCACTTCAAGCCTAAAGCACATCTTACTAATGGTGTAGTCAGGGTCCCAATCAATTTGGATTCTCTATACAGTATCAAGAAGCAAAATACATAATCAATGGTATGCAAAATCATCACAAAGGAAAAATAGCACTCCCTCAATCCCATGGAATCAGGTAACTTTGCACTACCATTACTTGTTTACAGACAGATTACTTTCTTTTCTCTGCCCTCTAGATCAGGTAAGGACAGGAGACAAAAGCTTCTATGGTCATGTACAAATGTACTGAGATCGTGGTTAAAATTCATCCTGGAAAAGAAAGGATATTGAGCTCCTATGTGGAAAGCACAATCTCATCTACTGCTCTAACTCTGACTGACTGCTCTGAGAGTATGTTTTGGTAAATATTGATCTAATGACCAATTAAAATATGTCAGTAGCAATAACCTTTTTTAAAATAGCTTTCAATAACCTAGAGGTCAATTTAGAAATTCAGAAACGCAAGAGTATTTCCTTCCATTGTCACTAGAAAGTCCTGAAGAGCTGCTCTGTGTCTTCCCTGTACAGACCTCACTGATTATCAAGGCCTTCAACAAACAACCTGCTCCTTGTATGCAGAAATGTTCAGTCACAGAATCGTTAAAGCTGGAAAAGTCCTCTCAGATCATCAAGCCCAACTGTTAATCCAGCACTGTTCAAGGCCACAACTGAGCCATGTCCCCAAGTGTCACATCCATATGGCTTTTAAATCCCTGCAGGGAGGGGACTCCACCACCAATGCCCCAGGCAGCTGTGCCAGGGCTGGGCAAGCCTTTCCAGGAGGAATTTCCCCAGTATCCAACCTGAAACTTCCTGGCACAGCTTGAGGCTGTTTCTTCTCATCCTGTCCCTGTTCCCTGGGAGCAGAGCCCGACCCCCCAGCTGTCCCCTCCTGTCAGGGAGTTGTGCAGAGCCAGAAGGTTCCCCCTGAGCCTCCTTTTCTCCAGGCTGAGCCCCTTTCCCAGCTCCCTCAGCTCCTTCTGGTGCTCCAGACCCTTCCTTAGACCCGTTCCCTTACCTAGACATGCTCCAGCCCCTCAATATCATGTCCTAAAAAGACTTCTTCTCCCAAAAGGATTTAAAAAAAAAAATCAAAAGCACATGAAATTCTGAAGGCTTTTTTTTTTTAAAGAAAGTAATTGCTATTTTCTTTCCCTTTAACACTCCACACGTGGAACAAATATTACAGCTCTGCTTCTCTTAAAGAGCAAAAATTAAACACGCTGACTATAATCTAAAGTCTAACATGCTTAAAATAGAAAGCCTTACCTAAACTTTATAATTAGTGCAGATCAAAATTTAAGTTCCCATTTTACATACAGTAAGTTTCTGAAATACTAATAATATCCTTTTCTACATCTTTAAAACAAGCATGAGGTTCAGATCAGGTGTTCCAAGAGCTAGATATGCATATTGTAATATTTTCTATTTCTGTCTTTAAAAGATAGAACTGACACCAAGTAACATCGAAAATTAAGTAGTTCCATGACAAACTATAAAATTACAAAAAGTTTCAAGTAAGGAGAATCCATATAGTTACTAAAGATAAAAGAGTTAATTAATAAAGTACTGTCAAGCATTAATGGCAAAGATTCACATCCTTCTATTGTCCATGGGAACATCCTGGACTGGTTTGTTGTTCCCTGGCTCTAGTCCAGACAAATTCAGCAAAGATGTAATGCATTCCTCCTTGACATTAATATCATCAGGATAAAAAGGTAGAAAAATGGCATTTATATGCAGAGGACAGAAGGGAAGATTATAATTTGGATTTTGGAAACTAAAAAATATGATTAAGGTACTTGTTCATAGTTCGTATGTTCTAAGAACACTGTCCTTGCCTAACCTGGATCCCTGATCTGCAGTCTTATCCCTTATCAGCCAGCCTTTGGATTCCAAACCAGCTGAAATACCAGAACAAGGCCAGAACCCATTAAAATACATTTTTGTGTGCTTCAGGGGAAAACAAAAGCACAGATACATAGAAAAGAGGTTCTAAACAGCAAAAAGGTGCTGGGGTTCTTGTTGACTCCCTTCAGCCTGTGGTCCTGGAGTAAAGCTCATTACAACAAACAGGAAATGAAATAAAGCTGATGGAAAGATCTCACAACATCTTCATGAACAGTTCCCAAGGTTTTAAAATTGCAGTATTTGGATTTTTTTCAAACTTCTCTAAGGCTTCCTCAGATATTTTCCACTTATGTTTATATAAAATACAACTTCTGCCATTTGTTCCTGCCCTTCTAAGGGCAATTAAGTGATTAAGGCTTTTTTTCTCAGATGTCAGGAATGATGTCCAGGAAATCATATCCAAATGAAGAAGGCCAACAAATCCATCCAGAGAGACACTTCAATGGACTGCATGCCAAGAAACAGAAATAAGGTCATCTGGAGGAATAATGTACACCTGGGAAAACCATGGATTATTTTAAAGCAGCTGCTGAACAAAAGGAAACTACAGTGGCCTAGCAAGGAAGAGACTCAGCTCACATTTCCCTTTCCTTTGACGATGACCGAGACGGGTGTGATGCACCAGAGTTCCACACCATAACAGAGATGTGCATGATTTAGACCTCCCCAATCCAGTCTGAGCACCAACCTCACAGTTAAAAAGAACAGAAATGCCCTTTTTCACACTCCATCCCATTTACAAGTTGTCACAAAAATCTCTCAAGTTCCTAAAACACCTGGCAAAGAGATGAAACTCAGCACTTCCTCAAACTCCATAGGCAGGCACATGGAGAAAGAGCCCAAGATAACAGTTTGAGTGCTGTGAAGCTTAAGATATCTTTCATTGAAGTATGTTAATAAATAAGAGCTTTAATTGAGTCATAATTATCTGGCCATTGATTACCAGTCCCCTTGTAAAGGGGATGAATAAACTATTTGTGGAATTATCACAATTCTTATTATATCTGATTCTACCTTTGAAGATGCTTGTATTCCAGTCCATTGCAAGAAGGCCCAAAAGCTCTACCCTGGAAAACCCTGTGATGAATAAGAAGGCACTGATGAATATGAAACCCCTGCATATGAAAGCACTGCTGAGGTGAGTTACTCCTGCTACCTGACAGAACATGGTATTTTTTTTAAAAAGTCACTGCATGCATAGAGGTGACTTCTGAAAGTGCTGGAAGTCCCAGTGAGAGTCAACCCCAAGCTGGAAATGGAATTAATGTATTGAGAATAGCTCAAACAAGGCAGGACAAACAAGTTTTTTTTTTCAATCTGTTCTTTTTAGTGCTAGAAACATCTACTTTTCAGACATAACAAGAAGCAATCACTTCACACAGAACTTCCCAAAAACAGACCTAAGTATTATTTTAAAAGCATTCAGAATAATTTCTGTACAAGAATATCTTGTCACAAATTAAATAGCAATAGATTCTTATACATGAAGATCCAAAAATGAGTGATTTTTATGACTGTTATTCACAGAAATTTATCCTGAAGTGAGATGTCAGTTTCTCTTTTGGAAGCAATGGTAATTCCAAATCTCCAGAAGCTGGATCCAATGGACCTAGGCTAACTCTACTCCCTGAAAAGCACTACAAAGCAAAGATAACTGCTTCTGAAATATTTCACACAGTGCAAATAGTTTTTTTTTAAAGAGCCAAGTTGAGCAGCATGCAGTGTATATATAAGTAGTGAAGTTGGCTGCACAGAAAGCTTTTCTCTTAGGAATAAAATAAGGAGTCTCAGCTTGCAGCTCTAGTAATTTATCCTAATGGTTTGACATCCTCACTAACATTAATATTCCATGGGCTGTTCTATATACACCACATACCTTGCATCCAGTCTGATTCTTGTTCATGTAACTAAATCCAGCTTTGGAGAGTTTCAATATCTACTGAGCTGCAAGAGGTCTGGGTTAGAAACTTCACATTTTTCATGACAGCAATCAAGTTTTCCCTCACCTTCCCCTTTAATGAAGTTTCATTTGAAAGCAGCCCTGGCTCCTCCCCATGGAGCCTCGTTTACAGCAGGAATATTTCCCCCAGCACTCCATGGATTCCTGTCCTGGTCCCTACCCTGGTGCTCCCAGCTCCCTTGAGGTGTTCTCACATCCCCTTCTAGAGTGATTTGAAGGCTATTGAGGTGGCTGCAGCGTGATCTCTGCTCTTGGTTACTAGAACAAAACCCTCCATCCCAGTGCATCACTGTCAGATCTCCAGTCTGAGCTGAATTTACTCCAATGTTTCCCCCTAAGACCGTTCCATGACCCACTCAGTAAAACATCAATAAATACATCTTTTCTTTGCAGCCATCTATACCAGAATCAACACACAGCCCCTGAAACCAGAGACAAATTCACACCAACAGCACTCAGAGCTTTTTAACTTACACGGTGAATTACACTGGTTCAGTTTAAGACTATTTTTGAGATGATAAAAGCCTTTTGCTTCACAAAAAGCGTGTTAATAGGCATTACAAAAAGCAACACCTTCACCTAGTCTTGCTTCAGCCATCTTACCACTTTGCTCAAGACTGATGTCTTATTCCTATGTTCACCATTGCACTGTTCATTCAATTTACTTTGATAAAACACATTCAAACTTTATTCTAAGTCTTCCAGAAATTCCTGTCTAAATTAGAATACAAGCCAGCTTATGACCACCATCTGAACAACTACTGTTCATTTAGACAAACCAATTCTAAAAGGTTTTTGCCTGAGGATATCAAGTGACCTTATACCAAAAATCAAGCTCTTTTTACTTCCCATTCACCTACAGTTTTAAATCCTCCATTGTATACAAAAAGATTACACTACAGTCTCACTGAGTTCGATATCACCAGCCAATATCCAGCATCAGCACATGAAAGAGGATGTCAGGAATACATTTTTGAGTAATTTTGTACAGATTTGACTCTTCCAGCTCCTTAAGAACAAGTAACATGAGGTATCATAAAGCTACCTTCTACATGCTATTTTTAAACTTGAAACTTAAAATTCTAACAAAAATACACAATAGAAAAGGTGGCATTAGAAGTACATTTTGTATTAACTCTCTTTTTGCTATCAGAACAGGCACTTCAAAGGTATGTAGCTGTATATCTTCTAAATAACAGCTCATACAATTCTGCTGTCTGCAAATGCTTGCCTTGACTCACCTGTACTCTACAGCTGGGTTAGAACCTTGTTCCAGTTATGTACATCATCCTTGTGGAGAGAGTCCTCATTAAGAAACGTCTAATTATGCAATCAGGTCCTGACTCCTGACTTGATTTGAAGAAAAGCAAACGATAACCACAGGAGAGCCTCTGCTCCTCACCTCTCACCACCCTAGAGCAAAGCAAGCCTTGGAAAACACCAGCATGGCAGGTGAAGATCCTTCCCCTAAGACAGCAAACCACAGTACCTGCACACAGATCCCTAGCCTGTGGTGTGTATGACAGAAAATCCCAATGCAAACTGCACACAAAACAGAACAATGCATCAGGAAACAATTGCATCCTGACCTTGTAAAGACTTCCAAGAAGTTTGGACTAAACACTCCCTAATGTGCATGACAGACCTCACAATACTGTGTCCAAGTGCAAGGAGTTCCTGGAAGCAAGCAGGGAACATGCCAGGGATGATGAAGGTCCCAGAGGATGTGCAGAGCTGATAACAGCACATTTACTAACACCCCCAGCAGAGGCCAGGCCTCAGCTCCTAGAGGCACCAGGGCAGGCTCTGACAGATCCTCAGGCCTTGCTCCGAAGCAGGACCAAACATGGAACCATTTGAAGGGGCTGTTCTGGTTGATTTTCCAGCTCCCATTGATGGACATCCCTGGCACTGTCACCCCAGCAGCCCCTCAACATTTCAAGGCACATTTCTCCACTGCAGTAGGCAAGTCCTGCTCTCCCCTTCTCTGCTCATCTCTTGGTTTTAACTCCACAGAACAAGAGTTTTTTGTGAGAGTTTTGTGCGATTACTGAGCTAAGGCAGGTCTTGGTGCACTCAAACATAACACAAGAAGTGGAGGTAGGACATGGTCAGAAGCACAGAGGGTGGTTCTGTGAGAAGAGCTCTGTTAGACCAACTTGGCATTTCAGCTGCACCTTTACCTGCACTGCCAGGGGCAAAGCCACCTCAAGCATTTTCCTTCTCATCTTTTTTACCAGGTTACATAGTTATCAAAGCAGCAATCCTTTATTCTTTTGGCAAACTCTGAAAGAACACTGCCTGAAGGAATTTGATTATGCTTAACAATAAATCTAAACATAAAATTTCATGTTGGTGTGTTTACAGCCCTAGAAACAATTTAAAATCCCAATAAATTCTTACTAGTTTTCACTTCCATATGCAACCTAACAATCTGCTGTGCAGAACTCAAAATTCAAGTGATGGAACGGAAAAGATTCCTTCAGCTGTTCTATATGGCCTTTAAAATGTTCTCCAAAGAAATTTAGAAAACTTTAAAACATCAACAGTTAAACAGATCCACTAATAAATGACAGGAAAGGTTAAAATTAACTACACAAAATTCTTTGAGGTGCATCTACCTAGAGGAAGCTTTGGGAAGAAGTGCACCATCACCTTATGACGCCAAATAATTGACTTTATGTGATAGGGGAACAATCAGCTGGAAGTTAGAAAATCATTTTCAGTAAGTAACAAAAATGATTTAGTGGTTTTGTTAAAGGCCTTGGGTGGTTGGGATTAAGATTTGATTTAAAAACTGTACTAATTCTGGAACAAAGGAATAACTGAAGCTCTTAATGAAGTGGATTAGACTTTAAATATTGATCTCTCAGCAATTACTAGATCAACGATAACTTGATTCAGGTAAGGTTTTTTTTGTCAATGTCACACAGATCAGAGATTCAACAGGTAGCTACAACAGGAAGACAGAGCTGTGCTCTGCTCACTGGAATTTAACATTTCCTTCCCTGTGCTCAGCATCCCACACAGGAAAGAAGAAAGGAAATTATCCCAGGATTGCAAGGCCCTGCTGGTGCCTGGATGGCAAAGCAGCATTGCTGCATCTCTCTGGGTACCAAGAGATGCTGCACAGACTTGCAACACTGACTTATCAGCAGCTTCCTCATGCTTTCAAAAGAAAGGGTTTTCTTTTCCAACACCACCTCTGTGAGCCATTTACAGCTCAGGGGATTGGGAGCCAGCAGCACTACAGACTGCTACTAGATGAACAGCACTTAGTTCAGAAGCCTTGTTAAGACGACTTAGAAAATAATAATTTACATTTGAATTGATGATTCAATCATTTCCCTGAGATTTAGGCTGTAAGAGGAACTGACAGAAAGCATTAAATATTGAACTTGGACTCCAAAGAGGTGTCTGATGTGGTGATAGACACAAAAGCTGCAGGATTTGCTCTTATAAAACTGCTGAGTAAAGGGGCACACCAACAATTACTGTGGACTTCTTGGTCTCTGCTAGCACTAATGTGGGGTAGAAGGAAAAAAAGCTGAAGGACAGTACAAATAGGAAACTATTTTTGCCAATGCTGTCATATCTTAGCTTTAAGTTGGTCTGCCACTGAAAGAACTTGGCCTTAAAGTAACTTTTCCCCTCTAAACTTTAAAAACTCTATTTTCTGGGACAACTACTAAAAAGCAAGAATTTAAAAAAGTAACATTTCTGCAGCCTTGGCAGGGGCCCAAGGCCAGCATTCCATGAGAATGGAAATTCTATGATTCTAGGAAGAGATACAGAAAATCACTTCTTAGGAAACAAAATCCACACATAAGCTGGTGATTTCCATTCTGAATATCCAGGGCCAAGTCTGTGCACACATTGTACAGTTTTAACACCTCTTAGTTTTAAATTCCAAACATGGCAATTCTGCAAGCTTTCTTTAACCAACTTTGTTTTTCCTAGCACCCTCTACAGAACAAGCAGTCCAGAGGTGACCACAGGTCAGACTGAACTTTAAAGGGTCCCAAAAAAATTCATTTAAGGCATTGGTACATGCCCCTTTCCCAAGATGACACCACTGAACAGCCAGTTCACAGACTCAGGAGGCCACTGGCCCAGAAATGACAGGGATCCACCATCCTTCCACAGCAATTCCTTTGTAGGGAGATCTTCAAAGGACTTTGCATTTCTTTGCAGTATTTTAAATAATAGGGCTATTTCATATATTCCAGTAGTATTTGGCCCAATTTTAAACAAAAGATACTTCCTAGACTTGTTTCCAAACCCCATATGAGTCTGTTCTAATATTTGAACATACTGTTTTCTACTGAGTGACAGGTCTGAGGGGGTTCCTTAGGTCTAAAGAGTATTTCCTGAAAGTTTGATGGAGGAACACTTGGGGAAGGAGAGAGAAGATAGAAATGAGTAAACAACAAGCTGAACCACAGGACAAAGCAGCAGCAGAATTCTAACAATTCCCATCAGAGAAGAGAATCAACTTCCTGTGGGAGCCTGCAACTCAACTCTGTGAAAAGAAAACTGTTCTTAAAAACTTAAACCAAAGAATGCCAGGTTGGTTATTCCTCTCCTCACTGAGGGAGAGGCTTGGCTTTGCAGATTGGAATTCCAGGCCCCTGCACTCCCCCAGCTTCACTGATTAGAAGGCACATCAGAAGATCCAATGGATTCCCACCTCCCTGACAGAGAACAACCAAAGGAGTTCTCTAATCAAATTGTCTAAAATCTAGTGAAGTCTGTCTACAACACCTTGAGGAAATTGTAGAGCCTTTAGAAAGACACTTGAGGTAGATGATGTCAGGTTATAGCCAGGGAGGATCATCTTTTGTCACAGTAACTCAATGTATTTCAGCAAGTCCTCCAGTCTGAAGAGCCTTTTCTGAAGTTCACTGAAGACACTTCTGGTCATTTGAGAGTAACTTGTCCTGAAGAGAGGACAAGTGTGATAGTTCACCTTTTACCATTTCCCAGGGCCAGTCATTTCTCTGCAGTTGTAGATTAACTGTATCATTTACGTGGGCAGCCAGAAGGCATTAGCAACAACGAAGAAAAAAGCATTTCTGTATTTTCCTTACTGGGCACAGAACAAGCAACAGCAAAAAGCAGAATAACTGAGGGAACAGAAGTCCTACAAAACATAAGAACAGGCAGATTCTAGATTTGGAAGGTGAAGACCTTCTATAGCTTTTAAAATGGGAACCACAAGACTCAGCAGGACTTGCAAAAACTCCTGAAGTCCTGTTGCTGATAGAAATTCCTTAAATTTCTCATCATCTTCAACAAGTACCTGTTTTCGTATTTTCATCTCCTGTAAAATCTTCTCTTCACTTGTTGGTATCTAGTCGAAAGGGAAGATAAACCAGCAGGTTTTGTACAGGGGGTGGCCCCACTGCTAATCCCTAGAGAATTTCAAGGGCCAGCCTTGGCACAAACTCAGTCTGTCAGTGGGAAGATACTCTCTGCAAATAAAAAGCATTTTTGACCAGGCAGCAGCAGCTCTCAGGCAGAATAGTTTGGGACCTGGTTGCCATTTAAGCAAAAAGATACAGGTGGGTGCCACACTGACAGCACAAGGACTGCAGTGCTCAAGGTTTTCATTCTCCATTGTTGCAAACTGAGGCTGAAAGAAAGCTGGAGAAGAAGAGGGATGAAATGAAAGCTGTAGTGAGCAGTCTAGAAGCTGAAGTTACCTGTTCAAATTATACTAGTGGAATCAGGGTCCAGAAAATGTTAATATCAGCTGAAGCAGCAAGGTACAATAAAGTATGATCAATGATTTTTAATCCTCTGAAGCAAGTGGAGCAGACAAGCAAATTATCTCAGATGTTTTTCAATATTTTAAATTAAATCTTTAACATAACCTTACACATTTTCAGTTATGAACTCACCAGGTAATTGGCTGAAGAACAGGAATAAGAAACAACCACTTTCATCCATCATTAATATCAATGTCAAAAAATATATTTTATTCCTGAGCTGATAAAGTTCAATAAAAAAAAACCACCAAGACTACTTTAGAGAATTCTATGAAATTCTAAATGCAAAGCATTACTCAACAGCCTGTTCTGTAATACATGAGTTTAACAGATATTTCAAGTCTCTCTCAGTTACGTTAAAGAAAGTATTCAGTCAACTACAATCAAAGTTAAAACAAAAAAGTGCCTGTGATCGAAGGATCGTTATTCCAGACCTGTTGTGAATCAGTGAAAAGGAGAGTAGCAAAGGACATACCTTGGAACTGCTCCCAAAACAATCAAGTTGGCTTTTTGTTTGTTGTTTCCAATTACAGCATTTTTCATATCTCTGTAAATCCAGAAAGAAAAACAAACCCTGGTAAATTATGCTGAGGTACTGAGGGCTTATCTATAGAATTTACTATTTCCATGAGGCTTATCAAGCAGTTTTCCACATGTCCATGCTGCAGCTACAAACTGGGCAGTGCTTCAGAGCACAGTTTCCTCAGCCCACAGAAAAATACCCCAGAGCCCTGGGATTCCACTATATCCCAGCTCCTACAAGTAAGCAAAAACCCAAACTATCTCACATGCACACCACACACCAAGAAGTCTTATTACTGAGAAAAACTAGATGTACTAGTACTTTGTGCCCATATAATCACTAGACTTCTAAAACAATTTTAAAACCCCACTGTTGGTTGGGAAGTCAAATACTGGTAATTTAAAGTATTAACTGAATAGTCTATGGGTGCAGGAAAAGGCAAGCTAAGAAAAAGGAACCACCACCAGTCTCTAGAGACCAGGCTTTTACTCTCCTCTTCACCCCAGGCTTCCTTTCATGTATTTCAGCAGGACACTTAAACATCTGTACATCAAAATCTCAGGAATAAAGTGGAAATCAGAGCATTTTCCTGCCTGAGAGTCACTGCAAGGCTACACACATTACAGGCATTCATACTGTGGTACCAGAACATGGGAAGCACTTTGGAAACTGGACACTGGTTGCACACACTAAGAATTCCTATGAAAACCTGTGGTTTACAATTTTGTTCAGACAAGTGCTACTGCATCCTAAGAGCTATTACCACCTGTTCTTTTTTCTCTTCATATGAGCACATTGAGCATACATGAACATCCAGAGAATCCAAAGAAAGCAAGCTTGCAATTTAAAACTGGTTTCAGAAAATCAAAATTATTCATTCCTAGGAAGCTTTCTACCTGTTGGGGTCTTTAAGAGCAGAGAATAGAGAGAACAACTGCAGATAATTCTTTATCAGTAACAAACCAAAACTAGATTGATTACAGTGTTAGCAGCAAAATTGGTAAGTTAATCACTATGCATATAATTTATTCAAATAATTTGGGACTGTTAGTGGCTGCTTTAAGTGAGCACATTCTCTTGCCTCTATATCTCTGCAAGCTGCTATCTGCAATTTTTAAGAAACATACAGCCCTGTCCTGTAAGATCTGCCCTGGCCAGCAGGAACACTATCCAGTCCTTTGGTGTCCACTGAAAAAGCAGATTTCACTGCACCAAGCAGCTGTCCCAAGTGCCACAAGTTTAACAACTCCCTCCATTAGAATTGTAAAAAACTTCTTAGCCAAGGCAGGCAACACCTTACTGGCACAAATAGGACCTTCACAAAGCTCAATTAGCAAAAGGTAATTGCCTGAATTTCTCCTCGTGCTCTCAAGTTTGCACAAGAGTACTCGAGGAATTCCAAGCTAGCTCCAAGTCTAGCTGTGATCTCAGAGCATCACTAAAAGCAGCTCAGCTGCAGTTCTGTGCACCCTGAATCCAGCAGAGTCAGGAACTCCCCACCAAGAAGCCATCCCTGAACAGCAATTGTCAGCCCAGCAAAGCTCCACTTAGCTCAGCATCAGTGGGAAATGCTGCACCTTCCTAAGCTGAGTAACTTCACATCACAAGGCAGGAGATAGAGGAGAAAGAGCAAGGTCAGGAGACAGGCAAAGCTGGAAGCCCCTGAAAATTCCACAAATGGAGCTGAAGTTGTCACTAAAATCAGAAACAGTACTTCAGTGGTTTCTATGCTGAACCCTTCACATTAAAGGTGATTTTTTTAAAGTTTGTGAAAAACAAGAGTCAGTCCAAAACAGTGGCAGAAGTCAGATATCTCAGAGGAATAATGGGAACTGCACTAAAAGATGTGTCAAGTTCAGGTACTGAAGTGCTCAGGCCACTCCAGCACTTGTGAAGAGGCTGCCTCT
Organism: Toxostoma redivivum; assembly: GCA_013397375.1. Classification (NCBI taxonomy): domain Eukaryota; kingdom Metazoa; phylum Chordata; class Aves; order Passeriformes; family Mimidae; genus Toxostoma; species Toxostoma redivivum. The sequence goes on along the minus strand of VXBI01000839.1, from coordinate 13,116 downwards.
CCCTGCTATCCTGAGGCACCAGTCATCAGAAAAGCTGTACCATACCCACAATCTGCAAAGGCATCTCAGGGAGATAAAAAGGAGGCACTAACCAAGCACTCAGAAAATTAAGAAACATATTCTGGTGATGTTTTAATGCTGTGCTCAGGTGATTTTACACCATATTTTGTGTTAAAAACCAAACAAAACTGAAAACAATACTACCCAACTTTTGTGATTCCTGCCCCAATCCCTAACAGAATGGTTTCTTAACCTTAAAACCATTCAATAGGTATTGCCTATTAGAATTTGATTTAGAGGCCCTTTCACAAGTGGCAGAAGCATGGCCAAGTTCCATAATACTCAAGTGGAGAGGATTAGTGAGGGCACAGTCCTGATCTGTAAATTACTTGGATTAATTTCTCCATCCCACATTCATAAAGTTCCTCAGAAAAGTTATGTTAGATAGGTAAGAAATAGCACAAGCCTGAGATTTCTGAGAGATCAAACACATGTACATTTGACCAACTTCAACTTGCAGGCAAGTCAAATACCTTCAGACTGGTAACATGACCAAAACCTGTCAGAGACAGGACTCAAAGGTCCCCATGTCTGTGTGCATTATGGCACTCCCAAGTTCCCTGCCATGCTTCTGTCTTCCAAGCTGCCACCTACAGAAACGACCCTACTCAATACACAGGAGTTGTGGATATGGAAAGCAAGAACACCCTTAAAATGCCATACTTAAATGTTGCATAGTAGCAGACTTTTTTTTGTGCACTATGAAAAATAATTATGTAATACCACATGATATTTTATCAAGATTTTCCTGATCAGGAAGCTTATTCCCTAAGAAGTGAGGAACTACAGTATGCTGTCCTAGATTACCAGGTCCTTGGTGAATCATAAACCTTAGAAAACTGAAGGCAACTCCCTCATTTGAGAACATTACCTCCAACAAGTTCAAGCTTGACTGATTTCATATCCAAGACATCATGAGATACATCCAAGGAAAAAAAGCAGCAAAGATCACCATCTTGTACAAGAGGTAACAAAGAAACCTCAGAAACTGAGTCCAAAACTAACCCTCACTTTATTTCCAAGTGTCAGGCACCCTGCTAGGCTTTCTTCCTCCCATTTCCCCATTTCCCGTGCAAAGGAGTCCTTGGCATGAGCAAAGAAGGAACAGCAGTAGCAATGCAGTTACAGGGAGATGAGAACTTCATAAGAGCACATCCATGGTGACTCCAGGCCTAAACTGTGACAGGACATGATCCAGAGGGAGATCCAGCCTTTCCAATTCCCAGCTCCAAGCTCAGGTTATGAGCTGGCTGCCAGGCACCAGCACAGCCAGAGCAGCTTCCCAAGACAAACTCAGAGTTGGCACCTGCATCCAGAACATCTCAGCATTAGTGAGTTTCTCAGCTCAAACAGCAACTCTGTGGAGAGGCAAAAGACAAACCTGAAGCTCCATAAAACATAGCCCTTAAGATGCATTTGAGGTTGGCTAGGCTTTTGGTTTGGGATTCTTTTATTATCCTGCATATTAAATCATTTAGATTCAAACTAAATTCCAAATCATTTAACAAAATAACCTGAATTACAATCAATTTAATGCATAGATTTAAAATCTGATGTTTATGCTGATATTATTACAGTGCAATAAAGTAATTTACATGAAAAAAAGCTGCAAGAAGGAATAACACAGGCTCCAATAATAAAATACTGCAGAGATCCTAGCCAAGTGCTCAGCAATATTGCTTCCTGAAGTGCTAAACCAGCTTTTTCAATCTCTTACTGCTTCTTAAAGAAATATAAATATTGTTTCATCAATTCAACCCTGTGACCACTCAGCTTTAAGTTATGAAACAACCTAGAGACTGGAAAAGCAGCAAGAGTGATTTTCTTCCTACAAACTTGAGAAAAGCAGAAAAAATTATCAGGTGATTTCTATCAGCTCTAACAATGTTTTGGAACACTGCAACCCAAAAGCAATCAGTTCAATTAATTAGCTGTAAATAAAGTGCAGAGCATGCTAGTATATGAACACAGCATGAGTGTTTAAAATATTTAGGAGTACATTTAACTAAAGAAAAATCTAATTTCCATCCAAATACAGCTTGACAAGAGTTACAAGAGGAACTAATTTGCCAACTGGGTGTATGATGTTCTGGTTTTCTGGTATTTAATGTGCAATTGCTTAAAGGCACCAGATACAGCCACTTCAGATAAGCAAGAAGTGTTATTAAATGTAACAGTTTGTGAGTAAAATATGGTCTTTCAGTTTCAATTATTCCTAAGCAATAAAAGCCAATATTATTAAATGCCTACATCCTGAGAAAACTAGTGGTCAATGAAAATTACTATTGCAGAAGGAAGCTGAGGTGCTGACCTTTGTCCTACGCAGAAGTTACTGAAGTTCAACATCTTCATGAAGTCAGTTCTAAGTTTGGGACTCCTTCCATGGAATAAAACCCCAATGAAACAGAAGAGTGAACTCAGGTCCCAACTGAGAAAGAAGAGACTTTCACAGCATCCCCAGTGAGCCCCCATACCTGCATCTCTCCTGCAAGAGAAATCCTGAGAAAGCAGTGTGGATATAAGGACACCCATGTGACAATTAGGCTCTACCTCCATTTTTAAATGCAGTAAATCAAGCACAAACAGAACAAATTATGACATTCTCTTAGGAAGCCCTGGAGCTACATCACCTGCCACCAAAGCACCACAAAAGATCTTGAAAGGAGCCAGAGTGACTTGAGGAAGCAGCCACAGGAACTCCACAGAAGAAGAGGAAATAAACAGCCAGCATGACATTTCCTCATCTTATGGCTTTTGAAAACAGCAGGGAGCCTTATCTCAGGAGTTCCTAGACAGAGAAGGCTATCCAACACAAGCTGAACAATCACAAAAGGAAAAGTAACCTTGGGCACCTCCAGCCAATGCTTTCACTTTTAGTATTAAATAGTTCCAAGAGATTCTGAGCTAGTTATGCAGCCAGATGAAGCTCCCAACACAAAGCACTGTCAGGGCTGGAGATTCATCTACCAGGAGCTAAAGTCACCAACAACAGTGACACAAAGCAGCATTCTCAAAGGTTTTAAAAACTCAAAATGCAACCTTCTAAAAAGCTTAGGTACTGGCAGGTGATACAGGGACACAGCTCAGACAAAAAACAGCTGCCCCAACTGCAGGAGAGTTTCTAAGTGTCAGGATCATATAAGCAAACGGCACCTGTACTGGCTGGAGCACAGCCAGAAGCTCACTGTGGAGCAGCTAAGTTTGAACAATTATGCTTCCTACAGCTTTTGTCTCCTCCTCCTCCCTTTCCTACACCCTCCCATTTTTATAGACAGATGCAAAACAACATCAGGAATTAATGACCAGTTTTTGCATTAAAAGAAATTTTGTTAAAATATGCTCATCACTATTGTCACAGAATTAACTTCTAAAATGGACACTACTATGGCTTGAAGCTGTTTTCTACTCCTTTAGTAAGTAGAGTGTTTGTACTAACGTGACTCCTAGTCCAACCAAGTGAATGTTACAAACTCCTGCCACCTCAAGCAAACCCCAGAAGTCCTGAATCAGCTTACTTTTAAGGTTAATTATCAAGTTGGAAAGCAAAGTTTCAAGATTTCTAATCCCATTCAAAATACCAGTTGATACAAAGAAAAAGATGATTTTACAGGAAAGAACAAAGTAGCACAGCGAGACACTGTTACTCAACTCCTTTGAATTTTAACACTTAGAAACTGTGACACATCAACGTATAGTGCAAACTAAGCAAACAACATTTAAACAAAAGCCCCTCAATCTAAGGTTGCTCTCAATTCTGTAGTCTCAGTGCAACAAATCAAAGTGCTGTAGAAAAAAAGGACCTGGCTATAATTACAGCACTGCAGAACAGTAGAATTTAACACACAAAATGCTAAAAGTGATTGTTTAATCCAATTCCTTCATATCGTAATGCCATGGAAAATGCTTGAACTCTTATCTCAAGTATCCTCTCTGGAGAGGCAACTTACTATGTCATAAGTTTCCTGACAAAGAAAGTCTACTAGGTAAACAGAAGGAGATGTGTTTCAGTGACCCATATTTGTAGTTAAAGATATTGATAGCTTACTCTTACCCTGAATTTATTGTGTTTTCCAGTGCTCCTCTTGCTGTGTGTGACAGACTGAAGAAACCTCTCACACCAAACCTTCACTTCCACGTAGAGTTTACATCAGTCAGTTCACGGGCTGCCCTTCTGATCAAGCTTAATAACAATGTCAGCTCTCCATGTATTTGGCTGCAGTTTCAACTCAAGTTCCTTTCCCGTCTCTATCTGGACTGACAAAAGGGAGATGCTGCTTTTCCCACCTTTCCCAAGCATGTTTTCTTGTCTCATCCTTTGCATTGAGTCTAGATATCATGCTATAAGTTGTATGTGATCAGTAATGGAGAGACAATGTGCCTCACTCAGCCTTAAAAACGATGTAACCCAAATTTAAAATGCTTGAAGTTAGTGGTGGATGGGAGCTTAGCTAACTTTTATTATGTAACCTGTATAAACTAAAAACAAAAAAACCCCAACAAAACCACACAAACCATAGCCAGAGAGAGCTCTCTATTATCAGCATTTCAATTTCAGCATCAATCTCTGCTATTTAACCACACTAAGCCCAAACAGTAAAGAATTCCCCAACAGAGGTGTGGGCAAAATAGCTGCAGCTCAGCAGAACTCTCACAAATCCTCACTCAGAAAATCCCTGCTCTTTGACACCACATCAGCAAAACATTTCTTTCACAGCTGTCCCGAAACAGCCAAACCACATGAAAAGAGCAGCTCCACCACTGCTGGTGCACATGAATGACCAAAAATCTCAAATAAAAGTAACTGCGGTACCTTTTTTTAATGTCTCTATCTTCCCCCAAGGATATTTCACTTCCTAGTATGAAGGACTGCCTTCAGCATTTAACAGTGCATCCCACATCTTAAGGAAAAACTAAATTTCTACATTTTTACTACACTATTCTCCATTCACTGTCCCTTTATTTAAAGTCATTTTAGCCCACTGTCCCATTTTAAACCCACCACTCTATCTCTACAGAATGTTGCCCACCACAAGTGATCCACATGGAGAAATTTTCAGTTTTATTTAGGAAAGGAAAATACCTTAAAATGGCCTCACAGCATGTGTTTGGCTGCTCTAGATGTGAGCCTGGAATATTGTTTGACACTGTCCACTGCACCTTAGGCCAGCAAACACTGAAGGATCACCAAACCCTATTAATTTAACATAGCTGCTGCTCATTAGATTATAATAATCTAAAGTCCTTCTGTCATGAAGCATAACCTCTGATTTTTATCTTCAAATAGCTATCAGAACTAAGATGATGTACTGGCCTACTCAAGATTAAATTCCCTTTTCAAATGGGTGTTACTGTTCATGAGAACAGAAATCCCCTAATATCTATATGCCCATAAACTCTCTCATTCTGGACATTTCAGATAATGCCTGTTTGAAGTATATTTTAGCAAGTAATTCTATGAGCTAGCCTTCCTGCTAGAGTCCCCAAAGAAAAGTATCTCAACAACTGACATTATCAGTTCAGCACCAGCAACACAGCATACATGCTAAAGTCAGCTGAATCATCTGGTACACAAATTAATTGGCAAACAGAGTTCTGTCCTTTGCATGCTACTAGAAATACCAACCCTTTACAGGGCATAAAAGTTCCATATTGCAAATGGAAAATGAGCTTCTTTTGGAAAACTACTAAATTCAACTTTTTTAATACTGAATCCAATCAGTGCAAACTGGCAGCTCAGAATCAAAAACTCCAACGCCAAATATGAAGAATCACAAACTCAGCAGCATTGCTGGCTCTGTGGCACAAATTCCTCAGGCCCAGCCTCCAAGTTCAGTCTTGACAACACTCCCACACCCCCAAAGGGCAGAACTATTTCTCCCCCAGCTGCCTGCTGCTTGCACCCTCCCTTGCAGGCAGCCACTGCCTTTGTCTAACAGATGCATAAGGGGAAGGTAAATCTGAATGGCCATGTAATGTTCAGCTGTGCTCAGCTTGAGGTCTGTTACTGAGTCCCACCTCAGGACTCTTGTGACCAATGCTTGCCCCATTCTCTCCAGCTCCATCAGTCAGTCAGATAGAGGCTGCTCCTCCTCCCTCACCTGACTCTGAGCCTGCAGCCATCACAGCAACAGTATCACCACATTGAGGGGTGTATCAACAGAGAGGATTTGGAGAAAAGTGACTTCATAGCCTTCTCAAAAGTAGTAGTGAAACCAAGTCAACCACAGCAGTAACTGCAAAGCTTGAAATATTAAACACCCCTGTAAAGCTGAAGATTGCTGGCCAACTATCATAGGTACACCTGAAGCTTAGCCCACCTCTAAATCTTACACCAGGAGTTACAATACATAACAACTTGCCAAAAAAAAAAAACTATTCTGCATATGCACCTTTTGCAGCATTATTTAAAAATACGAAAGTGAGAGTACCTTTTCTCCGTGACAGGAAACACTTGCATTGAAGTGCATCTCCCTCTCTTCCCTCTGTCTACAGCATCCTTCCACCTGACTACAAAAACTACTGCACTGAAAGCCCCTCTTCACAGAGCACTACTTAATTCTCAGATGTTTAAGCCTTTCAGTTCTTTCTCTCCCTCCAAAAGGCCTTCCTTCACAGCTCACCTCTTCAAAGGGAAAAACCAACAAGTGGAGCAGTGCTCCCAGCACCACCTAAACCTGCCCCAATTTCTGTCAGATCCTGCAGCTTCCCAACTCCAAGCCACAGAGCCCATCCTGCAGTTCACAAAGTACCAACAAGGGACTCAGGAGCTTCTTCCCTCAACACACGAATGACTACACAAAAACAACGCTTCAAATATTGACATCACTTGTTGTTAACCAATAACACCACCAAGTTTCATGCAGGATATGCATTTAACTACAGAGTACTGTCTAGGAGACAACAGAATTGACCAAAATGTACAGGGGCAAACTGTGACAGGAACCCTCTAAGGACTGCTCTGTTTCCACAGGGCCAAGAGAATATACACAAAACCAAAACAGTTCCTGCAGAAAACTGATGTTCAGAAGTGCCCACTGAGACTGAAAATCTGATGCAGCTGTTTGGGATGCAAAATGTGGAAACGTGCTGCTCATCACTTAGTGTTACAGAAAGTTTGTTTAACAGACAAGAACAAGAAGCAGAAGTAGCCTCTTCACAACTGGCTGAAGGGGGGTAACTGTTGCTCCATTAGAACAGAGATGGGAATTTCCTCTCTTCCCACTTCATGAAGTTGCCTCTCCTATTTCAGTTTTTGCTGTGGGCATGTGTGAACACTGCACTGATGATCCCTCCAACAGCCATAGCTGAGAACACAGCACACTATTACACAGCCATCTAAACCTGTGCCTGGAACATTTATTAGACACAAACTACAAAAATAAAATAGTTGGGTGCAAAACACGTACTGTGTGAGGACCATGTGCCGTTTCTATAGGATGTTTCTTCCATTGGGCTGAGAAGTAAAATGCTCACACAAGGTTGGAAAACACTTGTTTGCTAATTCCTGCTGGCCATAAAGAACAGGAACAGCAGTAGCACAGGAATTCTCAGTGCACTACAAAGATGGTAATTTACGTCTTAAAGGATGACACCCTCTGACTGCTGAGGAATAGCCTGATAAGAAACAGCTGGGGCCTTGAGTAAGCCAGGCTTGTCAGAAAGGATACTCCTTTCAAACCCAGCCTTGAGGTGGGATTACACAGTTCTCCATAAAATGATAGATTGCCACTTTGAAGGCACCAGGCTAAACATAAGCATGATAAAATGTCTCTCAAAGAAACCCCTGACCAGCAAATAAATTAGAGGATAAAAAGAGGTATCAGTCTTGCACCTGAACAATGTGGTCCTGAGCTTAATAGCAGGTGAAAAGCAAATTACAGTCTAAGGTTCAAAACCCAGAAATGCATTTTAAAAACAAATAAATACTGCAAAGCATAAGATGATGTTGCGGGAACAACCTTGGGACCAATGAAGCTCTCATAAAAAGCACGGAAATTTACAGAGGCACTTCTGTTCTGTTCCTCTGCCAAGAACAGCAAAACATTGAAGAGAACCTCTGAGAGACCACAGCATTTAATGCACTGCAGTATCTGTGTGAAGCAATGTATGCACTGCCAACACAAGCTGCACACCTGACGTGAGTGCTGACCTTGCAGAATGCACTCAGAGCACACTGGAGAAAACCTGAGCTCTACAACAAGAAGAAGGGGTCAGAGGAGCACAAGAGGAGACACAAAGCAAACCTGTAAGGACCTCTCAAGCATAAGCACGGCCACAATGTAGAGTTCATATTTACAGAAGGGAACCACTGAATTAACCTTGCTCATCTACAAAGACACTAAGTAGAAGGCAAACACACACACTGCCACACAGATGTGGCTATGCAGATGGGCCTTGAACACTTTAGTGCACTACCAGGAATAATAAAAAGGTAGTAGTCATCTCAACTTTTCAAATCCAGAACAGAAATTCAGGATTTAGTGGCAGGTACAATTCTCCCCTTCCTACCCACTATCCATAACCAGATGAGCAGGACAGAAATTATGTGAACAGAAGTTCTACAGGAAACTTGGCATTTTGAAATAATATCAACAGATCCACATGCAGCAGTACTGGACAACAAGGAAATTATTTCTGTTTTCCAGTAGAAGGAAAATAAAAAAGCTCCTAACCAGGTAAAGTTCTATTGTCTGGACAAGGAAAACTCTGAATACCACCTCTCTGAAAATTCATGGGAAAGCAAGGAAAAAAATGAGATTTTAATCATTTAAATGCTTTCAGAATATGTAATTAAAGCCTTCTCAAGTTACAAGATGAAAACTGGACTGGCATGATTTTCAAGTTCAAGAAGCATTTAGGTACATTTTACCTTTATCAAAGCTCATGCAGAAGTTGGGTTTCATTAAAATTACAAGGATGCAATGAAAAAAAGCCCTAAGCCCAAGTTATTCATTCAAGCATACAAAAAACAGGACTATCATAACTGAAGACAATCTGCAGAAACAAAGCCTCTTACAACAGCCCATTTTCTGATCCTTGATATTCATACAGTTCCATCAATCAAAATAAAAATCTAGGTCATCAGTATTTCCAGCCAGGATGCAGGGAGAAACCAGCACATCTTAGGAAACAAAGATTTTCTGCAAAGGATGCAGCATATCTAGTAAAGCTTCTGACAGGCACTTCTGGAAAAACTTTAATCCTTTCCTACTCCACCCCAAATACTAGATCATTCTAACTTCAATACCTCTGCATACACCCTGAAATCAAAGAAAGAAGGACAAAGCAGTATTTTTTCTGCCCAAAAAGAAACCTCGACTGACAGAAATTTTTAATATATACACTACTCTAAATTCCATCTTTTGTATACACTTTTATATTCTTTCATAGTCTTATTCTATCTTTCAAACCAATTTTTCTAAATTGGACTGTCGCACACCCATCCACCAATATTTCAAAAACAATGCATCTGCCACAAAGGACTGGCTCAGAGTCAGTAAAGATACTCTCAATTAAGATTTCAGCCAGAGCATCACAAATAGAGTTTTACCATCCAAATCTGCCCTGTGAGAGATTTTGTGAAATAAATCAGTATTTTCTTGTCTTTAAATACAAGAAAAGGATCTCAGCATAGAATCCACTGACACCCATGGACAAGGTGAAAAATGTCAGATGTTACCCAAGACAAAGATGCTGCCTAAAACTCCTGTTTCTGGGAGATCAGTCATACTGTAAAAGATGAATAACATATCAAAAGACAGGGAAGGGATTACCAAGGGTTGTGGGCTCCAGTCCTTTGAAAAGGAAGGAGAGCAGGGACGGAGCACCAGCCATGGCTCAGAGCATCTGCCAGGGAGAAAAGAGGGGCTCAGTCACCCCACTGGGACACTAGATGAGACATGTCCTTCCCCAGGACCACCCCACCACCCTTCTGAGGAGGGGACTACAAAGGCCAGGGGGTGGAAGCAAAACCAGACTACCCTAGAGCAGAGTTAAGAACCTCTACATAGTTACAGCAGGGTATCAGAAGTTCTTGTACAGGTAAGGGGGTATTCCAACCAAGAGAACTTCCAGGACAGTTTCACCTAGACTGGGTTCTTCATGTATTTTGATGGGACACTGACAGTTGCCCCTGGACATTTGGAATATTCTTCTGCTACTGGGGCACACCCCAGGTTGTGCTAAGTACACAACCAACATTCTTGGCTTTTTGATCCACTTGTTTCTCCAATTTCTCCTGGTGTTTTACTAGACAGTTACAGCCAGCAAGCTACTGGTAAGCCTTGGTCTGGTTTCACCACCAAAGTCAGTCCTGGGCAAGGTCTCATTTGCCACTTTGCTGGAAAGGTGATTTTAGTGGAAAGCTCATGGCCCAAGGACAGTAAAGGAACAACCAGAGCTTTGCAGCAGTTTCACTCCTGCTCTTTGACTCACTATCTCAGTCGTACCCTGACCACTGGCATGAAACAGAAGTACTGAAATATAACTTGCATCCAAATTCAATTCTGCAGAAGCGTTCTCTTGCAGCTCCCATGGGGAGACAGAAGCCAAGCACTAAAAAAAGTCAAAGCCAACACGCAGGCATGGCAGCAGGGGAAAGAGTAAGAGGCAGGTACACTGACTTGGCAGTGCAGCAAGAAAAAGGAGTCTCAACAGATCTGGAAGAGGAGCAAAACAAGGCCAAAAGGCAGAAATACATCTGAAAGAATTTTCAGTGCTCACAGAATGTTTAACCTCATTTCTGGCAACTGGGAGGCTGTGTTATGAACCATATGCACTACAGAGTGAGAGTCTATATCAATACTATCCTTATACCAATACTGACATATTTGTATTAAGATTTGCCAACTACATTTCTCAAAAAAAAAAAAAAAACAGGAAGAGCTTCTTGCCCTTGACCTATCACTCTAGTGGGATCGAGTACACCTGGCTATGCACAACCAAGAGCCCAAGAGCGTTTCAATGACTTACATGACACCTTGCAGGACTTTTTGGGGATCGAGATCAAACAATCTATCGACATAGTGGCGGCTACTGGCTGTGACCTCCTGCAGAGAAAAGCAAACAATTGCAATAGTTTATATCAATTCATACAATGGCTTATGCAGCAGTGAGTCTACAAAACTTCCCAGGGCAAGAGGCAGGGAACCCACAGAATTATATTTAAATGTGCAGTGTGTTACTGCTGAGCAACATCACACGAAGAAAACCCTGTGTTCAAGTGTAATGTAGAGAAGATGAAGTGCTTAATGTAGATAACAACATGGTAAGTGCCAAAGCAAGTTAACAGAGAGTTATTTATGAACTGCTGTTATCAGCACTGACTTGAATCACAATTTTATTATGTTTAATTACTATATAGAATAAAAATTAATTTCTGGAAGAAAAAGTTTCAAAGGGCAGTTAATGTTGCTCAAGAACCATACCCACAAACAAGCTCTCCAAAAGAAGGAAGCTCATAACAAGACAATTTTCTGTAACTTACTTTGTCACAACATACCTACATTTCAGAGCCTATGCCACACACCTTCAATGGGATAGCAGCACAGTATTCCCCACTACATTCTCACAGTTCTGCATAAGACAAAGCAAATTCTCTTCTCGGCAACAGGACCATGCTTGTAAGCTACACACTTATGCACCACTGATTTGTTATTCCTTTTGAGAAGATCCAAAGTCGGAGATGGCAAGCATTCCAAAATACAAGGGTGGGAAAGGGAAGAGAATTTTCCCTCCAGGTTCTCAACACTTGCCAGGGTGTGTTTCATTATCTCTTTCTTTTTTTTTCTTTTCTTTTCACCATCTCTCTTTTCACTAAGCTTTGCCCATTTTTTCCTTATGATTTTCCTTGAGAGAAGCTCTAAGGGAATTGAAAACTCTTCCTTACTTTAGCAAGTATCTGCTATGGGGCTGAATCTACTCCTGCTTCCCCACCCCGATGTCAAGAGGCACCAGCAGCTTCTTGCCTGTAGTCTCACATCACTGAGAAGAATCATCTAGAGGCAGCAGGGCTCCTTTGTCTCCAGGAACACTATTAAATTATGCCACGTAAATCCTACATATACACTTCCATCATGTAACCAAAGACAGTATTTTTGAGAACAGCAATAGACTTTTAGCTATTTGACCTATGGATTTACATGTAAAACTCTTCTAGACTTCAAAGATCCCGTAGCTTTCTGTTTCTAAAATAACCTGGCTTCCACCCCATCAGCTACGAGGTGTGCAATATATAGAAGGGTATTCATATGCAGGCAGTCCCCCCAAAAAAAAGAATTTATCAACGTAATCAAATTCACGGATCTCTTAACCAACATGAATTTTTCAGGGAAGAGAAGGAAAAGCGCCAACCCTCCGCTCTTGCGGCAGCACCCGGGCTGCACCCTTTGCATCGCTACTCCCAGCACCCGTGCGATGCAGCAGGACCGCTGTGCGCCCGGGGCCGTCCCCCAGGGAAGGGAAGGTGGCTGTCAGAGCCTCCCGCAGCACGGCGGCTCCTTCCTGCCGCGGGAGCCGGGACACCGCGAGGAGGGAGCCCCGGTTCCGGCACAGCCCCCGATCCGGGGCGGGCTGCGAGCGCACCTGGGAGCCCCCGCTCCGCAGCCCCGGAGGAAAGGCAGCGCCGACAGCACCAGGGGCCTCCGCGTGCCGAGCAGCAGCTGCCCCGGGCCGGAGAGCCCGAGCCGTGCCAGCAGTGAACGACACATCCAGAGCGCCGGTGCCTCCGCAGCCGAGCAACGGGCTCGCCGGCTCCCTCGGAGGGGGAAAACCAGCGCCGGGAGAAGTTGCGGCGTGAGGGCGAGCGAGAAGGAGCGCGGCCCCGCCGCCCGCACCGCCCCCGCTCCCAGCGCAGCCCCAGGGCCACTCCCGGCGCCGCCGGACAGCGGGGCCCTGCGGGGGCCAAGGTCAGGCAGGGCCCAGCCCGTGGCACTCACCGAGAGGACGCTCATGCGGAGCGGCGCCTCCAGCACACACGCCATCTTGGCGGAGCGCTCCGGCACCGGCGGCGCCTCAGGCCGGCGGGCGCGGGCTCATGGCGGGCGCGCGGCAGGCGGG
>VXBI01000838.1:0-108834 GCA_013397375.1 Toxostoma redivivum | reverse complement strand
TGTTTTTTTTTTTTTTTTTTTTTTTTTTTTTTTTTTTTTTGGTAGGAGGCGTGTGCGCCAAAGCCTGGGTCCTTCCACTGCCGTCCCCCTGGGTCCTAAGCCCTCCTGCCGCCCGCCCGGCTGCCTCCCGGCGGTCCCGGCACACCGGGATGCGGAGATACGGGCTGGGAGCTCCGCGCCGCCGCGGGAGGGGTGGGAAGGGGCTGCTGGCGGCCGGGAGGGCTCAGCTCGGCGCGCTTCCACCCAGAGGCATTGGCTTCACCGCCTATTTTCTAGCGTCGCCTCTTTCCCAGCGAAAGTCGGGCAGAGCACAGCCTCCTGCCGCAGTTACAGCAGCCGTGGAAAGGGTGATCTTCATGGGCCATGTATTGTCGATGAACATGCCTTAATGAACATGGCAGCCTGGGTTTAGAAGAGAAGTTTGTCTGGGTCAGACTGCAGGGACTGTCATCAACGGAACCCACAGCAAACGTTTAGTGAAGAAATATAAAAAACAGGACAAGCATCACCCCTGCACTCCCTCAGCCCCTCTTCCAAGTACTTCAGGTTCAGGAATTTCCCCAGCAATGTAGTGCCTGTGTTTTCAGGATGAATTTGTTCTCCTTGAATTCTCACAGTGTCTCCTAGAAAAATTACACATTTCTAGAATGTCATTCCATAATGTCCTTTGATTAGGTCATCTACCTACTTTACAAACTATGTTTTGTTAGAGGGATGTGTAAGTGTTAGCAGGTGGTGTGGAAAGAACAGGAGAAGGGAACTTCTGTCATTAAATTAGGTCCTGAAAACTGCTTTTTGTACAAGCCTCATAAGACCTATGTTAAATTGTACTTGGAAGACTTTGAGTGATGTAATTACCAAATTCACACCCATCTGTTCCTATCAACACAGTAAACCAAATTAAAAGTTCCAGCAAAGTGCATTTCTTCTTTTGTTATCCCTGTACATTGTGGAGCACAATTCCTGGGAATTGGTGGATTAAAGTCAGCTGATTTTCTCATTTTCTTTGCTTTGGACATGTTTCTTTAGTCAGTTACTGAAGGATCTTGTATGGTGAAGAACTAGGTGGTAAATGATAAAGACAAGAAACAAATTCTGCGCAGGAAATAGCTAAATAGAGTAGGATTCTTCAGCATGGAAAAGAAGGAGAGAGAAGTGTAGATAAAATAGCAGTGTGGGGTTTTTCCATCATTCATAGTATTTCATAATAAAGACCAGCATGAGGAAGATAAACCTGAACAATATCTCAGTATCATTTCCTGTTTTAGGAGAGGGAGAAATGAAACCCACTAGGATCTACCTTTGATTCAAACAAAAGGACATACTTCTTCACAAAATACTTAGTGCATCTGTGGAAATCGTTTCCACAGGAATTCACACTTCAGAAAATTGTAGGACATATCTGTAGAAGAAAAATCCATTAAGGCCCTTTAAACATGGAGTCATAATCTCTGGCTCAAGAAGACCTTGTTTCACAAATTACTGAAGTAGTATTAGGGGAAGGACTATTATATCTATGCCCTGCTCTTATTCTTTCCCTTAGCCATCCAGTGCTGATCACTGCTGGAGATAGACACTGGGCTAGATGGACCTTTGATCTGACCCAGTGCTGGCTTCTCTTATATCTTACATATAAAGTAGACTTTGAGAATGTGAGCACCATTGGATTCCTTTCAGCTTTTTTTCCCTTAAAAGGGGAAGATCTAGTGGTTTTGCTCTTTTACATAGAGTCTACATCCAGAGTCACTTTTTAGAGGAAACACCCCAATATTAACGAACAAAGGCAAAAGGAATCTGTGGGGAAGATGACGTATGCTTTTAGAATGATTTCCATGTAGAACTGTTAATTTAGTCCACAGCATGTGTAAAACTGAAATATGAGGTTTTGCATCCTGTGACCCAACCACATTGACTGGAAGAGAAGGAGCAGAAGCTCAAAACTCTCACAAGAGCATTTGTCCCAGCACTTGATGGAAAAACATTTCTAGCCCCAGGGAAGTTAATACTCAGTTAGTAAGTAGTCTCATTAGATCATTATTTTCTGCATAGAGATCCGTTTGGAGATAAAAGAATAAGCACTCTGTTTTCATAATCCTGTTCCAAGCTTCTACTCTTGCACATACGATAAAGATTAATGTACTAGCTACTATAACTATGCAGTATTTCCCTGGGAATTGTTAATAATATTAAGTGGAATGAACATAACTCTATAAACCAACTGCCTTAGGCAGTCAAATGAGTTGCCAAATTGGATGTATGTTTAATATTTGGGGATTTAATATTTTTATTCTGTTTAATTGATGTGGTTTTCTTCATCCCTTACTGTGCTGTTAAATGACCAGTGCCTGCTGAGCCCCTGGATGATTGACATGTACCACAATACTATGATAGAAGCAGATCTCTAAACATATTACAGCAGGGCCTTATATTGATCCCAGTGCAAATATTCTTAGATTTCCTTCTCATCACCACTTTATCACTTCTTCACCACTTTGTACAAAATTTTTTCTGTACTCTGAGACCATACTCCAGGTCATATCCTTCTTTGCATTGTCCCAGTCATTACACTTCATCTGATGTTACAATATCAGAAAAAAAATAGTGTTGAAGGTAAAAAAAATTGAGTTTCAAGAAGGTATGTCTGGGACATTACGAGCTCCCTTGCACAGACTGGAGCTGCAGCCCTTTCTCATTTACAGAGTTGAATATACACAGCTAAGGGGAGAAAAATATGCTGGTAATCACAGTTTGTCACTGAAGGCATCAGAACTGACTGTGCACATGAAGGGAATAGATCCGTTTTGAAGGGGAGTTTTTTGATATTTTATGCAGCCTTTTCTGAAAGTAAAACAGAAGTTTGATATTAAATTTATTCTAAACTTACCTTCCCTGCTGCCACACATATTGATGCTCTGTTTAAAAAAAAATCAAACAGGGAGATAACAAACTTGAAAAGAAAATGTATATTTTCACCACCAGTTGAAAGGATTCAAGTACCTTAACTATCAAGGAAGCCATGGAAGGTCAGAGTAGCTGATTGCTCCATAGTTTAGGCATGATAAATGGTTTCTACTCTTTGCAGCAAAATATTTTGTCTTCACTCAGTTGGACTAGAGACACATTCTCTTGCAGTATTTTTGACTCCCAGGATGTGCCATGAAACTAGGGGCTAGCCTGAACATTTCTGCATCTCCGATATTATTGATATTACTCTCTCATTCATACAAAACCCAAAACCATTGAAATATTTTAATTCATCACTTCAAGGAATGATTGTTTTAACCCTAAAAAAAAATTCCAAAGAAGTGGAAATCTGGTCTCATTCTGCCTTAAGATTGAAACAGAGATACATATATTTGTAGCACATATTGATCTTCAGCATTTTATAGGGTTAGTGTATATGCATGAATATTACTTGAGCAGGGACATTGGACCAGTTAATCCCACTGCTGGTCTCTTCCAACCTTACTCATTCTATAATTTTTGGATATGAGAAGGGGAATAGATCCTTGATTCAATTCAGTATATACCTGGTGTAATTTACTTCCTCTGTGTGATTTCTCCACTATTTAAAATGTTTTTTACCTCTTGTGAACAGAAAATTTGAGAAATAATATAGTATTGGATGTTCTTGTAGCTTTAAATTTTCTTTTGCAAATGATTTGCTGCAAGTTTCTAAAATTAATAGTCAATTTTATTAATTAATTGGAAGTTCATTCTTTTTCTCTAATCTACAATTACCATCTGGTTTTATTTCCTTTGAAAGAAATCGCATTGAAAGCCCCTGTAGGTTAAAAAATAATAATGCTAAGACTGCTTAGACCCAGTAAATAATTTTTCTTAAGGGACAAA
This sequence comes from Toxostoma redivivum, assembly GCA_013397375.1. NCBI lineage: Eukaryota > Metazoa > Chordata > Aves > Passeriformes > Mimidae > Toxostoma > Toxostoma redivivum. The sequence goes on along the minus strand of VXBI01000838.1, from coordinate 104,982 downwards.
TAACTCTTAGATTACAGTTCAGAGGGATTCATGTTTTAAATCCTCTCAGGTTTCCTGAACCTTTAAAATATTTAAAAATGTATACCCAAGAATGCAAAACATATGCAAATTGATTGTTCATATGATTTATTTAATGAGGGTCCTATTTTGCCATTTTTAGTCTTGATGTAGAAAATTCACCTTTTGCTGAGTTCACATGCAATCACCACTTCTGCCACTCTCAGAAGAGCATGTAAGTGGGACATGAGCAAAGCTTTGGCCTCGAGCATGTAGAGGGGTGAAGCTGAAATGTTCACAACTCCATGGGATTTACAGGAGCTAGTGATGAGATCCAACATAGAGCTGGAGGCCAGCAGTCGAGTTCAGGTAAAGTCTAGCTCTCAGAACCACGATCCCGAATTTTCCCCCTCAGCTCTTGCCTACCTCTGAACCAGTCTAAACACCACAGATGGCTTATTTTGGGATTGCAAGGTTCATGGTGTAGACCTAGGCTGAGTAGCTTGGTTCTAATGATCAATCAGCATTTGAAAAACTACAGATATCTCTCTGACATTTGGGTGTTGGAAACGTTGACTTTAGGCCCAGATGTGTTGTTAAAGTAAGGCACAGATTTGGCCTCATGTCTTTAATAATTTTAACTTGGCAGCACTGAGTGTGCTGACTTTAGTGAGATAACTGTGATTTAAATCACCTGGGGACCTGCTTCTATTGAGTTCAGTTACTTACAAAGTCAGTGCTACTCTGTCCAAACAATAAGTCAGTCTCTTGTTAAACAACTAAGTGTCCTTTTGCAGAGAGAAATAAATTGTCAGATGACAGGTTTTACATAGCTGCTACCTAAATGACCTTTAAAGAATAGCACAGCAAAACTTTGCCATACTGCCTAAGAAGATGAATATCAGAAATAATGTTCTTCCTGATGCAGGGGTAAGGCATCTTAAGGTAGGCTGGTAGGGCTAAAAAAACATACAAGGAGGTAAGTAGTCTGAAAAGTAGATGAGTTCCTCAAGATTTAGGATGACTGTTAAAGAACTGATTCAGAAAAATCCTCTTGGGAAAAATCTGGCTGATAACTGCTTCCTTGCTGCATTAGGATCAGTTTGCACATAAGCAACACTTCAGTCTGATTTGTAGCATACTGATCTCAGATATGATTTGTTAAAAGCTTGAAATATGTAAGCTGTTTAATGTGAATTCTCCATTGTGTTAACTTCAGGGTTCCTTAGCTTCCCAAAGTCTGTTGTATATTTCCCTTTCTGTATAATAATTACAACTTGTTTCTATGCATTTGCCCAAAGTAGCTTTAAGAGTTGAGCTCCAAGTGTGAGAATGGAACACGTGAAGTGGTAAAAGATGATTTGAAGTTGGTAGTTGGATTGGAATAGTTAGAGATGAGGCAAATAATAGGATACTTATCTGATTGCTTAGTTTGTTATGTGCTGATTTATTCCTGAAATAGTTTTAAATGAATGGTGTACATAAATGCATGCAGCTTTAGATGGCAGTAACATAAATCAACAACAGTAATAATGACTGTGAGTCCTTGCATGTGTAAAAAAGCATGAAATATATGTGAAATATGTGAATAATGAATATGTGAAATATGTAATATGAATATGTGAAATATAAATTCTATTATCTCAATGTCACTGAGAATATAGAATAATTTCACATTTGTGACTGAGTAACAGCATAAATTTTTGTTGGAGATACAAACAGATGGAGGACACAATGCTGCACTGGATAGCTAAAGTCTGTTGAAAACTGAAGTCTGTGAGTGCATTTGCATGTACAAAAATAGGGAGCTTGAATCCTCAATAGATATAAATCAACATTATTTCACTGACTGTGGTGGCGGTGTGCAAACTAACCAGCACAGGGGTAAATCTCTGTATATAAAACAACTGCTACATCCATTAGCAGTCTGATGTTTTACACTACTACTTCGTCCAGGATGCATCAATCTGCTGAAGCCACCTCACAGAACTGTTTTATTCTTCCTGAGATTCAGCACTGGAATAAGGGTGTAAACAGCGCCAATATAATCTTGCAAACACTGGGTATGTTTTAATGTCATCGTAGAGCCCTGGCACAATCCATCTAGAATATATATCCAACAGTAGGGCATACAGCAATCATGTACTTTGTAACAGGAGGAAGGGTTTCTGCTTGTCATAGCTGGTGAGCCTCAAGGGAGGTGAGGCTCCTGCCATTCTGATTCCCAATATATGCTGATTCAGTCATTAAAATGTGCATTCATCATCCTTCTCCCAAGACCTAGCTGTGCACAGCAGGTTTAACTAAATTGCCAATAAGAAAGCCTCTTAAATCATCCGCAGTCCTGACTGGCAGCCTCACAAGCAGATGCAGCAGCTGATCCTGAGGCAAACTGGAGTCTGTTCAGCAGCAGCTTTGCACTTCTGTGTGTACCAGCTAGTTTTTTTTAAAATCATTAATGGGCAAGTACATTGTAGACAGAGGGAGAAGGGACACAAAAGTGAGAAAAGCAGTTAGGAAGGGAAAGATGAGACTACTGGAAAATTCTCATTTCGTTTTACGCTATGGTACCCTCTCTACAGCTGCAGGAGAAAAGGAACAACCTCTTCTTTTAAGTGCCCCTAGCTTCGGGGTATGGAGAACTATTAATCAGCTTGTTCTCATGCTCCAAGGACTTGCAGGAGGGCTGTCTGGAGAAGTGCCAAGAACTGTCACTTCACACATCCTGAGAAATCTCCCTTCAGTGGAGATTTTAATGGCTGTGGGACATGCCTGTCTGTGTATGTACGTGTATGCATGTAGAAGAGAGAGAAAATGTATTCTCTTGTCACTCTTCCATCTCTTCCTACACTGCTGCAAATACCTATTTTTTCCTATGTGCACAGATGAAAAGTGGTTTCAGTAACTGTTTGCAAAAGTGCTGGAAAGACCTGGTTCTGGCAGGAAGCCCTCACTGTCAGGCTTGTTAGAGTCCACTACAGTTGCCAGATCATCTCTGGAGAGGTATAAAATCTTATACCATCTTGGAGATGTAGAAACTCTTTAATCAGGTGTCCAAGCTCAGCTACTACCTAACTAGCTGGGCACAGTTAGCCTTGCTTCTACTTTAGTAAGATTTAACTACGGGCTGTGGTTTTCCAGAGGGGACTGTGTCTGGCCCTCCTCGATACAGGGCTTACAATCAATCCCATTACAGCATGCAGCAGTTGGCTCCACCCTAATGCTAAGGTTAAATTATTGGTCTGACACTCTTGCTAGGATGTGGTGCCTGCACTGGACAAAAGCTGAGAAACCGTCATTAAATTGAATTGGCTCTCTCCAGGTACTGGACACCTCATTGCAGAACAGAGGCTGTCCAAGTCCTGCTGTTGAAGGTTAAGTGCCCCATACCTGCAGTACCCTTCAGGAGGTGCCAGATACCCTGCAAGGCTGATTAACCAGGTAGTGGGTTAATAACCATATGATAGAGTGTCTCAACACAGGTATTTGTGTGCAACAGTTGCAGTCTCTCTCCTCTCACGTTTTTTTTTCCTGTGGAACTGCAGTAAAATGTGAAGAGGTGGCAAGTATCTACTTGTCTGAGATTTTGCTAAAAACCATGTGCTTTTCAGCACCTCTGAAAAGCTATAGACAAGTGTAAAACCTGAGGAAAAAATGGCAAGGCATGTAGTACTCAAAATATATTTAAAAAAAAATCCCTTCTTCAATTCCAAACTAATCCCCTTAATCACATAAGCTTATGAGATCTGGAAAACATGAAAAGGAAAAAAGAAATAAATGTCTTCCAAAAGGGTACTCAGGATGGAAGGATTTTGCTAGCGGATTTATACATTGCCAGACAGTAACTTGTCTCTAGAAAGATCAGAAGGAAGACAGGTACTTTAGATCTCCAAAGAAATCACTCCACTCTAAGCCACAGAGAGGGAGGCATCTGGTAAAAAACATGAGCCTAAGGGAGACCTCATGAAGAACATTTGTCACTATAATTGGTGTCCTAGTGATGAAAGCATCAACAGCTGATGGTAGTTAGTAGAAAAATTATTTTGTCTCTCCTGCACCATCTTTAGTGTGGAAAGACTCTGCACACAAAAGATTTCCAGGTACTGGGTATTAGCACCCTATGCCTGATTGCCCAGTTCAGTTTGCTGACTTTTCTTCCTATAGGCAAATGTTCATGACATAAAATGGCCCATCAGAGATTCACAGAATCAATCAGGCTGAAAAAGACTTTTGAGATCATCAAGTCCAACCTGCGACCAACACCACCACATCAACTAGACCATGGCACAGAGTGACACATCCAGTCTTTTCTTAAATGCCTCCAGGGATAGTTACTCTACCACTGCCCAGGGCAACCAACTCCAATGTCTAATCAATCACCCTTTTGGTGAAGAAGTTCTTCCTAATGTCCAACGTGAACAAGTTCTTCCTGATGTCCAGTGTGAACCTCCCTGCTTGATACTGTGTCCTGTCATCTTGTCACTAGATCCCTGGGAGAAGAGGCTGAACCCCACCTGGCTACAGCCTCCTTTCAGGGAGTTGTAGAGAGTGATGAGGTCTCCCATGAGCCTCCTTTTGTCCAGGGTAAACAATCCCACCTCCCTCAGTTGCTCCTCATCAGACTTGTGCTCCAGACCCTTCATCAGCTCTGTTGCCCTTCTCTGGGCCTGGGCTCCTGTGTCTCAATGTCTTTCTTGTAGTGAAGAGCCCAGAACTGGACACAGTTCCTGAGCTGTGGCTTCACCAGTGATGAACACAGCGGGAGAATCTTTTACAGATCACTGTAAAGGGTATAGAAACAAGACAGCTCTGGAAATTTCAGTTTGTTTTCTCTGACAAAAGTTCTGTGACAAGTTTTCTTTAAAAAAATCAACTTAAATTAAATATATATATATTTTCCCATAAAGTAGTGATAACTTCTTGAAAATTAGCACGTTCCCTAAGAAGCAGTAGATTTAAACCAATAAGTTGGTGATTTGATGTTACAGAATAAATCAGAAACTAAAGGCTTTTTCTGGACCATTTTTGAAAAAAATATGAATAGAGGATGCTAAGGAATTTGAGCTCAATTTTAAAGCTAATTTGTTTTCCTCCTTAAGTTCACAGATAAATCTCTCTCTTCTATTGATTACAAATCTCTTTTTTTTTCAACCTATATTTATTTGATTTTGTCCCTGTTTTGGGGTTTTTTTTCCCCTTAACATTGCTTTTCTAGGGGACAGGACAGCTACAAACACCAGTGTTTCTTTATAGAGAGCAATGCAGTTTCCAGCTAATTTCACTTTTTTAGGCCAAGAAAATAATCTCAGGGAGGACACATCTCTGTTGCCATGGGCTTGTACTGTCTGGGGCCCAAAAATCCATCAAGCAGGGCACAGCACTGTGCCAGGAACCATTCCAGACCCACAGGCGTGGTAGGGACATTTATGTAGCCATATTCTCTTTACACTTACAGAGAAAAAAAATCCTGTCTCCAGCTCTAAGAAAATCTCAGTAGCTGATTTGACATCCATTCCCCATTTGAAACTTTTCAAATAAAGAAAATAAGTAATATTTCACAAGGTTTTTGATTAATGTCTCGCACATTATGCATCCCTGGCTATACCAGGAAATTTTCCAGCTGTGGCACTTGCTTTTTTCATGACCACACTATACTGGTGGCTTATAACCCTCCTGTAATCAACAAGTGCCCCAGGGTCTCCCTCCTTCTCTGTCATTTTCCTATGAAACTCCCAATTTGCAGAAGTTCATGTTATAAGCTCGTTAAGTGTATGACTTTGCACATTATGCAATTAAATTTCATCTCATTTCTAATACTCTACTCTCAAGGTCATTTAGTTTTTCCTGTACAATATTACAGTCTCCCTCTCTGTTGAGCTTTGTGTCATCACCAAACTTCATTAGTACACGCCAACTTCTTATCAGGGTCATTAATAAAGATGTTAAAAAATCAATCCCAAATGTTTAAGGATTTCCACTAGTGGCAGTTCTTGCCATGCTAATTATTGCTTCTTTTCTTTTGCTGATTCTGAACTCATATTTCTCATATTGTAGCTAGCTACAATGCAGGTAGATGAGATTTAGTTTTGGATTTAGTGGTATTTTTCATGTATTTTTGGCCTGTATTTTACACAGATTTTGTAATCTTTGGTGTCAAAAGGTAAAATAATCATCTAATCAATCAACCTATCATTACTAAATCCATATCATATTTTGTCCTGGTTTCTACTTAATTTCATGCTTTCAAATATCCACCACTTTAATATTTACATCTAATTCAGACTAAATTCTTCATTCTGGATTATTTACCTCTCCCTATTTTATGTATGGGTAGTGTGTTTGCTGTTTTCTAGTCAGTTGATGCTCCTCCATACTCCATTAAAAATCCACTTTTTTTAACATTTCAGTGTGTAAATCACCTTGTTTCTCAAAGGAGCATATTAAGCATTTTTGTACCCAGATGTGGCCGTCTCTGTGCTTGCATGTCCATTAGCCAGCCATTTGTCCTCTGCATTCATCCCATCAGTGTTGTATTTATTACTGAAAATGATACAAAGTATTAGTTTGGAGTCCTGTCATAATTATTTAATATTTAGCCTGCACTCATTACACTCACTTCATTATTTATTTGCATGATGAGATTTTCACGACTTATTTTCATTTATTTTGCAAAATCTAACCTTGTTTTTCTTATCCCTTTGTACTCCTAGTGCTTTATGGTCTAGAACAAGCATGGATTACAGACCCATGTCAACTCCAAATGATGTACAGTTCTTCCCTCCACTGTTACTACTAGTGCACTTTCTCCATCACCTTTTATTAATAATCCTCAGTGAGACTATGGTTTGTGGCACCCGGGTCATGCAGCTGGAACTATGAAGGTGTACAAACTCCTGCCAGGTCTCAGAAACTGCTGGGGCTGCCCTCAGTTCCCTCTGGATCCATCAACCTGTGGCTTCCAGAGGGGGCAGAGCAAGCAAGAATTTCTGGGAAAGGTGGAATGGTGTGAAGTGTGGGCTCATTAAAATCAGTCCAAACCTCTTCAAATGTACACTGGCATGTCTGAGGTTTGTGAAGTCTACCCCAGAACCAACATTTTCTCTTTGCTGCTCTTGGTATTAAGATATTTAACACAGGGTATGAGAACATGTTATGCATAAAGGCTACTAAGCAAGCATTTGGAAAATGGTGGGAGAGTCCATTGGTGTGACACATTTCAAAGAACAAAATTAAAGCACTGGTTTATATCCAAGGCCCTGGGGGGTGGCTGAACATATGTCATGAACATATAAAGTTGCCACCTCTCAGCAGAGAAACCCTAACTTATAGGATATGAATATACTCACCAATTTAGCTTGTTTCCATTGACTTTAAAGCTCAATGGAAGAGCAACACTTCATAGATGAAGTGCTCTGAGAACCCACAAATAACTGGTTATTCCAAATTCCTACTAACTTGCCATAGCCTGATGGAAGGCATGAGTCCTCAGTGTAGTTTCTGATAATTCAATGCCAGTTGTTACTGTTTATAAACAGTAAAAGGAGAATCCTGAAGTACTGACACCTCAGTTCTGGGATTCAGGACATCTGTATCTTATTCCTGTCTGCCTCACATATCTGCTAAATGACAGTGAACAAAATTATTACTCTGATTTTTTACATTTCCTTCTCTATAGACTGAGAATAGCAATGCTAGCCTAGAGCAGGGAGATTATATAGGTCTTAATTCTTTAACAGGATAATGTGATTTCTGAGTAATTAAAAAATGTGTAAGGAAAGGTCAATATATTATAATGGTAAATAAGTTACACATTTTGAGGATTCAATATGTAACTTTTTTTTTGAAAGCCAGTGTTTTAATTCTTAAATAACAGTTTATCTTAAGCAAATGCTTCAGTGTCTTATAATAGTTAGAAGTGACACTACAAAACAACAGTTTGAGACAGAGCCAAGATAATTTCTACTCCTTTAAACTGGAATGAGAATTTCTCAGCCTTGAAGCATGACAGCTATTCAGGAGTCATTTTTTCTGGCTTTGAAATCTGAGTTGTACTTAGCTATGGGATCTGACAAGCTTCTGCTGCCTTATATCATCCCTGCTCACCTGACAGCACAGAAGAAGGTGTCTCACACTAATCTTGTCAAGCTGAAGCTCCACTGAGAGGACAGTGATGAATGTCAGTTTGAGTCTATTGAGCTTGTGGTGGGTGGGCAATGGATAAAGGTTAGATAAATAAAGCAGCAAGAATTATAAGATGAAATATAGTCTATTCATTCTAGTGTATTGCATATAGTCTGATTCTTTGTGCAGTCAAAATGAGGTTTTCTTGACCAAATAGTGATCTTTCCTAAATCAGCTGTCCCTACAAGCCCATGTCCCAATGAGGTTTTTGTCTACTTGAATTACTGGCCCTGGCAGAGAGTTCCATACCTCTACTAGGAGGAATATAGTTTGGGGAAAGTAATAACCACTCTGCAAGAAAACAATCATCCTTTGACTTATATATCCCTACACCCTGCTGACTGTTCTAGTGAATTATCTCCAGCTATGTACAAAGATGCAGTGTATCATTCCTGAGGTGAACAAATTTCAACAAGACGAGCACAGCGAGTGATTTTTAAACACTTCTAATGCTGCCAAACCAAATAAAAATTCCTTCAGAACAAGGCTGCTCATCGATGCCCCTTAAAAAGGTATTTTCATAATGTCTACAATTAGGTTGTAGATCAATACAGTTTTACTCTGTGGGAATATTTTAGTTCATCACATGATGCAATTATCCATGACCACAGACACAAAACCAGCAATCACTGGCCAACTGAACATGTGTTAATTGGAAGTGTGAATGCTCTAAAACAACCAACAGCACCACTTCCTTACATAATCACTTCTTGTTGTGGATACCTCTTTGTTGTGGATGCAGTTAGAGTTTTTTTCCCTACTTCCAGTTTCAAGGCACTGCTCAATGCCACAAGGCACAAGACACAGCCTTTCCTCTAGATCTCATAATTGTCTTTCAGTAAAGGGCAGTGCCACTAAGCTACCAACTAAGTTTCAACTCCCTCTTCTTGTCTGTACTCACTCATCCTGGATACCCACAGGGCTGCACCCCGTGAATGCCAGCTGCTGGATATTGTGACAGGATATCCTGAAAAGAAAAGAAAACTAAAAACAAAAGAGAGAGTAGGCCTTTTCGTTAAAACAGCCTATTAAAGCAACCTGATAAAATTTTTCACTGAGTTATTTTTGTTAAGCATGTCTAGAAATTCAAGTCTGTATTAAATAATAATATATCTTTGAAAAAATAAACCCTGGTGTGTTTCAAAGCAAGGGGAAAGGCTTCCCATCTGCACGAAAGAAATTAAGTTAGACACGACCCCAAAAATCTGCTTGAGATTGAAAATGAGAGGAAAAGTAAGTTCAGAAAACTCTTTCAATATCAGAAATAACTGCTTTTTACTGTTACATTTATTGTAAAAAGAGAAGTAGTCAAGCCAGATGATCTGTCAGAAAGATGAAACAGTCACAGATGACAGAATCTGGCTAGATAGGGTGGATCTGCCACTTTTCTAGTGCGGAATGTGTCTGAGGGATTTTAGACACTAAATTTGCTAAAACACCCACTGAAAGGCATAACCTGTTACCCTGTTAACAGTTCTTACCATGTAACCAAGATGTGGTTAGGGAACTATGGGCCAGAGATGCTCTCCTCTCCAGCTTTTGGCTCTGGATTGCTGATCTCTGGGCAGGATCTCCCCTGGAGTCAGAGTTCTGAGTCTCTTCCCCCCTCCCTGCAGGAGCCAATCTGACAGAGGTAAGGAGTCTAATTGACTGACTCCAAAGTCAATTCCTTTGCAAATAAGAACAGCCACGAAGAAAGCTAGAAGAAATATTCTGCCCACTGAGCTTTCCCTTGGGAGCTGGGGCTCTTCAGCTTGGCCACATCTCTTCTTCATTACAGCTCTGTGAGTCCAGCCCAAATACATCCTTGGTCCTGACCCCGACCCTGATCCTGGCCAACCAGCTTGACTTCCCATCAGGATCCTGGAGCAGCCTAGCTCTAATGGGTTAGCAGGGCTGTCACTGGACTAATGCTGACCCTCATCACTGTCCCTGGACCTGATGCTGACCCTGCCTGGCTAAACTTCCTGACTTCTTGCTGGGGAGGTCACAGACCCTGCCTGCCTTGTTGCCACCCTCCGCTTCTGCCCTTGCAGAGCAGCTTGTCCTTGCTGCTCCCTGACATCTGGAAAGCATAAACCCACATTCTAAATGGCATTTTGTGGCTCTAAATATATACCAAAACATCCCAGAGGTCACAATCTAAGGCTCTGTGGTTGAATCATGAGAACACCAATGCAGCAGATTATCAAAGACTCATAAAAGTATTGACTGGGAAGGACTTATGGAGAAGTCTAGTCCAGTCTCTTGTTGAAAGTGCTAAGATCATGTCAAATCAACTGTAGCTTTGTCTATCTCAGTTTTTGAAACATCCGAGAATGAAGTCACTTTACAACCTGTTTCAGCAGTGCTCTTTCTTCTCTTAAATTTCACCTCCCGAGGTGCAATTTGTGGTCATTTATGGTTGCAATTGGCACAATACTTCAATTTCTCAAGTTCCCCTGAAAGTCTCTTATTTATGGAATCACTAGAGTCATTCTGATACAAGAGTCTGAGAATTATCCTCTGAGCCATGTCAATGCTCTCTTTTGTCTTGGACATTTCCCTGCCTTTTTTTTTTTTTTTTTTGATTCAAAGGTTCATAATTTCTTTTAAAATATACATGGAAAATTAGTCCCCTGCAGTACTGCTGAGAGGGTGGACTGCATATAGCTATGGCATTACAGTGTGTGAAAAGGTCCATCATACTGGGTACCTATTTGAGTACTGGGCTGGTGAGAGAGACAGGCATAGCCCTGGCCAGAACACCTGTTGGGAACTGCCTTTGATTGACCTAACCATCAACCCACTCATTGGTTTTGTTTAAGACATACTCAGTTGTTCCTGTCCAGAACAGATTCCAGGACAAATCTAGTCTGCATGCTGTGCTCCTGGTCAGGGAAGTGGGACCCTGGAGCGAAACAATGAGTAATCCAAGCTGACGGGCTAGTGACCTGCTGACCCTTAGATAAAGAGCTCATTATTGATGCTGTTAACACAGGGAAAAGAGTGATCCAAATCTTCTTAAGTATTTCCACTAAATGGACAGTTTGTCAGGGAGCAAGACATCTTGATTGACATCTCTTGGTGAGTGAAAAGGCTGCATTGGCCAAGTGTCACTTTTATTTCTGTCATGTGACACTTAAGGCATACTTTAACAATTTGTCATTGCTGTATTTTGCTCAAATGCTCCAGTATTTACTAAAAGTAATATCATAATGCTGCTTATTCTTTTGGAGTCAAACGGCATCAGAGAACTGCAGAGTTTACTTTTGATGAGGGCTTACTACAGCCTGATAAGGCTGTTTTGGAGCATGGGAAAAATAACGATGGGGAAAAACAGTGGAAGTGTTCCCTTTCACTATTTCTCATGTAAGAATTCTGAGTAGAGCCCTCCATACCACTTTCTTTCTGAAAACTTAATGACAGATTTTGGTAATGAAGAGATGGCTTTTGCTGATGTTGTAGGACCTCATCAACATATCTGAAGAATGTGGTGAGGGACTCTCCAGTCAGTTATCAAGCTTACAACTATTCTTTCTTGAAGAGACTCCATTTTTTTGGAGACTTCCAGGCAAATTGCTCTGAGGTTGCTAGTGGCAGTTTTTCTCAAACTCTAAGTTGTGGCAACACTGAATACCAAACCAAAACTGAACACCAAACAGCAAATGATGCAGCTGAGGAAAACAGAAAAGAAAAAATGCAGAAACAGTGTTGGTGCTTCAGACTATGACAGTCAGACTGCTGCCAAGAGTGAAAAAATGTTAAAAAGCTTATGTAATAGTCATTTACAACTAATATTATCACTGGATTTCCCAAATGTAGGCTGTGTTCCTTTCAGGCAAGCACATTCAGTTTCTACCTTATTTTTGCCCTCAATGAATCATAAATACTGACTCAGAGAGACAGGAAGTGCTTGATAGCTATTTCTATTCTGCATTTGGAATAAAGCAGGCACACGTTTCTGTCCCTTAGGATATGCTGGGTAAAGCACATGTCTGTGACAAAAAAGGATAAAAAATCTGCTAAAGAAGCCCAGATAATATAAATTAAAGAAGAAGTTGGTGAGGATCTTCCTGAGCTCACAAATGGTTAAGCAACTTGAAGAATGTAGAGTTACAAAAGATGGAAGGATTATCAGTCAAATCCTCATATTTGAAAGGGTTTTGAAGACTTCAGCATCTATAATCTGGTTAGCCTAACATTACCAGCATGGAAAACCAGGGATTTCATCTGAAGCAATTCACAGCAGAATTTAATTTAAAAACCCCCAAACAACTCCTCCCACCCAAAACCCCACAACCCTAAACTTTTGAAAAGACCACAGCATAAAAAATTTGAAGTTTTTTTTCTGAAAACAAAATAAAATATTACAAAAAGAGATTTATTGGTTGATAAAGACTCTGTGTTGACTATCTCAAGGCATGGATTCAATGCCATATTACATCTTGACTAAAACTTTACACCCTGAGAATTAGGTGGTCTCTTATGATGTGATGCATTGCTACTCTCCACGTCTCTAGGAGACATCTCTTTGAATGGATCTACTCTTCCTGTCTGACCTTGAGGAAAGTATAGTGATGAATAAAAACAGCTTTAACAATAACAAATGCCTTTCTATTCTATCCAGGAAAGGAGATTAAAAACTAAGGTACAGCTATGCAGGTTATTGCGAAAGGCTGCAGATCAGCTCAGCTCAGCTCAGCTCAAGTGTCTCTCTACACTGAGACACAACATTGGCTTGCACTTATGTGTATTTGAATCTCTTACCTGTATTTATCTAACAAGCCTTTTGTTCATGTGTCAATAGAGCTAGAATCTTGCCTCAGGATTATCTTACTTTATTGCTGTTGGACCTGATACAGCAGATAAAGCTTCTTATAAATTATAAATTCATATAAGTAAAGCAGCTTATTCAGGTCTCCAAAATGGAGACCAGAAATCGGCTGTAGATTTTGTGGACTCCAGCAGTGATAGTTTTGAAAGTTGAGTTGTCACTCTGCAGGCACTATCTTATTTTAGAGGAAAGTCTGAATGAAGGGAATGTGAGATTTCAAATGGGGACTGCTCAGCAATGTGCCCTTACAACTCACATTAAAAACAGTGGCTGAATTCTGCCCTTCTCAGTCATCTGGGGAATCATTTAGCACAGACACCCTTTAAGGCCTCTTAAAACCCAGTGTAATGAGGGACAAGCAGGGGTGGGCTGATACAACCTCTAGATGTATTCCTGGAAGAACATGCCTCCATATAAAAAATATGAGGGAGATTTGACAGTGTATCCACAAAGGGAACAGCAGGTTCTGAAATTAAACAAGGCAATAAGCTTTCAGCTCAGAAATCTCCTGTGAGGTACTGTAAAAACAGCTACAGCACTAGGTAGTGTGATGTCCTCTGATCAAATGAACTGTAGGACATGAACACAGAAAAAACTGGATCAGATAAGCAGCGTGCTCCAGGCTGCTTCCCTCTGTTACAAAAATATGTGCTTCATCCCATGACATTCTTGGCATTGTCTGCCACAAAAGGCTTTTCTCTGTTAAGGACAGAAAACACAACACTATGATGTGCCGCTCCCCACCTGAGGATGCCTGTCCAACATCCTTATCCACAGCAGCCAAAGAGCAGCTGCATCTACCTGTGTCTGCAGTGCATCATTGCTGAAAGTATTTCAGATGGCTGCATGGGCAAGGGCTGGGCTGGCTAAACCTAGCTGTAGGCATGAGGTAATTCTTGATGTGAATTCAGAATATTTAAACAAATACACCTTAGCATGTGTGAAACCATGATGGAAAGGTGTGCACACTAGCTACAAAAATAAACACAATGATTAGATGAAACCACTCTACTCCTGTCTTAAATACAGGAAAATCAAACCTAAGGAGTTCTGACTGATTCCACAAGTCTCAGGAAGCAGACTAGAAATTTCTATTTATATTAAACATATAAACACATTAGAACCCTACTAACTGCTCTAGGCCTTTTCTTTCCATTTTCTTCCATGTTAAGTGTCATCAGTAAATTCCAGCATGAGCAGCTTGCTACCATGTTGGCTAATACCGAACTGACTATAATAGTCACAGCTACATCTTCACACAGTTAGAGCCATTTCAAAGTAGTCAAATAATCAGCCAGTATGGCATGTTGTATGCTGCTAGTTCAATGTGGCATAAACTTGCACAGCCCCCAGCAGAGCACTGATCAGGGTTTGTGTATCACAGTACACACAGAGCCAGGCATCAGCTGAGACACTAAAAGCAGTGGACCCATTTAAGCTGAGATAAAGTGCAACCCTTAGAATGCTGCTTGTCATTCCTCAGTCACTGTAAATGTAACCAAACAGAAAATACTATCAATCTTTCAACTCCTACAATAAGGAACGTGCTGGCATGTTGTGCTAAAATACCTTTGTGCTGGACTGTTTTCAACACAGTGTGTTATTACTGGTAGCCTTACAGTCAGGGACAGGTGGGAAGAGAAAATATTTGCCACAGGCTGCTCCAAAGAACTGCCAAATTGCTTTTAACAGCAGTGAATACCCTGTTCCCTAGTTTTCAGTGTGGCTGCTATAGACAGAATTTTACAGGAGAATGCACAAACCCTTAGATCACAGTACCTTGTACCAAAGATACAAGAAGAGCTAGGTATAGAAAATGGGGCTAAAAAACAACTTCTCTTTTCATTCTTTAATCTGCTTATGTTGAGAGACATCCGTTTTCTTCTTATCTATAAGAGTTCGTTACTAGAACTTGATTTCTTGCAAGCATTAATCAAAATTGATTTAATTATGGGAGCTCTTTGGGATAATGGAAATAATTTCAAAACAAAACAGATGCAAGGAAATGAGAAAAGAGGAACCTGAATACTTCAAGTCTATTCCTTTCTGTATTTTTCCAGTTTTACACTAGACCACAAATCTGTGATGAATGGCAACTGAAAGGTAAGAATGTCTGTTTCATTTTCTCATATTGGTTATTTGCAGAATCTTTATGTTAAAAGGGAAAGAGAGACATATTACTTAATGTTACCACACCAAAATTTATCTTTCATTATAGAAATTATTCTCTCATTAATTATTAGGGAAATATCACTTTTATGGTGAGGTTATTAGAAGCAGTAATTGAAGTATATGCTTCATGTCATAAATTTATTACATTGTAAATGAGCAGTCACCTATATTAACATTTAAAAGAATCATTCCTACTTAGTAATAACAAAAGAGGTGCAGGACAGGTTCAGTGAATTGATGGAGAAGTGGGAAGAATTGATACTTGAAGCAAAGGCCACTTATCCCACTCAGCCAATAATCCCCAGGAAGAGCACTGTGCCAAGATTTGAAAAGATATAAAAAAGGTTTCACTTTGGGGTGAGTGAATCTTGCATCTTGAACACATTGAAGAACAGATGCATGCTGTCACATAAAGATGTTGTCAATTTTTCATGTTTTTACATTTGTGTGCTATTGGATAGAACTGGCTGAATACTAGCTGATGTTTAAGGCACCTACATTCTAAGTTCAAAGATTTCCACCATTTTGGAAAGCAGATTATATGTTTGCTTGTAGCTTACAAAGCACCGGAATAAGAATAATAAGTTTTGATCTAGAGTTCATTTGTGACACCCTGTAAATCAGTTCTGTGAGTTCATTTTTTTAAACATTGCTCTATTGCTTCCTAAGAAACATTTGCTTTGACTGGACTCATTTGACCAAACATTCATTTACATTACAAACAAGCACCTTTGAAGCAGATATTTATAAGTTTATATTTATATTTACTTATAAGAATTCCTTCTTAAGGGCAGTTGATCTCAGTCTGGAAGATCATCTAGCCCAGGTCAGGTGGGTGAAAGTGCCTGCCACTTTCCTGAGCATGAATGTAGGTCATCTTCCTTCCCAGGACCTTTCACATATGTGGCCTTGGAGTTCTCTCTTCAGCCTGGACCCAAAACCATCCAGTGGGCTTCTTAGTAGGAAGAAAGCAAGTGGAGACTGCATTGCAGGGAAGCAAGGATCCTTAGTGAGATGAAATAAGGCAGAACAAGAGAGAACCTAATAGAGGTCTTTAAAGTCATGAGTGGCAGAGGAGGTGCTCATTGACTTAGAAAAGAGCTAGGGGACACTCAGTGAAATAGCTACTGGCAGGTTTCATAGCAAACCAAAGGTATTTCTTCATGGAATACCTAGATGAGCTGTGGGACTGCTTGCCAGGGGACATTGTGGTGCTAGGCATTAGCATGGGTTGAAATACAGGCTAGAAAAGTCAATGAAAGAAAAATTCCTTTAATGACCAGTAGCCCAGCAAGTCCTTGACAATCAAATTTCTGACAGTTTAGAGAAAATTCTGGGCAAGTTGTAACTATATATGTTTGCACTGCTCTTTCTAAATTTTTTACATTGTTCTGTCTTGCACCTCTGTTTCTTTATCATCCACCATGTATTACTGTGATCTGGATGGACCTTTTAACTTATCCAGGAAAGCTGTTCCTACATGCAAGTGCTTAACTGCAGCATTATGAAAGTTAATCCCTACTTCTGTCTCCAGTGCTTGCCTTGTATGCAACACCTGACTGCATCTCACCAAAGAATTATTATTATTCCTCTTTCTTCACTACTGGAAAAAAGCTCCCTCTTCTCATGAAGGCTGTCAGCCTTTTCATACAGTCAGTGGAAAATGTGAATTTGTGTAAAGGGATTAAATAGAAAACTGAACTCTCAGTGCATTTAGTTTTAATTCTTCCTGTTTCTCCCACTGGTGAATGCTGTGTGCAGTTTCGGGCATAACAATATAAGACATAAAGCTATTAGTGTCCAAAGGAGGGCCATGAAGAAGGTGAAGGGGCTGGAGGGGAAGCTGTGTGAGGACACTTGGTCTGCTCAGCCTGGAGGAGAGAAGACTGAGATGAGACCTCACAGTGGTTTACAGCTTGCTCACAAGGGGAGGTGGAGTGGCAGACACTGATCTCTTTGGTGACCAGTGGGAATGGCCTGAAGTTGTATCAGGGGAAGTTTAGATTGGGTATTAGGAAAAGGTTCTTTATCCAGAGGGTGGTTGGGCTCTGGAACAGGCTCCCCAGGGAAGTGGTCACAGCACCAAGCTTGACAGAGTTCAAGAAGCATTTAGACAATACCCTAAAGCACATGGTGTGACTCCTGGGGATGGTCCTGTGCAGGGAAAGGAGTTGGGCTTCAATGATCCTTGTGGGTCCCTTCCAACTCAGGATATTCTATGATTCTGTGAACTCTATTATTCATTGCTAAACATCTGCAGAATGAGGATCAATAAATGCAGAAAGAGAAATTAAACAAATGTTGGTCATTATGTTAATTAGCAAAGACCGTTACAAAGGATTTTGCACTCTGTAGAAAATGAAATATAGAGTAAATAACCAGATAGGATGAAAACAGAGAAATTCAGTTTCAATTAATAGTTAGTTCAACTAATACAGTTATGTCAAAGCTCTGTGGAAATCAGTGGCAGTTTTTAGAACAGTACAAAATGAATACAGATTTATAGCGAATATCATAATCCTCTGATGACTTTTGTCTCAAAAAGATCCTAGAAAATGCAGAAAAGGTCTGTGGTAGGATAATGTGAAGGTTAAAGCTATGAGGAAGACTAGGCACAAACTAAAAGGGAAAGGTACAACTGGGAGAGGCAATGTCCTGAGTGTATGAAACAACAAAACATGAAAACCAGGCAGTTGAACATGGTTTGGCCTATAGATTATGACAAGGAAAAGAAATATCCATGGTGAAATGCAACAGATATAAAATAGTACAAGTACTACATTTTCTACCATTTACAATTAACCCATGTGGATTGTCACCACAGGACTCCACTGAAGGAAAATAGTGTAGTAAATTCCTGAAAAGAGGAGCATCTGCAGCTCAGCCTGAGATGATAATAGAATAAGAACTA
The DNA here is from genome assembly GCA_013397375.1 of Toxostoma redivivum. Classification (NCBI taxonomy): domain Eukaryota; kingdom Metazoa; phylum Chordata; class Aves; order Passeriformes; family Mimidae; genus Toxostoma; species Toxostoma redivivum. Next base: position 86,905 of record VXBI01000838.1, on the reverse strand, counting down.
TGAATCCTCATGTGTTGCAGTATCAAGCCAGGGCCAGCTGGGTCTCAGAGAAAAGTTCTTCTTTTGTGGCCCAATAGAGAAGGGAGCAGAAGAGCTATGGTGAAAGGCAGATGTTACAACAGAACTGCTGCTTTGTAATGGCATCACAGCTTTTGTCACTGGTTTTATACATCTGGAGGATAGGATTTGGTGTTTACTGAGAAATGTAGTATTAAAATGCCAGCATGCATGTTATGCCTTTTTAGTGCAAGTGATTCATATTCCTCTAAATCACTAAAATGAGAATATATTCAGCTTTTTATTGATCGTAGGATATGAAACAACTGAAGGCACTGAGGATTTTGCATTGAAATCAAGTTAGCTATGTATCGTAAATTACACTGAGTTTTTTCCTTTAATCCAAAAGCAAAAAGTATTTTAAAACAGATTGTTGGTTAGCGGTTAAAACCAAGATGAGGTCTTGGTTATTCTAAATTATATTCTCAGCTCTGAGTCAGAACTCTTGTGTGAATTCAGACAACTTATTTAACTTCTATGCATTTAAACTTCCTCATACCTGAAAAACGGATCTGCCAAATGAAGATGCTGCTGAGTCATTAAGGGCATTCTGTGTTCCAGACATGAAAATATTATGGAAATGCAAAGTGTTATTACTGAGCTTTGTTTTGAAGCTGACAAATGAGTCAGGTTCCTTTACCTGTCACTCCACATAAAGTAAATGTAATTACATAGTAACATCATAGCTAAGGATATTTATCTGAGTGAAATTCTAGAGTTGCCATCCAGTATCCCAGATACAGCTTGGCATACTTATCCAGGTGTATAGTGGGAATTATGGTAGACTGTTCCCTTAAGATCTATGCTTGTTTGGGGTTTATTCTGCTGTCTCTTTCTTAATCTCTCTCTCAGGTCATCACCAAACAGTTCTCAGGTCACTGAGCTAGTCACAATTTTCACACTGAAAAAGCACCAAAACAAGGAATTTCTCCTGCATTGCAGGAAGCAGTGCCATGGATGCCAGGTGAACTCAGGCCAGGAGTGCATTCCTGTGCTGTCTTCCCTTTCTATAGCCAATGCAGTTCCTTAGTAGTGAGGGATATTATGTAAGTGCTGCTGATTTTACTAGTGTACATCACACAAAGGTGTCCTGCAACTTGTCTGCTCCCAATTACAAAAAATGCAATTGAAATAACAATCCTCTTGGATTTGGCAGATTTGATTATACCTTGCTGCCATGCCTTTTGGATGCATACTGGCTCTTTTTCTCCTTATAGAGAAATCTTTGCCTGCACCCTCACAGGTGCTAGATGATGCTGGAGGGGGCATTTGAGCAACCAGGAGGAAACACACAAGGCTTGGTATTACAGCTGGGAGCCAATTTACTTCTATCTGCCCAAGCTTGCTGCAGGCAAAAGGATGGGATGAAGGTTGTATGCAAGAGATAATCAGAATAAATGCTCCCAGCAATAGCACCATGAAGAACAGACTGTGTGTACAAACACAGGGACACTCTAGGCTATGTTCATGGTGACTAGATGCCTGCAAATGAAGATCACTGTGCTGTTCTCTATGAGCAATGCCACCTCCTGGTGTCCTAGATCAGACCTAGGAGAAAGATCTTTCCTACAACGGATGAAAGAAAGAATAAAAATGCACTGAAACCCACACAGATACAGGAAGTGCTTCCAGTTTATGTGAATGTTTGATCCAAGGAGTACTGTTTCATTACAGCTTTGCACTTCTTTTCACATCTGCAAAGATAAACCAATCACCCCTCTTGAGCATCAGTGAAATTACTGGGAATTGCACTACTCCAATTTGTGAAAGAAATATCAAATGTGACCACCAATTCTAAAATGTTGGTTCTGGTATCTTGTGCAAGCTCCAGGGTTGAAGACCATAGAATTGCATCTAGCAAAAGAGTATTATAACATAGGAACAAAGCACAACATCTTTATTCTATGTGGTTCAACTTCAGCCTGAACAGTGGCACCACTGGGGGAAAATAGCTTAGATTCTCATTAAACATTTGCTCAAATGCTGAGAGAGCTGGAAATGTTGTTGGTGTTATGAAGTGGAGAGCAGAATAGATTCCCTCATCTATTTCCCACAGCTGATAAACAGTAATGCCCTTCAGTCTCTCCCCAGCTGGCTCAGCTTCAGATGAGTAGCACAGTAATGAAAGCTTCCATATCCTATTAGCAGTTCTCGGGCCAGCCATGGTTCATTGGAGAAATGCCTGCTCCAAGCTGAGATGGATGGCTTCCTCCCTAATGAAAACAGAGTGAGGAGCAAGACTGCACGAGGAAGACCTGCTTCCATCTCATCTCTATGCAGGAGAAATGGTACTTGCAGGGGGGAGTTTTGGTAAGTATCTGGTACCTTTGTTTCACATAACAAAGGAAAGACAAATGGTAACACATTCATAATTCTAACACCAGTTTTGACATAATAGGACAAAATGGTGCCTGAGGATTCCTGTGTATCAAGCAGATGGGCCATCCATTATTTTCCCTCAGGTCAGGGGTCATCCTAAAACGAGAGTCAGCAATCATTTTGCAGGGTGTAACAAAACAATTTTTTTGCCTGCTTCTTAATCCCAGAAAGCACTACTGTCCTCTACTTTTGTCCACATACATTATCATTTTTGTCTATTATCTGCATCCCCAGAGACCTAATAGTCTTTTCTTCAGTGCAGCTTGATCTGGAGCAGCTGTAAGCTTTGCTGCAGGCAGTGTCTGACAACTGCTTGCCTCTTGGTCAGTGTCAGTTCCCTGGGGGAGGGCAGGCATTCACTTCATTATTAAAGCATGGAAAAAAATCCTATATTCATTTAGATCCAGAATGAATACGTAATATTTGGAACAAAGGGCCCATGTTCCAGTCCAGCTGGCAGTGCTTTTACCATTGCCATTCTTCAAGGCTAGCTCCTGCTTAAAGCATGCATTAAGGTCATTTATTTAAAAATAATGGAATGTGCTGCAAAAGCCCCTTTTTTCCCTGTCAGTCTAAATTTCACCTTCCAACATCTCTCATTGATCCTCAAGCACTAAGGGCTTGTGTGGAACAGCACTTCTGTGAAAATAAAGATTGTTCAATTACAGTACTAGGGAGAAGAAAGCAATAGCTAAGAAAAAGAGAACAAGCCAAATGGTGTTTTGTTGTGGGTTGTTTTGGTTTTTTTTAAAACCAGGTCTGAGTCTTATTTTGTCATGTCTTCTCATTCAAGTGTTAGGTGAGTGCAAATTTTGTCTATAAATTACCTCCTTCATTACTAGGATAAAAATGGATGTTGATAAAAGGGTTTATTGTTAGCTTACAGGACACCCCAGTGCTTCACATGATTAGCCAAAGTAAGATAGTGAAGGTGAGCTTCAAAACTGTTCATGTGCTTTTGCTCAAGTTGTCCAGCACATCTGTCTATGTTCCCTTTGATTTGAGACACGGAAGAAATGGGCTCTGAACCAGCTAGCTCCTCCTGATTTCAAGAAGCTAACCTTGAAAATGTGCAGCATTCTAGAGGATTAGGATGAAATCTTGACCCTGTTGATATTAATGGACACAATAATTTACATCAACAGGACAAGAAGAATCTCCATGGTAAAATGCAACTAACATTTCAGCCAGACTGCCTTCTTAGGGGCCTCCAAGGTGAGTGAGCAGATGGAGGCTCCACCCTCCAAAGACTGTGCAGAAAGGTAACCAAAACGGAAGTGAAAGGTACTTCAAAGGTAAAATCAAACATCTGTGCATCGTTTGATACCAACTTTCAAAAATGTAGGCTGAGATTTTTATGAAGAAATGGTAGCAACAGTAGCAACTAAAAACTACGCATGAATTGTGGATTACCATGTTCAGAGGTTGACGTGTCTATCCACTCATCCTTACTTTAGATGGTGGAATTATCCTTATAATTTATGTTGAAATGAAACCACACCTGAGATTTTTTTTTTCATTGGTTAATGTTAGACTGACTTTTGAATTCAGTTTCTTCAGCTTTTTACAGATTCTTTTACCCCTTGTGAAATAAGCTAATCCTGTTACAGGAAAGTAGGAAGTGTTTCTTTATACTGCTATTTTTGATATAATCTTTTTGGCAACAGAAGCAGGGAAAAAATCCAATAACAATATTTACTGATATCTTCCTTAAAATTTGTATTTGCGCAGGTATCATATAAATTTTGTGTAACAAATCATTTTCCACTTATAGACATGTAAGACAACATTGTCAAAAATAGAACCAATAGCAAAATTTTTACCTCACAAAGGCAGTTTCCAAATCCTTCTGAAGACATTTTGCAGACAGACACCTCAAGCTGTAAGGTGGTGATAACTCTTTGGAGGGATTGAGACCAGGCTTGCCATCTCTTCATCATTTACATCTGTTTTCCCTCAATGCACATACTTCATTCTAATTACTGTTAATAGGAACTGGTTGTGCAGTCTGAGGAAATCTGAATTAGCTGCTGTTCATTCAGCAGAGATGAAGATGTTTGTGACTAAATAAAACCCTGCCATTCTGCATGCCTAGCACACAGCATTAGTTGGGCCACCACCCTGGCAATATTGAAAGGGCACGGAGTGGGGGGAGCAATTTTGTCTTTCTTTTGTTCAGTCCACATGAAGGTCAAGAAGACTTGCAGCTGCTTTACTCTGGGAAACATGAGTGCCTTCCTTCTTGCTTCTGTCTTTCCCTTCCGTTTCATCTCCTACTTTCAAGAGCAAAACATGGAAAACATACCCAAACTGAACAAACCAGGAAAGGAAAGTTGAAAAGAAATCTTTCAATGGCCTTAGATTCTGTGCATTATGATGCCCTAAGGAAATGAAGCTCATCCCAAAGAATGCCAGCCCTGAAGACAGGTGGTGTTATGCATGGGTTCTTGTTTCTGCCAGCTCAGAGTTCAGACACACACAGAGCTCAGTTACAGCGAGAGCGTGCACTGGCAGAGCTGCAGTGGCTGTTGGGGTGGGCTGCTGAAGCAATAGGCTGTAAGCTGGTATCCCATTCTAAGTCATTCATGTGCCTATGTCCTAATTTGAAATTATATAAACCTCATTTGGATATTGTTTTAATCTCACCTTAGCTTTTTTTTATTTTATTTTTCATTTTATCCTGAACATCTCCTCTATCAAATTTGGGTTTGTTCACCTGCTCCATGCAAAACCTCCTGAAGACCCTATGTCTCACTGCCAGCTCTGAGGACTGTCTTGAAGGTTATACCTCGTTCCAAACCCCTTGCAAGGTACAATGCCTGGCAGAGATGACTGCTGCAGACTTTCCTTGATCCTGACTGGAAGCACCAACTTAAATTGGCCAGAGACGTATAGGTTTGTGTATACCAGGAAATAAAGAGTCAGGGCACAGGCTCAAGCTGTTTCCATGACAACTTGTACTGTTTAATTGCATTTTCCCTGCCACATGTGGCTTTGGCCCATGACAGCTGTGATCTCTATGCAGTGCTGAAATGCTTCACAAGGTGACACACACCATGGGATACTCCACCCTTATATACAGATAAAAATTTCCTGAAGTTTTCTTGGTTTACTTTTGGGATGGAAGAAGCTACATAATTATGACCTGTACACTTACTTTCAGGGTCAGAAGAAGTCTCTTGGAACTGTTCAGCTTAATATGGACCTCGTCTGGGGAAGGGAATGGGAAACCCAGTGAACAAAGTATCACAGAATGATTTGGGTTGGAAGGGACTTCAGAGATCTTCTACTTCCAACCCCCCTGCAATAAGCAGGGATGACACCCACTAGACCAGGTTGCTTAAAGCCTCATCCTACCTGGCCAATTTACTCTCTAGTCAGCTATATATTTCACAAGGCGGGGGAAGAGATAGTGTCCTGATTCTGGCCAAGACAGGGTTACTTTTTGCAGTAGTCAGGAGGAAGCATGGTTAGATTCTTAGATTCTGGAGGCTGTTCTATACCACCTCATGTCATTTTCCAGGGGCAGGGCAAGGACTCTCCTCTGGGTCACATAGGGTGGTGGAGGAAGTGGTTGGGTATTGTTGGGGGTGGGAACTCACATGCAGATCTTTCATTTCTTGTACTCTCTGTCATTCTTGCTATTACTGCTCATTTTCTTATCTCATTGCTGTTTCCAGTAAATTGTTCCTATCTTAACCAAAGATTTTCACCTTTTGTGACTCCATTTTTCCTCTCCGTGCCACTACAGGAGGAGGGGATTGGGAAGGAAGGAATTGAGCAAGTGGTACATGGCTAGTCTTGGTGGGGGACATTAAACTGGGGAGCACCGTTCCTTAACTACTGCAGTTATTTAGTCTTTCTTCTTTCCATCTACCTTCTAGCAGCCCAAAGTCACCTGCAGTTTACTCATATCCAGCAATCTTTCCACCATCTGCACTTCTCTGCTGGCTCAAAGAGCTCAGTAGAACCCAGGCTCTGGCCAGCTCTAGGCTGTCTTTATTTGTTTCTGGAAGATTTAAAACATGGTATTTTGCCTGGGGCAACATTAGCAAAGGGATTTGTTTTAATATTTTATCTGAAATAAAACAAACCAAACCATCGCTTTGAAATGTAGAATTTATCACAAGAAAGTCTAAATCAGCTGCTGGGTTTATTAGAGATCCCTTTTTATTAGAAGGTTGTTTTTTTTCAAACACCATAATATTGGATATTTCAGCTGCATACATACAGGCATGCAAATGTTCAAACAAAAGTATTTCTTGCAAAATGGAAGTATGGATCTCTGAGGCCCACAAGAGCTCTGAATAGATACAAGAATATAACGTGGTATGATCACATTTACTCTAATGATGCACAGGCACATTATGTGCATTACTACAATCAGGTAACTGGATCTTTTAACCTAAATTTGGCTAGAATCTTATTGTTCTTATTTTGTTTCCCTTCAGAGTGATTAAACTGCATGATTTAGGCTATGGCACCTGGAAAAGAAGCAAATACACAGTGTGCCTCCAATTCAAATTTTGACATCCATGTATACTCCCTGGAGCTGGCATCTGCTACAAGAAACACTGTGGAGAAAAGGGCAAAAGTACGTGTTGAAATGTCATTATTCTGCAACCATTTTTGTAGTACCTGACCAGATTCTTCAAGTAGAGGAGACCTTTTGGAAAAATACTGTCATTCAGAGAAGGCACTACATGCTATGTTTGGTCAACACTGCTTACCTTTACTGAAACAAAACACTTCCAAGGCCCAGGGGGCTGTGGACATCAGGGAGTCAGCCCTACCTCTCAATCAGAACAAAGTGCATAGGAGATTCTTACCCTCTCCTCTGCCCTGGTTTTCATGTAAATAAGTGCCCACCAAAATTATCTCCACCCAGGACTGTGGTCACTTTGAAAAGGCCTGAATGAGTGTGCAGTCCCAGCACTTCAAATAGATGCAAACTTTCAATTCATCTAGAAAGTCAGAATCCCTGTGTCTGTATGAGTTTAGGGTTTGTTTTTTTTTTTCCTGTTCTAGTACATTTTAAAGTAGAAATAGTCACATGTATGGTAATGCCTAAGGTGACATATTATTTTAGATCATATATATTGGACAGGACATATATATATAATTACTGGGTAACACTTGAAAGAAGTAGGATCTAAAGATAAGCCAAAGAGAGATCCAATCAGCACATAGGCCTTACCTGTTTTCTGAGTTCATGCTCTGCCTTTTATCACAAGGATGAGAAATTTCTGCTTCTTCTACTGCCACCAGCTGCCACTCCCCTGAGCTGCTACAGGCCAACCCACCTGCTCCATGTTCCTTCTCACCAGCTAGCAGTAGGAAAATGATGTTTTCATGCTACAGAAACCAGCAAACCAGAAGTAAAGCAAGGCACAGCTGCTGCCTTGAGAAGCCTCAGCCTGAGCTCCAGGCTGAGCACTCATCCTAGCCACAGGCTGTAGAGCAAAGCAGGAGCAACAAAAGTGAATTGCTCAAGGGAGTGCAAAAGTTTGAACTTGAGGCAAATGAAGCATGAAAAATGGAGCAGTGAACCAAACAATTATTCAGCACTACAAGAAAATCCATTAAAGAAAAACAAAGCCATCTACAATAGCGCAGCTGAGGGAGGTAGAGATGAAAGCAGGGAAAACAATTCCCCCTGAAAAGCTATCTTGAAATTCTTGGAGTAAGGAAGAAAAGTAGGAGAAGAGCAGAGAGGGGAAAAGGAGTGGGGGAAGGTAAAATATCAAAATGCAAATTAGTAGGCTTCATCAGAGAACTCATTCCAAGATATGCAAGGAAAAGACTAAACAAGAGCTACTGCCTCTCTGGGCATGGTGCCACCTCATCACATGCAAGGAGAGAATCTCAGATAACTGAGGTAGAATAACAAATGATCAGGGAATTGGTAAGGTGAATGGTGAAAAAAGGGGGTTTCCCCCTATAATCATATTCAAGATATTGTAAATTCATCACCACTGCATAGTTCTGTGAGGGTTTCATTAGCAATAAATGTAATTGAGGTCAATTTACTGTGGTACTCTGCTACTAAGCAAAATTTTGAACATACTAATTTTGTCAAGTGCCTTTTTCTTAAAAGAAGCTGCTGCTTAGTGCATGGCAGCAGCAGCACTGAAGATAGTTAGGGGCACATCCCCTTTTTCACAACTGTCTCCTGTTGAGCCACGTTGACAGATAAAGCCTTATAGATTTTTTTCCCCCCATAATATTCACATATGAAAAGATGCTTGGGGCAATCCATTCACCATTCCATGTACCATCAATCAGGGAATAAAACTCAGGGAAGTGTACATAGTGACACCAAAAACATGTAAGTAACACATTCTGGGGTGTCACATTGTTCAGAACAAAAAAAGGCAAAGGAAGGAAACTGTCTATAATCCTTGGATATTTATAGTACCAGTCTAGAACACAAAAATATCATTGAATATTTATTATGAATAAGCAAGAGCTTTCTTCAAATTCCAAGAGGTCTACACTGTCTGCCTATTATATTTATTGAATCCTTTTGATTTCCAAACACATTAATCGTAATTTGAAACTTTGCTGTCTGACTAGGAGAAAGAGAATCTTTTCCAAGTCCTAAACGACAGCTAAAGCACAATGAGGTGGATCCAGGAGATGAGTTTTTTTCTGTAACTCCAAATAGCATTGGGTTACCCCATTTGCATAAAATGGCAAGACCAAACAGCATATAAACTACTGTATTGGAACCTGGATATTTCTCCCTAATGAAGAACAGTGCTGGAAGGGTGGCAGCAGAGTTTCCCTCTGCATGCAGCATGCTATATCTAAAAAGTGAAAGGGCTGGCTTTAAGTATAAAATGGGAGATTTAGAGATGAAAACTATGATTTGGATTCATTTCCCTGGAGAAAAATTCCAGGCTAGGCTTTTGCAAGGGTTAAATACTATTAGTTGCTACGAATATTAGCCGAAGATCAACACACATGAGGGCATAATCTATATTTGGAGTCAGCTACCAGTTAAGAAACAATTTAAAATTTGATTTGAACATAAAACTTCACCACCTCCCAACAAACAGAGGCAACATAACTTTTCTAAAACATTAAAATCCAGCTAAGGAAATAGATTAGAGAGATCTGAAATGCATGACACACTCAGACATTTTAATATCTTTTTAAGAATAGAGATTTTAACTTTTCCATTATTAATTCAATTCTACTCAGATTCATTCTCCTTTTTTTTAAATTTTCTTTAGATGTCACTTATTCTGCTTCTATTCAGGATGCTTCTTCTGCAAGCCCTATCAGACTCTTTCCCTGACACACTGCCAGTGCTCATTTTTCTCATGTTAGGAAACATGGTCAGTGTTGCTGGCCACAGGCAAATTCTGTAACTTATCTATGCAGAACACTTTTTTTAGGATTCATTGTCATATTTGGCTCCAGGTTCCTAACATAGTTACTGAAGCATCCCCAGAGCAGAAAAGAGCACAAAAACTGCCATGGTGGATGAGGCACATGGTCCATCTAGCACAGCATCCTGTTTAAAACACAGAAAAGCCTGTCTGCTTCCAAGGAAGTGTCTGTGTGGACTACATCTTCAGAAGAGTCTTCAGAGGAGCCTTTGACTAACTGAATGCATCCTCATTCAGGCATGTCTTAACCTGGATGCAAGAGACTTCATTCCCTCATTCTTTTTGTGATGTTAATTCAAGTATTTCTTAGAATCATAATGCTATGAAAAAACTGGGGGAAAAAAAAAATCAAAGCCAGTTCAGGATGCTATGAGCATGTGTTATTTGGCAGCATACCCTGCAGGTGACCCCACTGGGCTCTGATCATTCAGCAGTCCTGTGAAGAATGAACCTGCTTTGTCTTCTCTCTAATTACATTAAAAGTAGGAAAAAAAGCCAGACTACCTAAGTCAGGAACATAAGGGTTTAGAGCTGCTGCTGAAACCATTTTTCTCCTGGACTGTAGAAAGTGGACAAACTTCATCAAGGTTGAAAATAGCCAGTGATATCAGACAGGCTGCAGCAAAGCTGCTGTGTTCAAGTTGCTGCTGGTGTTCTCCTGACAGGGATGTTCCATGCAATTAAGTCAGATTCTGCTTTAAAACCCAGACTCTTAATGAACATATATCCTGCCATTTTTTTTTGCTAATTCTTTTAAATATTGTTTATTTTATAAGCGAGAAAGAGTATAAACTATTTGAGGATACAAATCATGAAGAACAATGGAAAATTGCTTTACAATGGCATGCTCTTCCTTATTCTCTGTACTAGAAAGATGGTGTTGACAATCTGATAATTACATCTGGCTATGAAGGTTTTGCTATGTCCTACAGCTAATATCAGCTTTTAGGATTTAACTCATTAGGGAAACATGAATAGTTACATACAGTCAAGGTTTAAATTACTCTTATGTTTTCATACAGCTCTGCTCTCTTTATTATATCTGTAGATGCTCTTTCCTGATGACACTTCCTATCACCTTCAACAAAGGTAGATATTTGCAGTACATACAATTCTTACTCAACACATTTAGGTTCTAAAATTAATGTATGTGTATGATGTTGATAATGGACTATTGTTTAGTTTTCCTGCTGTTTCAATAAAAGTCAAACTACTTGCTATTTTTAAGTTAAAAATCAATTCACTTGACTAAAGTCCAGCATATCTGTATTCAACACACTGCCTCATGGACTATTTAGGAACAAGGTTCAATATTTATTTCAATAGAATTTCATTGGTTGATTTTTATTGAACTATTTGAATAAAGTTAAATTCTCTCATGTACTGAGACACAGTGTATTAAGAATATCAGTTTAATCTCTAAATGTGAGAGGAGTTCAACATTATGTATCACAAAAAAGGAGCCCATGAGATGAGTCATTGGTATAAAGCCCTTTGAAACTTTTATTGTTTGGAATACAGCAGTGACCTTTGTTTTTAGAAATTATAATATAAGAAAATCCACTGCATATTAGTGAATTGCAAGATTGTTCAGAATTCTCTGAGCTGAATGTCTGGGCCCATAAAAACAACATCTGCTAGAAGAGGAAATCCAAAACCTATAGCAGAAGGAATCCAGATCATGAACAGCTCAAGGTTAATCCAACCAGCTTGCTCTGCCCTTCTCTGGCAAGGCCAGGTGAGAGGCTTTTTGATTGGGACACCAAGTAGCCAGCTCAGCATGCAGCTGCCTGTACTTGTGTCCTCATGTGTGACTAGAGAGCACTGAGATTTGCTTGGCTTTTGGCTAAATATTTGCTTGATTAAGGATGCAAGGAGACCTGTATATCCTTATTACCATCTCCTAAATCTTGCACTGGGCACAGAAGTGCCCATGCTGATGCCTGTTGTGTTGCATCAGCATTTACAGCAAATGAAGCATGAAAGGAGAAGATTGTGGAAAGGACAGAGAGGTATTTTGTGGACCAGCAAAGCACAAGTGTCACCAACTGGGATACACCTCAGACCTGTGCTAGGGATCAAAGAAGGATAAGCATAGGGTGCTTGGTGCTTTCCCATATAATATTGCTCTATTTTCTGCTGTTCTTTGTAAAGAAATTATTCCCTTAGATTCAAGACCCTCATATTCAGGCCAATACAGGCACAGAGAAGTCCAGAAAGGAAAACCAGGCAGTTCTCCCCTATACCACTCATATAATCTTGGCAGTGCAACTTCCAAGTCATCCTTTTCTCATTGAAAAATGAGATTCAACAAAAATCCCCATGGACTACTGTGTCTTAAGAAGGAAATTGCCTCTTTGTCTCCTCCTCCCAAGACAGGCACCTCTTTCATTTCAGTTCAGCAGGTGATGCTTGCAGAGCTCTCCCTTGGAGTATTGCTACAGCAGAGCAAAGCTTTATCCCTTCACACAGCTCCTGCCTTACCCTCTTCTGTCAAAGGGCCACAAAGATAAGGGAAAGAACATACTCCCTAGTGGCATTCAGAACCTGTTAGTCTGTACTTAAGGTCACTATATTTTCTTAAATTGACTAAAAACTTTTAAATATTGTAAAAGGGATTTCCTTTACATTTTCTTTCCCTCTCTTTTTCAGATAAGTGCTCTCTATCTTTCCAGGGGTCTGGAAGAAAGGACCCCTTTAGTGTTCACAACAAGAATTTTCATATGGCTTCCTTTTCAATACACTAAAGGTACAAAATCTCAACACATAAAACCCAATCCTATTACCAAATGCATTACATATTCAAGAGAGTTGAAAGATACTTGGTTTTTTCTTCAGAGTTGAGAAAAAACTGATTATGTAAAAGAGTTAACTAAGTTGTAAATTAAAAAGAAAATAAATAAACTAACTAAAGCAGGTTTGAAGAAGATAAATTCATAGAATCATTTAGGTTGGAAAAGACTTCTAAGATCATAAAGTTCAACTGTTAACAGTTAACACATCACTAAAAATGCTTCCTTCTTGATAAGATTCTAAGAAACCCTCAGAAACTTCATTCAAGATAGGTTGTCACTGGAGGGCAAATTGGAAAAAATCAGGAGCTAAAAGTGTCCAGCTAATTCCTTAACAGAATAGAAAATCAACAGCTTAATTTATAAAAAAATAATAAAGATGAGGTCATGACACTAGCTGTACTGTGAAAATTGACTAAAAAGTCCTAACACTTGGAAATACCAGTGAAAGCATACAAACACAGCCCACTCAAAACCTTCTGAATCTATGGAATATGATAGAAACATCGGGTCTGATGTCTGACTTCCTGGAGCCATAGGACAGTCTGTAAAGGCAAACTTCCTTCTGTCATCTCCTTGAGAAAAGTGATGAGTGTGAGGGAGTGTAGGTGGGACAGAGAATGTGAACTGTTCTCTGCTCTCTTTTCAGTAAATTAAGCATGTTCAGGTTTGGCTTGTTTTAGTTATTTTCAGGTTATGCTGAAGCTGATGGTATTTATTATGCCTGAAAAGTTATTTAACATTTTATAAACAACAGTCTGAGTGAAAAACCTGAGTTCATTGCTATATTGGGGACTGATTGGTGGCAGGGACTACCTGTTAGCTATGGTCAGAGGCAAAGAGGCCAGGCCATCCCTTTGCAGCAGGTCCTATGGCCTGTCACCGTGAGTCTGACCTCACACTTGTCTTTCTTAGAGGAACACAGAGCTGAAAGTTATCTCCATCTGAGTTTGTCATTTGAAGCACAGCCAAAACTGAGGCAGCAGAATCTAATTTTTCAAACATGACCTTATTCCACTCCTGTAGTTCAAAGGGTTTAAAATTAAAGCTCTCCATTTAGATCACCTTTACTCTAAAGTAATTTTCATTCTTCTCTGGAGTTCAATGCCCTTAATAATTCACTCTAGCTAGCCACCCCACAAAGAACACAGTTATACATTTAATCCCTTTTACTGCCTTTCTTAGCAAAAGCCTGCTACTAAAAAATTCCAACAGGCTCTCAACCCTGGATTTTCAGAGGTATTTCAATATCTAGCTAGCCAGCATTTCAGTGCCATTCTGGTACTTTAACTATTTCTTGAAGTCTCTAATATTGCTTCAGTTAGGCCTTGTCTTGTTTCCTATATGGTATGTTGATTTGCAAAAAATGAAAATATTACCTGTAACACCTCTAGATCCATAGATCCTGTAGCCTGTAAATCTCTACCCCAATAGATCCATGAATCCAATCTAAATAGTTTTCTAATTTTTATCCTAAATATCCTGAGAGCTAATTTTTCTAATTTTTTTCCTTGAATGTACCTATCCTGAATAAAATCTAAAAATCTTAAACAATCCATTAGTCTTTGTTGCTTGCTAACTCCTGAGGGCTATCAGAGCACAACACACCTAGGGTCTTTACACTGAGTGGCAAAGCAGAGATGGCAAACACAATTCTCAGTCTTGCTATTCACTGAAATTAGTTAGCTCACCAAAATCAACCTGCATTATTTTAACCAACCTCCAACAGAATCTGAAGGACAGGCAGGACAGAGAGGGGGCATTTACCAGTTCTTTCCCAGATGTCTAGCCACTCACAACAGCCTGAGCTCCTAAATCCTGAGTGCCTAAATCCTGTGATGTGGTAACATCTCGATGCCTTCACTATGTATGCCATCATGCCTGGTCTCTGCATCCACAGCCATTCCCTATCCTAATCCTTGAGGACCTGAGAGGCTGGAAGCCTGGCAGCTCTGTATTGAACCCCTCGTGTCTTCTGCTGGGTTGACAGGAGAAGGGTGCGGTGGGTGAGGCTGGCTTTTGTCCACCATGGCTCTGCTGGTGGGACACTGCAGTGGCTGGCTGGCACTGTACAACAGGAGCTTCTGGAGTGTCTGTATCTATTTCAATCATACAGGTGAAGTGATTCCCAGGGAACACGTTTTAAATTTGAAACCACAGGTTCCTGTCTTTCCAGAAAGGAAATATCTTGGCAGTTCTAGTCTGAGAACAGTTTTCAGTGTTCTGGTATTATCCTACTTCCATGTGATAAAACTGCTTCCCAGTCACCTTCACTTGAGCCTTTTTCGAAGTTCACCTTTCAGCCCTGCTTGATATCATAATACCATTAGTGCTAATGAGCTCTCCAGCAAACACTGCATTGTTGCTCCCTTACCTACTTACTTTGGGAAGAATAAAGGACAAAGATGCTATGGCTGTTAACTCAGAGCCTGCATTCACGTTTTTACTTTAACTATCTCTATTCACTGTAAATTCCTTTCACACTCTGTGGTGTCAAGAACACATTATCAGCTTTTCACTGATCTCGGTTTCTCAGGTGCCTATCACTGCATGTGTTGTAAAATCAGCATCTGTGTATGCATGTGGCCAGGCTTAGCAGATGCTTTTACAGGGTAAGATGTGATATATATTCTGTGTGTGAAATCAGATTAAACCCCAAATCCATCAAACATTTTATTTTAAAGAAAGGAAATTATGCCATTTGATGCAAACATATTTCTTTATTAACAGCTTCACAGCATGCTCCTCAGCTCCAAATTCTCTGGATGTAGGATTGCAATTTATTCTTTGACTCTAAGAGAAACACTCATTCATTTTGTATTATGCCTGCTATATATAATATTATGCTACTACACAAAACTGCTACTTGCCTGCAGCTCTCCAGCTGTCAGGCAAGAAGATCCATCCTGGCAGGGCAGTCTGTCCTGGACTGGCCACCAAGGAGTCTTGCATTAGTGTCAGACTTTGTAGAAGATACTTCCTAACTTTCTGGTCTCTGGTCAGATCTGAAGAAGAGCAGTCAAACAGTAATATTTGTCCTCTGGCAAAGATCCCATGGAAGGTAGGGGGGTGCCCCTCCACAAAAGCACTGTCAATATTAATTGTCTCCACCGGTGAGGATGACTCCAAAGAAGTATTAGGGCCCCCAAAACTCCTAACCTGAGTGGAAAGGCAATCTCTCTATAAAACCAGCAGATGCTAAAGAGATGCAATAATGAGCAGTGCCCCCCCAAAAGGAGCCCTCAGCTCCCTGCAGGTCAGACTCTGTGCCTCTTGAAGCTCAGCCCCAACTACACCTCCCACAAGATAGGACTTGCAATATTTTCCTCCCTCGCCCTTGACCTCCCTGGCTACTTAGAGATCAGTGGCTGCTGTTGCAGGGTTTCTGTAACCTGTGGCAGAATTCAGCAGTGTGGGGCTGTAATCCCTAACCTGGCAAGTGAGGAAGACAAAGGAGCTGGGATTTGGGGATAAGAGTGCACTGGTAATTTCAAGAACATGGAAGAGCAGAGTAGAAAATCAGTACATCTAAATGGGGAAAGGAAAACTTGAAGATAGAGGAATAATTCCCCAGCCTCTGTGCAGATATGACTAACACTGGAGAGCAGGACTGAAGTAAAAAGCCTAAAAGAATTACTAATTGGAGCTCTGTCAAGATTGTCCCCTTAGGCTTTTCCTGGGTCTTTCTCTCTATATCTCATAGAATGTCATCAACAAAAGAAAGGACAAAACACTTCAAGACATATTTTGCTATCTACAGCCTTCCTTTCTTATCTTCTCAAGCTGCAGAGGAAAAGCGAACTGTTATATCTTAATAGGATTTAGGCTATAAGATTTCAAGTCATCTGCTCTTTCTCTAATTCATACTGAACGGCCAGTTCCTGACAATGCTGTAGGTAAAACTTTCACAAATCCTCAGCACTGGCCTAACTCCTCTCTTTTTCAATTAATTGGAAAGATCTGTGCTAAGAAAAAGGGACCAATACAAACTCTGGTATGAAGGGTAGGTCACCCTGTCTCTGCTTCAGTCACTTTCTCTCCCAAACAGGTCAGACACATACACCAACACAGCGTGCAGAGCTACATCTGATCCTTCAGGGTTTATAGTTATACACATAACTGACACAGCTGTTCTGCTATAGGTAGCTCCACTGTATTTTCTATACATGTTTACAGCAAGATATTTCATAATTATCTGGGAAGTTGATCTGGGTGCTTCAGGAAAAGACAGGAACCCTGGGGACCAGTCAGATGCAATCCAATTTGCCACAGGCAGCAGGACTTCTGACAGAAGCGTGATTGTTGCTGTCAGGCTAAACTCCAGACCCACCACTGGGTGAGCTCACCAGTGTTCACTGCTGCCATAGCTGACAACCATTTTCTGCAGCTGAAATGACTTGTCTCTGGGATCCAGCAGGATCAATCAGGAGTCCTCACAGACTCTGCTGGGCTTATTCAGACCATTTTCCTCCCCTGGGAAGCAAATGAAGGAAGATTTTTAATGTGTTCTTCTTCTGTTGTCCCGGTTCTATCCTGGGCAGGAGCTTGGAAGCTCTTAAGTCACCTCTGGCTTAGAAACAATTTCCTAGGCAAACCCTGCCTCCTGCCCAGGAGCTGCCCTGCCTATGAATGCTATCAGAGTGTGACTATAGCACCAAGTCATTCACAAAAGAGCATTGCTTCAGAGGCAGAGGAAGTGAAAGATGCAGTCCTGGGGCCACTGAAAGGGGTTTAAAACCCCAAAAGAGAAAGCTGAGGATCGGTCAAATTGAATTACTATAGCTGAACATTGAATTTTTATCCACAGGTATTTTCTTTTCTTGTGGTTATAGTTCTTCAGTTTTCCTGGGCAATTTCTGTTTGCATGAGAGCTTAGAGTGGAGCCCAAATTTGATAGTGTACTCTGACTACACTGATCTGCCCAGGGGCATGATTACACACGTGCACTGGCAAGCAAAAATCCCTCACTTCTGCCCTCAGACACCAAGCTATATATGAAAACCTGCTGGTTTCAAGATTGAATTTCCTGTTCAACTAAAAGGAATGCCAGGGCTGGTCTGTTTGCAGAGCTCCAGATCAGAGGCACTTACACTGCTAAGCTTGTGGAGGGATGTGAATATATCCTTTAGTGCAAGGTCCCGCAACCAGGGCTCTATCAGGAGGAAATGAACCCAAAGCATCCAGCTGTTCACTTCACAACTGGAGAGAAACTTGCAGTGTGCAATAAAATTACCTGGAAATGGAACATTTTGTCAATGGAACCATTTTTATATTTTTGGTGTTCATGTTACTCTCAGTCATGGGTGAATACTCTAAATGTAAGGCTTGGGGTCCATTAACACAGGCTCTGGCCCATCCCTTCTTTGAGAAATTCCCTAGGAGATCCAAGATCTTCTTCTGTTTATAGTATGCACAAAGTTAATAATCTACTCATAAAAGAGAAGAAGCCGTTTATAAAAATGGCTCATATGTGAGCCATGATGACCTTTTTCAGAGACCTATTTCCCTGCATAAATATGACACATCACCAATCAGATGGAAGCAAATTGGATGGGGGAATTCTATCACCTTGTGTTTTCTAAAAAATGCCATCGCTTTTTATGATGGTTTCCATATTATTTAGCTTTCTAGGCATGTTCTTTCATCATGAAATCCCTTAAGGACTGCAAGGAAAAAGAAATACTTCTTTTAGCCTATTTTCCAAGGGCAGTGAAACTTAAGAGGTCCTGTTATCTATCTGTCCTTTGCCCTTCTAAAGACTGTTTTTGCCCTTCTAAAGACTGTGGAAATTGTTGACTTAGTTTCAAGCCAGTTTTGGAAAAAAAAAGGGTAGAAATCTCAAATATATTTATATTTCCACAAACCTTGTGGAAGTCAGCAGCTGAGAAAAGGCAAGACAGACAAATTAGTCCATTCATTTCAGTGAAGGGAAAGTTGTAAATTGTATCACTAACTACGAAGGGTAGATTCAAAACAGAGCTATATGTATGGGGAAAGCTTCATTAAGAGCTAACACTGTCTCTCAGAGGATAATTTAATTGTACGAGCCCCTTGTTTACACAGGCTTAGTTTAATATCAACTAAAATAACTTGAAGGTAATTGTGAGAATTATTCTGGCTGTCCATGATGGGTCCTGGTGCAAAGCTCTACACTGATATTTTATGAGGGGAAATTGAGTAACTTGTGGAACATAATTGACCCGAAGTGGGAAGGAATTTTTGGTGTTCTTCATTCAATCAGGAGTTGAGCAAGAAAGGAGGGAGGAAAAGGGTTCCTCACCACTGCACTGGTGTTTCCGAAGTCCACCTCACTCTACAGCCCCTCTGGACTATGGCAGCTATAAAGCTCCCCGTCACATCCAAGAGGCACCATGAAGGCTGAACTCATTCCAGCATACTGGACAGCCACTGCAGTCAGCAGATCTGTGCATGCACAGTGCTGTAGTCCTAATGATAAACCCACCCCACAAAGTTTAGCCCCAACAGAAAGCAATAGCCACAAGGGCTGTGCATTGTGGCCCTAGTCACTGTCCTGCTGCAGTGGCATAGGAGCATTGTGCCTATCCATCCACTTCTGCCCTGAGTGGCCATCTGCTTTGAGTGACTGAAGAATTCCACTGGAGGATCTTGCAAAGCTCTAGGCAGGGATATAAGAAGCCACTGGCCATTCACTGAAGAGCCTTGTAGCTGCTATAATGACTTCACCTGCCCCTAATATCCACATACACCCCCTCCTGCAGTCTTTTCTTGAAGCATTGTGAGTCAGCAATGCCTTCCTGACCCAGATGAGATGAAGCAGAGCAAGTGACCTTGGATATGCTGATAGCAGCAGGAAGAATAATCATCCACATTGTAGCTCAAGGGCATCCAGATCCTGTGTGTGACTCAATGCAGAAATCAGACTAAAAATGATATCTTTCTTAAAGTGCATTTGGGAACTTTGTCCCCTTCTTGAACCTTTTGACTGCTTTTTGTACTTTCTTTTAAGGGTTGGTTCTTCCTACACCTATTGAATCATCCTTATGTTTTCACACTGAGTGATTCTGATATGGTTGTATTCTACACTGCTCATGCTCCAGCTTCACTTTTCTTCACTTAGCAAAAGATGCTGCGATTTTATTCACACTTTCTGACCTTGGGTGTATTCATCAGACATCTGTTCAAAAACATTTTGCAAGAACCTAAATCATGACACTTTTCTTGTACTGAGCAGTCCTTGGTGGTGTTTGAAGAGCAGTATCTCTAATGCCACTAAAGGACAGGGATCTAGCTGCCTTTTTCAGATCTGAAGTCTGAAAAATTCCTCTCAGTTGCCTAGCACTTATGTTCCTGCCAAAGATATTTACTGCTGCTAGACAAAGAGAACTACCTAATTTAGAAGCTGACAGATCCAAAAAGAGGCCTGAGTGCTGTGGTGAGTAGAACTGCTGTGCCAAATGCTTAGGTGCTCATCTCAGGTGCAGAATGCACAGAGTTGAGTTAATTACATACCCAGAAATATGGGAAAATGAGTGTGGGAGGATTCAGTGCTAAATCATCTAACTTATACCCAAGCCAGAGCATTTACAAGGTAATTGTAATGCTTGCAGACAGAGGCTAATGGGAATTCTCGGATCTGCCCCTACAGATGACAAAGGAAGAGCTGGAGCTGATGAAAGACCTTTTCCCCAAGTAGTTTAGAGGATAATGGGCTAGCCAGAGACTGGGATATCATGGGTCAAAGGACACTTATTTTTAACTCCCTCTTTTACCTCCAGATATCTGATATCTCTTTTCTTCTAAGCAGAAGGTCTCACCACCAGACTATACGAAACATTTGTGAATGTGTCTGTCTGTCTTTCTGTTGAAGTACTATCAATCTGAACAGCATAAATAAACAGCCTTTGTGCTGGAACTGGATCCAGTGGAAATATTCCACAGTCTAGAGGTTAGAGCACTCAGCTGGGAAGGAGAAGTTCTAGATGTGCAGCCCTGCTCCAGTGAATATTAACACATTGTACACAAATATACATCGCTGTTGCCAAGAAGAAAGGAGAAAGAACTTTCTGTGCAGAATATACCCTGCCAATTTGACCGAGTACCTATGGGAATTGGGGAGGGAGTGATTGGACATGATCAAGTTCAAGTCTCCTCAGATGTAGGTAGGATTTAGGCACTCTAACCTTTTCAGGCTAAGTAACAAAATCCTTACCAACTGCTGAGAGAGATGGATTTTACTGCTCTTATGCATCGTTTACTTACCTTGTAACTATCTAAGGTCAGTCCTGTGCCAAAGGCTTCCTGGGCTTTTTCCACAGTTCAGCATTGTGCAGAAATTTTCCACTTAGATTCTGTCATACTCCAGTAGTGAGGAAACTAATCAGGTCCCAGAATGCTTTCTGTGGTACATAAACTATTGCCTATTGCCAACCAATGGTTCATTATCACTTGTAAAAACATTAATAACAAAAATATTAAAAATAATAGCAATTTAACATAGTCCATTCAAATTTTCATCCAGAGAAATGAGTCACATAATCCAAACCAAATTTTTACTAGCGGACATGATGAATTTCAGAGAGATTTGTGAGTAAGTACACCAACAATAATTAATTGTGACTCATTAGTAATCACACGGAAATTTCAGGAATTTCCACTCATAACATACAAAACAACCAGCGGATGTAAACCAGCAGAATGGGTGCAGACCTCTAACCAGATTAAAGGGATTAAAAACAGGAAAGGGAAGAATTTGCAATGACTGTTTTAATCACTGGGCAAAGTGTCCCCTTGGTAAAACCATTAATGTTCTTAAAATGTGCATCCTCTGCTTCCTGGGATTGCTGTAGCAAACAAGGTAGCAAGATCACCCCTATTCTTCCTGGGAAAAACCAAGAGGAAAAGGCCATGCATGTACTGATCCGAAGGCAATAAAGGAGCTGTGAGTGAAGGTAGCTTTTTAAGTGCTCTTTTTGGGCAGATGTAACCCTGTCTGGTGAAAACTTCTTTGTGTATGAGTAGAAGTAAGAGGCTGAAAGAGCAGCCATCCTCTTCCTGGGAATATATCTAGGGCAAATGTTATCATTTCAGTTAAAGGAAAAACAGCACCTGCAGCAGCACAATAAAACATTAATATTTCCATTGTATAACTGCTGTTTGACAGATCACATTCTAATATGTCCTGACTGAGTCTGTCCAGGCAGCAGCTCAGCTGCGTATTCCAGGGCAGCAAAGCTGAAGGAGACAGGAGATTTATCATCTTAGGTGTATTTGGAGCTGTTGGAAGTCATTAGTCATCTCCACAAGATAAGAGCAGAAGTGAGATCCCACACCTAGCACATCAATGGAATGAGACAGCAAATCCTCTCTGACTCCACAAGGGCGGTTTATAGGGGTTTTCCTTGTCAAACAGAGCTGACCACCACATCAGAGAAGGAGTCTTATGACTGAGAATAGTTACTCAGCAAGAAGAAGGCCTGGTTTCCTACTGCAGTTATTGAAATACAGGTGATAAAGTCACACGAGGGATGCATTCCTAACACCCAGAGAGCTGGCATCATAGGGGTGATGCTTTCAAAACATATTTTTCCATAGCAGTGTTTGGAAGCAAAAACATGGTGAAAAAACACACGCAGTAATGACAAGACGATCCCCTACAGAAGCCGTGTAACCCTTCCTTGAGGAACTAGAGAGGGGCATCTGAGGGAAAATCGCTGAGTCTTCACAATATACCAGATACAAAAGCATAAAGCACACAGGAGAATGAAAAAATGGGCATACACTGGTGGTCAGCCAGTGCAGGGGACTCGGTGTTTGTGAATGCAAAAGAGTTACTCACATATCATGAAGTGACTTACACTTTCCCATGTTTTCTACCTATGATAAACACCCATCTCCTGGAGTTAGCCCTAGTTTCTGAAGATATGGGAAGCTGTACAGTTGCATAATCTTGTTCCAATACATTTGACCTTAATTCCCATTAACTTCAGGGCAAACAGCAATACAAAAATTCCAGATTTGGAAAGTACAGCACAAGGTGAGTAAATAGTATCTGTAACATTTTATAAACTCAAGGATTAAGACACCAGATTGGAAGGCCTCTTTCCTACCGACCTTTGTAATTCACACAAATTTTCCAATACACCTGGATACTGCAGTTTCCGTTTTTTTTTATCTTTTGTAGTAAGAATTTGTAAATACTAAGAGTTTGTGCCTTTAAAGGCCAAGGCTTGCCCCAGTAACTATGTGAGCAGCTATAAAGATTTTCAGAGGGATATATCCTGGACTAGGACTAGGACAGATGTCCCTTCGCTACTTTCTTTTAAGAAGTTGCCTATTTGATAAATCAGTTTTCCTGAATGCTGAACATGGCCTGTTACATGAATCTTTAGACATACTGGGGTTTTTCCTCTTTTAATTCTCATATGCTGCCATATTTGCTGGTAGTGTTTCAATGCCTTTTTGGTCTCATATTGAATAACCTAGAGTTACCTCCTGCTTGCCATGTCTTCCTCTTGGATTTTGTGATTTTGAAAGCAGTATTTCAAAAACTGTTCAGGATACAAAAATAATTTTAGCAATTGCTTTTCTCCTTTTTCTGCTACAATGGAGGATGCTCATTATTTTTTTTTTAAATGGCATCAGAAGCTTAGTCTTGCTTTGTCTCAAAGATGGTCTCTGGACATATACTGAGCCCTGATAATAAGGCATGGCCCTGAATGACTTGTGTATCTGAAGAGTTTGCTGATTTGGAGGTTGCTGTTATTTTCCTTACTGTCTTTCTTCACAGATGGCAAACCTTGCATCTCACCTTGCTAGGGCCCACCGAGTTGGCTGCTGGTGCTGTTCTCCTCATGGACTGTCAGCCAGGGGACAGCTTGATAACTACCTTGTGTTTCAGCCTCATGGAGAGCTCAGACTCTCAGGGACAAGAGGTTAATTGGAACAGATGTTATTTCAGAAATTGCATGATGCCCAGAAATCACATCTTTGCCTCCCTAAGCCTTTTCAGTGGTTTTGGACTGCGTGATCTCTCTTGTTTCTCTCACACTGAGCTCCTTTTCATCTTTTGAATCACCCCAAACAATGGCAATCTTTACAAATACAACAAGACCTCCTCTTTATATCAGGCATTCTTCCCTCTAGGGATGCAAGCAATCTGAGCTGAAGCAAGACGTAATTAAGGCCATTTTTAAAAGCTGTATGTTTCCCCTTTTATAGCTATAGCAAAGGTTGTGTCTAATTTATACTTTGGTGGTGTATTTGTGCTCTCTGCTGGCTTTGACCTCTTCCTTTGAAATATGCTTGTGTAGTTTCAAAGAGGTTTCAGATTTACTTTAAGTTTCCCCAAAAGGATTGATGTAAAAACTTTTTGACTTTAGACCATTCTGCTTCTCTCAGAGTGGGAAACAAATAGAGACTTCCTCATATCTTTGAAAATTTGCTCTTTGCTAGTTTGAAAGAATGCAGCAGAAACACCTCTGAGATTACATGCACAATTATGTCCCAGTACTACTTCTGTTAGTGGGAATGAGAAAAAAAATGTTAAGGGATTCCCCTCCTCCCAGTGAATCAGGTCCCTGAGCTCATTATTATGAACAGCAGATAGAGAGGTAAGAGATGGAAACTAAATCTGAAATCATAAACTCATTAACAGACATGTATGGCCATCTCCCACGTGGCCATGAATGTGGGCCATCAGGTATCTCTGAATAACTGTTGAGGTCTGAAGTGTGCCACAGGGAAAACAAACATTTCTTCACTGAGTAATCCTTCTCAGCAGCTTCATGGTAAGCCTGAAGTTATGCAAAGTAGTAGGTGTAAGCGAAGGAATAGAGCTGAGGAATATTGGTGGCCTGTGCCTTGTAGGAAAAGGCTCAGGTCTTGGCCAAACCATCCATTACAGGCAGTAAAGTGCTACTACTGCAGAGCATGATTTTTGTGACCTCTTCCTTGCCTGTGGGCATTAACTGATCTTTGGGTTTAAATGCTGCTGGGAAGTCAAAGCCAAGGTACAACCTCGATAAAACTATAGGAACTTCCTCTGTTTTTTGTCACAAACTTTCAGCCAATATGAGAATGTACCCTGTCATCACACCTCTTCCAGCTGTTCCTCAGGTGCCTGTATCACATCACGGCTTTTCTCCAAGCAGCTGCAAAAGTTAGTGGGACATCTTCTTGACCCTCTGATAGGGATGGGGTGGGGGTAATCTGTAAATGTTTAAGATAAGTCACTTCTCATTGGGACAGAGATAGCAAGTGGCAGGTTTCAGTACTATTGCCTTAATATAAACCCTAAATTACTCAGCTGATTGCAGTAAGAACAGGAACCAGAACTTCTCAAAGCCCCTTCATCTTGTCATCTGACCTTCATACTTTCTTGCAAACCTGCTGGATTTGGTCAATTCCTCAGTTTTCTTGGAAACCCTGAGACTTTTTCCAAGGATCATTTGCAGTCATCATTCGAGTAAGTTTCCAGTCATATGCCTAGAAATAGAATCTAGACATTAATAATAATGTGTCCTTCAATAAAAATGCTCACACACTGAAATGAAAGAAAAAGGTCACAATACCTTGCTACTAATAACAGTGGGTAGATGGTTTCTCTTAGGGTTATTCCTAACCTGTCAGACAATGCTATTGATAAGTGACCTACACGTCCTCCCAAGACTAGAGTGAGACAAACACCATTATTATGATAGGATAGTTTCCATTGCACTTTATAACTCTGGGTTTCAGAAAGAGATATACCAATAGGCAGCACTGAGGTGAGAAAGAGCTGAAGCCTCTTCTGATAATATAAACCCAACCAAAAGCCATAAACTAGGATTACCAAAAAAGAATCTTTAATCTCATACTGTCACATATTGTCTCTCTCTTTCTTGACACTGGTCTCAGTTAGCCGTGAAAGTGATTTTCTTTTTAATTTTGATGTTCTAAGAAAATTTATGATAGCAATCCTAAATTCCCCTAGTAGGACTCATTCACAGATTCTTAATAATGTGCAGCATTCCTTATTTCTGCTCAACAAGATGAGTGATCTGTGGTGACAAGATAGAAAAGGAAAAGGAAAAGGAAAAGAAAAATATACTTGTGGAAAAATCCTCAAATATGGAAGAATATTTGTGCACAAGCACACATATCTTCAATATAGATATATATATTTACTATATAGCCAAGACATCAAAATCCAGCCTGATATAAAATCCAGCAGTGAAAGGCAGATACATTTTTGTCAAAACTAGCAATGTCCAAGTTCTGCTGTTATGTTGCCAATAAAAAAAATCAGTTTATAACTGGCAAGGTCAGTGATATTTTTGGATATATAGGGGAAAGGAAAGAAAGAAGTTATTTGTCACAAATTCTTGTCCACATTCATTGAAAATCTCTTGGAAGATAAGTAAATTATAAACACTATCAAGAGATGTGATGCAGCACTGAGCCTGAGAGCTGTTACTGAAAGTGGTTTGCTGTGCTGCAGGCATCAATACAACAATATTGTGGCTTTAACTTCTTCAAAAGTTTTATTGTGTAAAATATCAGATGAGTAAGAAGCTTCCTGTAGTTATTTAAAGGGAAAGCCTAGAGGGATTTTAAATGCAGTCAAACAGAATAAATATACTACAAAATTTTGGAGTTAAAAGCAACCATGTCATTAACGATATATTTCAGGGTTGCTTTTTACAGATGTGGTCAACACTCACAGTAACAATGTTTTTAAACACTCTGCTTCTGCTTGAGAGTTGTATTTGTGGGTATGATAACAATGCAAAATCATTGCATGAGTGGACAGAAAGAAAAGCCACTTCCATGGCCTGCAGATGCTGAAGCACTTGTGCTGACAAGTGCTCTTGCAAGTGACCGCTCTTTCTTGCTGCCTCTTCACAAGCCCCATGCCACAGGAGATTGGTACTGTGCACAGCCCAGGACTTGACTGACACAAGAACTTGGTGGACTCCAGAGAATGATGGCTAAATGCAATGGAAGGTGAAAGCACTTTAAAGCTTTTTAGAAGAGTAAATGTTGTACACTGCCTACTGGTGGTCATTGTGGATGGGTGGCGCTCAACAGCCAAACTTCACTATGTGCATGGAAAGATTGTTATGCCAGACCTTGTGCCCCCTGAAGCTTCCTGTAGATTAAGGAATTCTGAAAGGAAGTTGGCTCAAAAATTACTGGAAAACCCACAGTATTGTAACTTCACAGCTGAGCACAGCACAGTAACACTGATGCCTCCTGGTCATAGAATACCTGTCAGGTTAGCTGCAAATATCTGGTTGTTCATGTGAAATCTGGAAGATATGTCGGGAAATAATTCTAGTTCACATGGTACAACAATGAAAAGAAAACTTTACATACAGAAAACAGTCCTTTCAGAATATCTCGCAACCAGAAACAGCATTTGAAATCACTTTTGAAAGCTCTTGCTATATATCATGAGGAAGATTCACAACTGAAGCAACATCTCATGTATTGAGGGGGGCAGGGAAGGAAAGGTGGATATTGAGTATGTACATGAATCATACTGAGCACACTGAGTGCATGGGATGAATTAAAATTTTAGAGTTTCAAAATTTTTCGAGAAATTTAACATGGCCACAGAAAATAATAATGCAAAAAAAATTGAACTTTTGAAGATTATGTGATTATGCTCCTGTAGTCCATAAGTTGTTGCTGTTGTTGTCATTGTTGTTATTGATTATTGATTATCATATTTATGTTCAATTTTTTTTTAAATATTCCAGTTATTACAAAGAAAGCCTTGGTGAGCTCTGGGAACCTGTCTTTCTTAAAGGAACAAAAATATAGCAGTGTCCTCATTCCACAAACCAGAGCTTAGGACTTCATACACCTGCACCATCAGCCTACCCTGTAGAAGGCAATGTGGTCATGAGGGCTTTCTAAAGACAGAAACAAAAGGGAAGGAAGGAAGGAAGGAAGGAAGGAAGGAAGGACTGATAAAACCTGAAAAAAATTGTTCTTGTGTTCTGGGCAACGAGACCTCATCCTGTGCCCTATCCACATGGCAAGATTACATGGTAGAATTGGAAAATTCCATCATCAGCTACTTGTGGCAGAGATAACCAAGAGTGTGTAACAGCTGTTTAGATTGAGAGATTTGTAACTAAACAATTATATGCTTTTTATTAATATGCTATTCCAGCTAAAGATTTGAAATATTAATATTTCTCCCAGTCCAAGTTGCACACTGCCAGGCTGTGTTCCCATGATGCTAAGTGATGTGAAAGATTTCCCTTTCCTCAATATTAAAAAAATCATGAGGTAGCATTTCTTTAGTGTAATGTATGGTGGCATCTCTCTGTGCTGATATGATTCATTATATCCACTCTGCATTTTGCAGAATGATACATGTGGGCAAGTATCTTTAGTGAAAAGTGATGCCTGGAAAAACGTTTCCCCAGAATAAAGAGCTTGAAAAGCAACTGCTGACTACTCCACACCTACAGTGATGCATGCGTTCCTCCAACACCCAGTGAAGCATGGAGTTACATTTTCCTGATGTAAATTGAACTAAGATTTAGTGTTTTTCAAAGATTCAGTGATATTTTATAACCATTTCTTACATATGGAATGAGAAACCTGAAGACAGAGTTGCTGGTTATCAGATCATCAGTGGTGCCTCCATTTGTTTATACATATTTAGGCAAGAGAGATTGAAGAGCATTGTCATCACACAAGATATTTGGGGATGCCAAGTTTTATTGCTAGTTCCTGCAATACTTTGCTTAAAGGCTTTGAAGAGACACTTTCTGTTCCTCAGTACATGAGAGCAGTTTTCTGTACAGGAGTGGGAGATATTAGTTTTTTCTTTTTTAATATTTTAGATTTTAAAAAAGAATGCAATCTACCTAATTTGTGCTGAACTTTAGTGCAAAATTACCATCTGATGGAGGGATTGGACTCTTGAGAATCCATCCCAATCCTACATTTAATCTGCAGAACCCATGGTCCCAGCCCACTCATATCTTACTGCTGAATTTCCCAGTAATATATGAAACCAGCTTCCCTCAGTGTAAAGTGAAATATACCCTGGTATTTGCCTAGTAAACCCCAGCTGAAACAAATGTCTGCTTTGCATTCGGATTGTCAGGGTGTAAGAGGTGAACAGTGCACCCCATAGACTGACAGACCCCAACTACAGCTATTAAACCAAGTGGTGAGACTCAAGCACAAAAACTCCTGTAGGCCCATAAGAAGTTTTTCCCTTTTTAGAGAAATATATATTTTGACTGTATGCTGATTTTTTCTTCCAAGTGTAGGAAATTCCTCTACTGAAGTCTCTTTTGTTCAATGCAGTATAGGTGCTCAATAAACATGCATTTAAATAAATAGAATGGAGGATGAGAGAAAAATACTTTTTTTACCCCAATGTAATATTCCTCCCATTTACAATATTTTCCCCATCCAATTTTGTCCAGGACCATGCTGATCCACCTGTTACAAGCATTCATTTCAGGTCTGAAGCCCTATTGCTGACACAATCAAGGTCTTCCACAGGTTTGAACATCAGCTTCTATATGCTCTTTCTTTTCTCTAAGATGGATTAAGTTGAATTTCTTCAACATAAAATTTAAGCCTGAAAATCTTTTATTTTTACTGAAATTATGTGATGAAACTAAGACCAAACTCCCTTAATTGACAACATTCTATTAAGCAAGGCTTACAATTTAATAAGATATAATTGTCTTGAGCCTCATACACATTTTTACCTTAAAATATTTCCAAGACTATCTGACACCCAATTACAGTAATCTGTAACTTACTGGTTTGAAGGAACAATCTTATGCTTTATTTTCAAAGATCTTGCTGATAATCCTCCTAACAATGCAAAAAACAAACATTAGGTAAGTAAAAGGCTGGTTCTTTTTCCTCTACAAATATAAACATGGGGCAAAATTTCTTTGCTGAATTTAAGTAACAGATTTTATTTTCTTCCTCTAGAAAGGTTCCCAACCTCAATATCATTTATCACTACATCATTGTACTCAACATATGGAGAAAACATTAGGGTTATTTAGAATAGAATGCATGTTTAGTGCTTGTGCAAGGTTGTTACAGCAGCTTTTTTCTCTATGTAGGGCTATCAGCTGCACATTCCATTGCATTTACTTTACAGTACCATAAAGTAGATTTTCTTTTCCTCTGGTGTTTTCCTGGTTTCCAATGAGAATTCCCACACTAAAGGTAATGTACCAGGTTTATCCTGATCATTAAGTGAATATATAGAGGGTGATTTCTGCTGTAGGGGGACTTTTTTAATCTTATGGGAAAGGTAATGCATATAATATTAATATATGAATGCAATGCAGTATCTAAAGATATATACCCCCAGGAGGCAATTTATCTGAAGGGCTGTTTTTCTGGTGTTCATTCATTTGTGTGAAGATGGTATTCCCAGACTGAAAATGAAGCAAATGAAGGGACTTCCCTGGTGCAAAATGATGGATGATGATTTTGTTGCTACTGTCAAGAGATGCATTAGACTAGGTTTCTCATTCTGAAAATGCTAGATGAAAAGGGATTAATTTCATGACCATTTGGGAGACTGAATTTCCATTCTTAATTATAAAATAATGCCCTATTATAATTTTCTCTGAGGTACCTGGATGATTGAAGCTGAGTTACTTGACTCAGGGACACAAAGAAATTCCATAAGGCCCAGAGGTAAAACTTGAGGCACATAATTTACATAGCAGCATGTACCATACTATGAAAATCCAAGCTCCTTTCACAACAGGAACCCAAGGAGACTGTCTCTCTGGCCCTCACCCTCCCTGACTGTTCTAGTAAGAATGGATTTTTGAAAAAAAAGCTGCATGTTGGGAATTTAAAAGTGAGTGCCATGATCCAAAAGTATAATTCACATTAGAAACTATGGAATAAAATTTTCCTAGTATTTCCTCGATGTTTGACCCTGTACTTTTCCAAGACTGACACATGTTTTAGTATGAATACTTTTATATACAGCATCACTATTTTTTTCTACCCAAGACAACCAGTTTGTTTTGTTAATCTGTTAACCCTTTGCTCAGAAAAGAGCAGGCTGAACTTCTCTGAAATCAGAAAAGGTATCAGTGGTGGGACTTATTCATCAATTACAGTGTCACTTTAGAGGCACTAAGACATCACCTATGGCCTTCATTTGCAGCCCTAGCAAGTTTCAGATCCATGAGTCCAGTGCCGTCCCAGCCAGGGCTGTGAAGATTTAAAATTACATGAGAACGCCCACCTGAACACAACTGAGTTTGGTTCTCACAGAGATGGGTTTGAGCCAGGGCTTGTGTTTAAGGGGAGAAAGTTCAGCTTTTTGGCATTGTCATTTCATGTCACTGCATTGGCATCATCAGAAGCACACTCAGCCTGTGTGACATTCCCTGGTGAGAAATGCTGGTGAGATCTAAGGCTGTGCCTCATAAATATGTCCTGACTGACAGCTATTTTGTGGTTTTGAGGTTTGAGGGGTTTTTGTTGGCATTAGTTTGTGTAACAAGAGTGCCTGAGTGGTAAGTGACAGTTGTGTTGATTTTAGCAGGAGTAAATGATAATGATTTATCATACTGAGTTTCTGTCTAGTGCAATATGATGCGGTGCAAGGATTACCCAATGTAAATGGATGCTCAGTTCTGAATTTTCATGAAACAAATGGATTTGGCTACACTTGCCTGAGAGCCAGTGATGGATGAGGTCAGGTTTCACTAATGTTCCCTGATACATGGTCCTACATTCCTATAATATAAACTAATCCATGTCAAGAAGTATCCTTGACTCCATTTGATATATGAGGTTGGGTTTTTCCTTTTGGACATAATGGGAATGCACAGACACCTTTTTTAGTTGTGTAGTCACAAGTGATGCTGTGTTTCTCTGTGCTCAGAGCTACTAATTCTTATGCCTTTCTATGTATTAAGGAGTTGCAAAGGTTTTGTATTACAATAAAACCAGCCACATAACATTGATAGTTATCAGAAAAATATGAGGTTGCCACACAATTTATATCAGTAATAGCAGTTCACAGGCAACATTTTCTGTCAAATATGCCAGTCCCATGTAGGCCTAAAAAAATAGAGGGCAAAATTATTTTATTAAACATTTTGCTGAACATTAATTGTTTTTTTGGATATCCAACAATGTCATATTTCTTCTTAGGGTAGGAGGGAGAGCTACCATTACATAACAGTTCTTCTCTTTAGCCCTTGATCTGATTCATCATCTCTGTCATTTGGGAAATTTTACATTATTAAACAAACACTTATTCTGTTTATGTCACAGGGAAAAAACACTGCACATCACTGATTTTAGACAAAAAGAAAGCTAATGGTGATAAGCTTTCTCCTGTCTCGAACTTAAATGGCTTCTTCAAACAGTTACCTTTGTTCAACTCCTATCAGGGAATTGAGGCCTTAAACATCAATTGGCATTAGAAAAATCCAGCTCCATGTGTTCCTTTCCACACAGAAGGACAAGTGATGCATGTTACACACAAAAGGACATTGTAACTCAATTTAAGCTGTTGTGACCACCACTCTGTGGATCTGCTGACAATTGCCTTGAATATTGGAATTTTTGTTGGAAAACTGAGGCAGAATGGTAAATGTTCAGTTGCCCCAAACCATTTCTGTGCCTGGGTAATACCCAGGATCTTACTGTTGTTAGAGTTTATTATGGATTCAGCCTACAGTAAAAGATTTGGATAAATTTTTGTGGTTACAGCTCCACCTCTGATGGTCTGTCCCAGCCTTCTGACTATGTAGCTGTGGAAGTCCTGCTCCCAAAGGACTTCCACTCAAACTTCTCCATGGATGCTGAGGACAAACTTTACAAGTATCTTTATGTTTCTGCTCCTAGATATTTTTCCACTGGGTGTTTCAGGCTAACCAACATTTGCAACAATAGCAGATAGTCTTCCATTTCATGTTAGTCCAAATAAATACTCTGAGTTTAAAAATGGTGCACAAAGTGGCACCCCATATCCATTCTGCAGCTATCTCAACTTTGTAAGAAATTATATCTCTACAGATGCTGACAAATTCTGTTCCCTGGGGTCTCAAGTGAGGAAGATGCCCATACAATACAGTGGATACTAGAGTTATCTAAGGTTGTGCCATATAAGCACAAGTTCTGGAATAGGAAGCAATTTAGTCATGAAGATATACCATGCCTAAATAATACACTTGAGGGCTGGTTAATATCAAATGAGGTGGAAAACACAGTTAAAACAGCTCTGCTGCTTCCAGGCCCATGTCAGTACCTCTTTACAGTGCTGCATCATGCCATGCTGGTTTGGCAGCAGGTACAAAGCTGCCCTAGGTGCCTTTGCACCGAATTAATGCTGGATATATTTCTCTTTCCTGTCTTTACATGAGACACTTGTGATGATACTCATCACTGTAAAGTTACTCAGTTCTATAGTTATGTCTACTGGGATGAAATACAATTTCACTTGGATGTTCTTACCAGTTCTGCAGAAAATCCCAGCCTCATACACTGTATCTCATACTTTATTTTGGAGAAACATAAATCTATTTTTTCATTGTAGTGCAAATATTGGATATTAGAGAAATCCAGCCTCTTTGGATCTGGAAAAGAATACCCATCATTTTCAGCAAAGCACTCAATCAGTTGCAGTTCTTTTCAGCCAGAAATCACTGGCATGATATTACTGGCACTACTTTAAGCTTTGCATCACTATGGTTATTAATTATTTCATAACCCAATAACCACAAGTTCACATAACTCCGCTACAAACAAAGTTCTCTTACAAGCACTGTTCTGCTTCAGAATGATGTGAAGCAAGTCCTGTCTATTTTTCTACATCTGACCTTCCTTTATAATAGGGCATTTTGGCATTTGCCATCATTTGATCAGGAAGGAACCCAGGTTCCAGCATTATTCTCCAGAGAGACAGGTGTGATGTATCACCTTACATTAAGGAAATCCAGTTTCGTGCACTAGCTTTGAATCAAGTAATCTAGATATAAAATGATTCACGAAACTGAGCTTTCCTGGAAGAAACAGCTCCGTGAAAGAGGGTTTTACTGATTAAATCTGATGAATGATGTTCTGGCTCTCATGTCTACAATGTTCTGTGAGAACCAGTGTTGTGAAAGAAAAAGGTGGAGCAGGATGAGAGTCTTAACAGAGTGACAAATGAGATTTCTTCCATTTTATATGAATTGTAGAGGAAATTTTATTGCTGTGAAAGAATTCAGGTTAAGTTTTTTCTCATCTAAAGTGCTATGCCAAGCCACCTTCGTGAATTTGGAAAGCACATACAAGGTCAGAATAATAAAGATAACACCAGTATCTGCTGCTTTTTTGTCCCAGAACGGAGGATGGAGTGTGCCATTCATGCACTTGGCAGCAAGTAACTTCAATTCTTAGGGGAAGGGCCGCGCCGCTGGCCCTGCAACATCCTGGCGGCAGCAGCAGCATCCTGGCAGCATCTCAGCAGCAGCATCCCAGCAGCAGCAGCAGAAGCATCCCTGCAGCATCCCAGCAGCAGCAGCAGCATCCCGGCGGCGGCAGCTCCATTCTCCCGGCTGTGCTGACCTCTGCTGGTACTTTTTCCGAGGCGCGACGTTTCCCATTCCCTCTCATTTTCAGAAAGCCTCTCGCATTACATTAACGCAGCGATGTTTTTCTTTCACGAATCCGTCCAGGATTTTCTAAAACGTCTGTTCCACCATGAGAAGTGATGAACTCATTTTCTGTTGATGGGGTCCTCTGAGGTGCAGAAGCACAGCTTCAAGTTCAGCTCTTCTCCATCACTCTGCTCCTCAGTCGTGGACCAAATGTAAAGTTCCTGCTCTCCTTTTCCCAAAAAGCCATCATCCCACGTGCTCTGTGGCACGCCCAGTCAGAGAAACAGGGCTTGAGCTCTGTTGTGAGCCAGGCCCTCCCTTCTAACACTCACTTCCATTCCTATTCAAAGGAACTAACTTACCCTTATTGTTAATTTTGGGAGCTATGCTTGCTGTATTTGACCAACGATTTGGTCATCAATGTCAACAGCTGTGTTATCACATCCTCTAGACTTTTCCACTTACTCCAGCATAACAATATAACTTTTGACAAGGGCATGTAATGATAGGACAAGGGAGAATGAATGGATTTGAACTGAAAGGTGGTTTAGATTGAGTCTTAGGAAGAAATTCTTAACTTGGAGGGTGGTGAGACATTGGAACGGGTTGCACAGAGAAGCTGTGGCTGCCCCATCTCTGCAAGTGTTCAAGACCAGATTGGATGGTGCTTTGAGCAACTTGGTCTAGGGAAAGGGGTCCCTGCACATGTCAGGGGTTTTGGAACTAGTTAACCTTTAAGGTCCCTTCCAACCCAAACCAATGGTTCTGTGAAAACCCTTCCTATTCTTAATAGAGCAGCCTTATTCAATTGACTGGGCTTAATGTTTAAACTGGCTTTTCCGTTCATGCAAAAGTTCAGATGTTCAAATGCTCAAGATTTATTCCAGGCTAGTGGTTCCTCTTCGACAAAATAAGACAAAACTCTGTGTAGATACATTCAGAATATCAGGCATTTTCCATGTTCCATTCTCAGTATGATTCATGCAAATTTTTTTTCTCCAAATACACAAAGAACTGCCTTTCAATATCTGAAAAACAACTCCTGATATTTCACTGTGAATTCTGGATGTGTAAGATTCAGGTGAAGCCTGATCAAGGACTGCAGATTAAACCCCAGAAGAATTTCTACACCTCTACTCGAACCCAGGTTTGAGTGTGTGTTGTCTCATGTCTCTCTTCTGAGTAAGGCACCTTGACTATTTTGGGAGGTATGACTCCATACTTTGGACACAGATTCTGTAGGTGCCTCCTGTGAAGCCAAACTCAATTCTTTCCTTTGCTTGAAAAAGTGAAATCCTCCTCTCCCTTCAGCATTCAGTGAGGAGCTGAGGAGCTGGATGCCAGATCTCTGCACCTTTGCTGCTATGGTTGTTCAGAGGTGCAAGAAGAATTGAGGATTCATGCAAAAAAAAAAAAATAAAAAAAGCAGTCTCTTCTAATCTAGTGGTTACCCATTAGGCAATGCTTACTTTTTTAAAAAAAATTAATTTAGTGCTTCAGGATTTGACCTCCAATTAACATGATTGTCCTTTGATGTTGCCTTTGAGTGTTCTGTTTTATTTTTGGATATTCTCTTTGGATATTCTCCTTTCTTCGCAAGGAAACATGGATCATTATTAGCCTTCTCCAAAAAAATCCCAAAACACTGTAATTTTTTTCATTTTGGTCACTAATGATAGCATAAAAGTAGAATTGCAATCCAAAAACTAATAATTGTCATAGAGCATTTGTATAATGATCTGTTCCCAATTTATAACCTTGTTTGTCTTTTGACTGTAGAATTGCTCTTTCATTTCAGTTTATCAGAAAGAATGATCTTTCTCCCCATCCCTTGGTTTAAGTGTCCATCCCTTCACCCATTTGTCACCTGAGTAAGGAGAAGGCTGAATTAATTATTCAAAGGCTTGCAGAGCAACACTGAGCAAGGAAATGGTTGGTTAAACCTTGCTTTCAATGTAGAATTGAGCCTTAGAAATTCCAAAATAGGGGTTATCTTTTTATGAAAACAACCTTGAGACTGAATAACAATTTTTTCTTTCAATTGTCTTCTGGCATCTCCTTTAATCTGGACCAAACTGAAGAGCTGCAATAAAAGCCATGTCTGCAACCTCACTTTTGGGGCTTGCCTGTTTAAACATGTTAAAACATGGGCTTCTGCTTTGTAATTGCGATTTAATGGAAGGGTAAGTTTAGGGCAAGAAAGAAGAAAACTTCTAAAGTGTTAATTAATGGCTGTGTAAATAACATGTCCCTGTCACAGCTGTGTCCTAATGCTTCATTATCATGGTTTAGTGTGGATAGTAGCAGGGTCCAGAACTGGAAAATGGTGGCAGGCCAGCTTCTTACCAGATTTCTGTTTGTAGACTTTACTAGATCTTGAGAAATTTTATCTGCAAAGAGTAATTTAAAGTAATGAGGACATTTCTGTCAGAGACTGCCAGATAACTAAGGACAATATTGACACCTGGGAGGATGTGGAAGAGAATTGGGATGTACTCTCCTTGCGCCTAGGGATAGAGGAGTGAAGTTTCAGGCAAGAGACAAGATGGAAATCTTCTTCAAAAAATGGGACACAACTTTGATCCCTATCCTCAACTCAATGCTTGAGGACAAAAAGCATATATAAAATAAGACCAGAAAACCACTGAGATAAATACTTTGAGCAGTTCTTCCCCAAAAGGGCTTCCAAATGGATAATCCTCAATGCCTTCCAAAAATTTCATTGGACTTAAAAATCTCCTATATTATGCACTTGATCTCAAGGGTTTATGTTTAAAATGAACACATTCTCTATTTTTTTATAGTCTGAATGCAGGAAATTACTTCAGCTCATGCTGAAATGCAAAGTTATGCTATTAAAAGTTCATGTATCTGTTCTTCTACTTAAAAAAATAATTTTGTCTACTCAATTTAATGGTATCTGATTTCAATTTTCTTTCGTATAGTCATCAGGAGCTAAATACTCTGTGTACCTGAATGTATTGACCCTAATCACAGAGGACTGTGATTAGAGACTGATAGAAATATCTCACTCTAAAGCTATGTGTAAATATTATTTCTGCATTTTTGGATGGGTCAAGCTTATATTTAGCCAGTAATGTTCATCAACATTTCATGATACATAGTAAAAGCAAGAATGATCTTTACGCTCATTTGCTTTTTGAAATTAAAGAGGAAATTATTTTTCATGGCTCAGTAGAGGTAGTAATAATTACTGACAGGTTTATAACAATTCACAGAGAAGGTGTTTGCTGGTGGTTGATTTTCAAATGCAGAACCACAACCAAATGAAATAAAATTAATTTGGAAAGCATCTTGAGGAGTAGCTACCTACTGTTCTGCCTTAGGACTGGAACAAGCACTTGGCCATTTCTGACAGATGTCCATCTTATCTGTTTGTATAAGACTTTCAGTGATGCATATTCCACAGCCAGGAAA
This sequence comes from Toxostoma redivivum, assembly GCA_013397375.1. Lineage (NCBI taxonomy): Eukaryota > Metazoa > Chordata > Aves > Passeriformes > Mimidae > Toxostoma > Toxostoma redivivum. The sequence goes on along the minus strand of VXBI01000838.1, from coordinate 49,261 downwards.
CCTAATCTTGGGCTTCAGCAAAATAAGAATTTCCCTGAAATCTAACCTGAAGCTTCCTTATTATTTCTCCCTAACCTTCTTTTGAGATGCAGAACAGATTTTTCTTTTCTTTTTTGCACAAATTTCTCATATTTTCAAAACTGTTATAATGTCTTGTCTTTTTTTTCCCCACTTCTCATCACCTTCTCTTCTTTAGGTTATCATTTTCACCTTGTCACCTTGTCTTCCACGTCTCACAGACTTCTGACCACTTTGTCACCCTTCTCTAAGATTTCTCCTGTTAGCCCAGATCTCCATTGGAGTGTGATACTTTAATATGGACATGGATCTCCACCTGAGGTCTTAGTACAAATAAAAATCATGGGTCCTACATCCTGCAGATTTCTCTTTAGTTTTCCATGTGTACTTGTATTTTCTGGGATAACACACCAATGTTGAATCACAGTCATCTCACAAACCTCCAGCACTTTTCTGGAGAAGTGATTCTTAACCAATCATGGTTAAGGTACCTAATCTTGGTCTATACAAGTCTTTTAAATTACTTCAGTCTAAATGCAGTATTTTACACTTCTTTTTTCTATTGCTTTTATTGACCTTATCTCAGTCTACAACCTGCCCATGAGGGGAAGAGTAGGGGCAGGGACTGATTTCTTCTCTGTGGTGCAGAGTGACAGGACCAAGGGACCAACCTGAAGCTGAGTCAGGGGAGGTTTAGGTTCAATATTAGAGAAAGGTTCCTCACCCAGAGGGTGGTTAGGCACTGGAACAGGCTCCCCAGGGAAGTGGTCACAGCACCAATCCTGACAGAGTTCAAGAAGGATTTGGACAATGTTTTCAAGCACATGGTGTGACTCTTGGGGATGGTGCTGTGCAGGGTCAGGAGTTGAACTCAATGGTCCTTGTGGGTCCCTTTCCAACTCAGCTAATTCTGTGATTCTGTGATTCCATTTTCACCTCTTTTTCCCAAACTATTAAGTTTTCCAGTCATTTTCTTTCTTCCCCAAGTGCTTCTCATCATAACATTATCTGAAAGCTTAATAAAAATTTATATTATTCCTTATGGATCACCCAAACTGTTAAGGAAAATATTGAATAATACCACATCCTTGAAGAATTAAACTCCATATATACCCCTGGATTTTGCCAGGGAATTGCTCATTAAACTAACTATATTGTAAATATTGGGATTTCTGGGCAATATTGTATCTCCTTTATATGATTTACCTGAAAATCTTGTTTTCTTAAAATGATATGAGAATCAGTGTCAAAAACTTTGCTAAAATCACCATATATGACTGTTGTCAATTATTTATAAGGCCTGCTGTCCTGGAGCAAAGCAAATGAGGTGGGTTTGATATGATTACCTAATCACTAATGGGGGTTATTGTGGACTGTTCATTTTTCTTTTTATGTTCCAAGCCCTAATAAATATCCTCTTTGTTCCAGTAAGGAAGTCAGCCTAAGATGAATAGATACCTTCTCATTTTTTTAAAGTTGTGTGTTCTGGTGCTACAGCATCACAGCTGCATCTTCACAAACCCTCAAGGAGTTGTAGTTGAGATGTCCCATCTGTGAGTGGGTTCTGCAGGCACTGCAGTACACAGCTCACAGACCTCTGGTTTGAAAACACCCAGCTCTCTACCCTGAGCAGCTCTCTAGTGCTGCTCAGTCATCTGTGTACAGCAACAGGACAAAAATTACGTGTTGTGTATTTTCAAAATTCCATCGTATGATCTCAGTCATATAAAAGTTTTATGTGTTACCTGCAACATTGCAGATTCTCTTCCACCTAAAAAAAACAATGAAAGATTCATCACATCAGGGTGATCAGACCCATCAACACATGGAATTCTTGTAAGGGTGATGCTAACACCTGCTTGTGGCACATCTTTTACCTGGAGCAGAGCACTGCAGGGGAGCTGCCAGCCAAGGTCTCTTTGCTCCATGTGGAGCTGGTTTGCACCTACAGGACACAGTAGCTGGTGGGGGACACACTGTGCTTCCTCCTGGTCCCACCTTGAGGAGAAGCTGAGGAGAAATGAGGGACTCAGCCACCTATGCACTCTCCGCACCAGCACTGGCGTGGGCTCCTCTTGGTGGGGTCACAGCTCCTGCAAGGAACCTGCTCCACTGTGGGCTCCCCACAGGGTCACAGCCTCCTTCAGGCACATCCACCCACTCTGGCATGGGGTCCTCCACAGGCTGCAGGCAGAAATCTGCTCCACCATGGACCATGGCTGCAGGGGCACATCCTGCCTCACCATGGTCCTCACCATGGACTTCAGGGGAACATCTGCTCCAGTACTTGGAGCACCTCCTCCTCCTCTTTCATTGACCCTGAGGGTCTGCAGAGCTGTTTGACATTTTCTCACTCTTCTCTCTGGCTGCTGATGCACACCAGGTTTTTTTCCACCTTAAATTCAATATCCCAGAGACCCTTCCACCACTGCTTGTGGGCTCAACCTGGACCAGTGATAGGTCCATCTTGGATCTAGCTGGTATTAGCTCTGCCAGATATGAGAGAAGCTTCCAGCAGCTTCTCATGGAAGCCACCCCTGAAATGCCCCTCCTCTCCCCCCGCCTTGCCAAGCAAACCTAATGCAAACGAAAGGGTTACAGCACATTTCTATTATTGACTGTGTGTGCTAGGTGAAGATTTCCCAGATGCTGTCCTTAAGGACAATGGAGACATGGGCTATACTTTGAAAGTCTGAACGCTATATGTAAATATATGCCTCTATCAGCATGTCAATATTTTTGACAGTTTGATCATTACAACTGGAGAAGTCTGATCATATATGCATTAATGCTTATGACCAAAAGCTTTAATAGTAACACAAGTTTCAAAGAAGAATTACCAAATAGTTTGGTTATAAATTTATTTCTTCTCTAAAAAATCAGACTGTTGAGATATGTTAGTAATCCAGTCTTTGTCTGGAAATCAAAATTATTCACGTTTGACTAAATTTTAAATGCTAAGGGCTAAATATAGGCTTCTCATTCCCTTTGAGACTATATTGCCCTTAATAACTTTAAGAATTTAGACCTCTGCCTGATTATCCTTTATCTGAGACAGTACAAGGAAATAGTATTACCTTTAAAGTCTGTGAACAATTTGGGATACACTGAAATTAATAACAAAAGCCTTTGGTGAGGGCAGAGCTGTAATAGTGAAACTAAAGCAATATGAGAGAATAGACAGATCATGGATTTAATTTATTTGTCTGATGTTTTAATGATATCATGGCATTATATTCAGCAGAGCTGGGATCTGACACTGGTCACTTGGATTATTTACAGTAAGCTAACAGGAAGAAGTCATCCCATTATGAAGCAGTGCTTATTACTTCCATTCTCTTTTTCATAACACCTAAAATCTGATCTTCCTTTCAAGCTTTCAATGTTTTATGTCTAGAAGCAATCATAAAGCAAACCTGAAAATTTAAAAAAAAAAGAAAAAAGAAAAAAAGAAAATTTTAAAAAGGCTTTACAATTTCAGCCAAGCAGGTTAAATGTTTTTGAGGGTGGAGGGAAAAATATTAAAAGCTGGTTAAATAGTTGCTGCCATATATGGAACTTCAGATCACAAGGCAGAGACCAGGTTTTGGATTGGCCTCTGCCTCACTGCTGCCTGCTCAGAGTCAGTTCAAAATGCTAAGCTATTCATTTAGGCTCTTCCCATATGCTGGGGAGACACACAGGAATGTCCTGAAGCCAGTTCCTCTGAGAGTGCCCAGCTGCCACCTCAAGCAGGAGCTCAGATGGCAGGTATGAAATCCCACCCCTCCATATCCCCCAGACTGTGCTTTCTTAGCTGCCTGCACCCCAGGGTGAAGGAGGAGCGAAGCTGGCTCAGCCCCCAGCCTTGTCCCTGCAGATTCCAGCTGCGGCTGACCCCGGAGAATGGAGAACTCAGAGCTCAGAGAATGGACAACTTTCTCATGAGGGGCTGGTAAACAAACCCAGGACCCCTCTCCCTTCTACAAGAGCCACGGAGGCCAGCACAAACCAGTGCCCTTCCTTCCCCACACCACATGGGGGGAGATGGTGAGTTAATAAAAACCAGACCATTTAGCTCAGTGGTAATCTCAGTTTTTGCAAAGCAGTTGGCAGTGCTGCAACATGCCAAAGAGTTTGTCACTGAACTCTGCATATTTGAGAGGTGGATTCATTCCTACCCCCTGGTAATCTTAAGGAAGGTGACCTTAAATGCCTTAAATACCGGCTCAGCTCAGGCACCATCTGGAAACAATGAGCTGGTAGAGGCCAAGGTGCTGATGCACCGAATTAACACAGGTCCCAGGTGCTGACATGTTACTTCCTGCTCTCCCCTAGCCTTGCTGTGTCCCACACATGGATTTCATGGATTTTGGCGGTGGGGACAGTGCAGTCTCAGGGGCTAAGGGCTGCTGTGCTGGCATGTTCAGTGCAGCTGGGGCTGGGTGACAATGGTCAAGATTCAGAAAGGATGTTGTTTTCCTTTTCTGCAATAAATCAATAAATTTCTCCTGGATTTTTCAATTTGTAGGTCTTTTTCAGCATATCTTGCTCTCATCAGTTTTCCTAACTTTGTCTTAGACTACGTTTTCTTTTTAGTTGCCCTTTTGTTTCATTAAAATGTAAGATTTCTCATTATTTTTGCTTTCCATTTGTTTATTTTATTCCATTTCATTTTTCCCCTATCTTTTCTCTGGTTTCATCTTAGTTTTCCCCTCCTCCTTTCCATCACTATATTTACATTTCTCTTTCAAGGCCCACTTTCTATAGCCCTCTTCACATAATCCCTTGATACACACTCCAACCTCCCTATCAATCCTTTCTCTTTTTCTACTTATAACCTTTTGTCCTTTTACTGTTTTTCTCCCTTCCAATGCACATTTTCTCTCCCTTCTCATATCCAGATGTTTTTCCCTCTCTATCTCCAGCTGTGCGAATAAATGACTTTTTGTCCGTTTCAAGGAAGTTAGGTCAATCCTGAATAAAAGTACTCATATTTTCAGGAAACCAAAACAATGCAAATTATCATTTTAGGTGAATGTTTCAAAAACAAGAAACTGAAAAATTGTTAAGTTTGAACTTTGAGAATTTTATAGTAAATCATAGCTGAAGTAAATTTGCAAATGTTGGAGTGACTGAATAAAAAGCAAAAGCATTCAGGCTTCGATGGTGTAGGCAGGTGGAGGAGGGGAAGTGAGGGCAGGGCAAGTAATTTGCCATTTCCTCTTTGAAAGTAGTAAAGGAAAGATTTCTACCGAAAATAACTCAGCTCTCTCGACACCTTCAAAGGGTTTTTGTTTTGATCAAAACAAATGTTTTGGGAGCCAAACAAATTCCTCTGATAAAATTATTCTGCCCCTAATTTCCATTTCTTTCTGTACCACTGTCCAGACTGGCTAGGTGCAAATAGCAGGGAGGCACAGTGCACTTTTTAGCTGATATTTGGATGCTACTTAAAAGAAAAAGAATTGATCTATTCCCAGGCAGGGAGCATCAGCTGTACTTTCGTGTTTCCCAGTCCTTATTTTCCTGGGACAGCAATTAAAATAGATCCCAGGTGGCTTAAAAATCTTGAATCACATCAAAAGCACAGAAGCTTCTGATTATTGACAACACTTTCTTAAAAGGGGGGGCAAATATGTTTTTTGTCGATGTTCTGCCCTTCAGTAGACATCATTAGTCTCAGATGAAGGCTGCAAAGTGAAAAACAGCAGCTGAGGACAGCCAGGCTCTGCCCTGAGACATGCAATATGATTTCTAGTGATTTGGATCAGAGTCACATCTGGGTACCTGGGAGAAGAATCTGGCCCAGAAATGGCCTTGGATGCCATGTGTTTTCTGTCCATTGAGCCTAGATCAGCAAAAAGATTTTGGGGGAGAGGAGGGGAAGAAGAGGAAACTGCCAATGAGAGGATATTCCTCACTCATAAATCCCAATGAATTGAAACACAGATTAGACCCCTGCTTTCTTTTTAACCATCCCCTGCCTAGAGTCACTCAATCCCGAAATTTGCTGAACTGTTCAGCTCATGTCTGCCCTGAAGTAATGAATTGGCAGCCCTATTTCTAACGGTGATTAATGAAGCTTTTCAGAGGCCACCCATTATTTGATCCGAAGTTAAAACAGTGGTTCATCATTAATCACTACACGACATAGGCTCACAGATTCATAATTCTCAGCAAGCCCATTTCATTAAGGGTTCCTCTCTTTCTTTTGTTAACCCAGGGCTCCCCTGTCTCCCCACCCATCATGGATGCCTTCCTGGCACTCCACTTCCAGATTTGTTTGAAGAAAAATTCACATGCTCCCAGAGATATTTTTGCATTCTCTGCAGCCTCTCAAAACTACAGCATTTTCCTTTAGATTTTAAAAATTCCTCTTCCCATAGAAAAATGCATCCAATTATCAAATATGAGCCAACATTGGCACCCAGTGGCTGAACAGATTAATCACAGATACATATTCCCCTGAGCCCGCTGTTTCCATTCTTCAAAGACAGGTTTTCACCTGGGATGTATGTGGCACTTTTATGCAGCCTTCCAGCTCTAGGCCATCTAGGCAGGGCTGTACACTGGTTATGCTAAGTGAGGAAAATGCAGGTTGTGGCTGGTTCTCCCCAGGGCCCATCAAAGTCACTCCACAGAAGCCAAAAGGTGGGATCAACATCATCAAAGTGCCTGGGGCAAGGAGCCCTTTACTGGCTCCTAGGAGGTTACAGCACCCACACAGTGTCATTTGTTACCCAGCAAATGTCTTGGCTCTGCTCCTGTAAGCATCACCTGTTGCAGAAGGGCTGAAGCTGTTTGTTAGCCCTGCTGCCCCACACAGCCTCAAGACACTCATAATCATACAAGTGGGCAAAGTCCTAGTGAGCCTTTTATTTCTAAACTATTTTCCTAATCTTGGCAATGACTTGTCCCAGGGAAATGTGGTGGGTTGACCTTGGCTGGATGCCAGGTACTCACATGCCATTCCTATTACCCCCCTTCTCAGCTGGGGAGGGCAGGGTGGGTAGAAAAGACAGAGGAAAATGCTTGGGTCAAGATAAGGACAGTTTAATAAAGCAAAAGTAAAGGCTATGCACAGAAACAAAGGAAACAAAAGATTTATTCTCTACTTCCTACCAGCAGGTGATGCCTAGACAGTTCCCAGGAAGCAGGGCTTCCAGTTACTCTGGAAGACAAATGTCTTCTACATGTCTTGAAATTCTGTGGTCAGGGACCAGATATTTTCTGCTTCCTGCCTGAATTCTCTCACTCCTTCCACTAACTTCTTTGTTGAAGGATCACCTTCTTAATCAAACTTTTCCTCTTCTTCCTCCTCCCTTACTAACAGATGATATTGACCTGTTGTTTTCCTTATCCACTGTTTCTCTTTTATTGTTGGAGCGATGACTGTTGTGTTTGGGTGTTTGTCTCAACCACAGTCCTCTGAGAGTACTGAACAGAAGTTCAGTAGGCACAGGCCAAGCACCAGTACAATGATGGAAACTGATTTACACCAGGGTAGGCAAAGCACTCTTCTGTCAGGTGGCATGCCAGTTTATCAGGGTTACTTTCAAGTTTGGGTTTCAAGTCCCAGGCTGTGGGACATGACAACCATTCTAGGAACCTGCCCAAATCCTTTCACTTACCCTGACACCCAGGAATATCTTTAGTCCAGACACATTTCAGTCCCTCCTGACATAAAAGTTGTCTTCTCTGGCACCAGGATGACACCAAATTCCACAAACTACACACTATTCTACAGGGTTAATTGCCAGTATTAAAGAGCTCACAAGGGTGAACAAGAACCTCAGGAACCTCATAATAAAACCATGCATGTCAGTCTCGGGTAGGAGGAGGGAGATGTATTCCCTCACCATCTCCACAAGATCGCTCCTCCAGCACAGCAAGGCCATCAATACCAGGGCAAAGCACAGAGCTGTTGCTTGTACTAACATGTTCCCAAGCTCAGAAAAATAGAGATAAGCAGTGCAGTCAACAAACTCCATGGCCTCTGCAGGTGTTTGCCACTTCACAACTACTACAGCTGTAGCACACTTAATAAAAAACTGCCACTGTCTCGTGTCTCACATTGAGCACCATAAAGGACTATGATGGTTTGGCCTTGGCTGGATGCCAGGTGCCCACCAAGCTACTCTACCACTCTCTCCTCAGGAGCACTGGGGAGAGGAGAAAATAAGATGAAAACAAAACCCTTGTGGGTCAAGATAAAGGCAGTTTAATAAAAGCAAAAACAAAGATTGTGTGTGGAAACAAAAGAAAACAAAAGATTTATTCTCTAGTGCCCATCAGCAGATGATGTCCAGCTACTTCCTGGAAAGCAGGACTTCAGTACACAGTGTTTGCTCCACAAGACAAACATTGCAGTAGCAAATACCCTCCCCTCCTCCACCCTGTTAGATTTTGGAATGGAATTAGCTTATGGTATGAATATTCCTTGGGTCAGTTTGGGTCAGCTGTCCTGGCTGTGTCCCATCCCAAGATCTTGTCCTTCCCCAGCCTACTGGTGAGAGTGGAGCCTTGAAGAGACAGCCTTGGTGTTCTGTGAGAGCTGCTGGGGGAAATACCAACTTCTGCTCAGCCACAGCCCACACAGAGAGGAAATGGCACAAGAGCTGGATGGTGACTGGCATGTAAAGGGGCCATTCCAAGCCACTGCTGTTGCAGGTAGTGCCATGGAAGCACTGACTCTGTCTTATGGACATTCATTGGCAGTACTTTGTCACAACCTGCAGAACACTCCAAGAGTACTTAATCCTTGGCACTAGCCATGCTGCAAGTGCAGAAACATCAGCAACGAGGGATCCAGTACTTCAAAAATCAGAAGGTAAAGAGCAGGAAGGAAATTTCCAACAACTTTGCAAAAGCATTTATCTCTGAAAAAGCTGAAACATTTAATTAACAAACAGAAAACTAGTTCACTGAATTAATGTAAAAATGTTAAGATGTTATATTAAAATACTTTAATACTTACAGAATATAGAGTTGATAATCAAAATTTTAATAGAATAATACTGTAAGGTAATTTATGCATAACATGAAATTAATATATATAAGTTTCACATAAATCTTTTTTCTGTCTGTTGGAAACAGACAACTTGGCTTCCTTGGCTCCATGGGAGGAACAGCTGTGAAATATTCCTTCAGTCCTTTTAGCCAGAACCAACTTCTTCAGTCATTGAATTGAAAATGCTTCATCAGCTTTAATCATAACGCCTCTAATCAGATGTAAAAATTAAGGCACAGAGGAGTAAACAGCTTTTTGTTCAAGTGTACACAGAAATCTGTTTGAAGTATCATCAACTGCTTTCCCTACAGGACACTGTTCCTTCCAGCACTTTTTATGACCGTGGCCATACAACTGTGGTGTTAATTAATGAGAAGCTAGATTCAGGTTTTAAAACAGTGCTTTACAGTTTTAAAGTAATCTTTAAAACCCTAGCCCATCTGAGAATCCCTCTTTTCATTCCTAACCTCTTACATTTACCTCCAAGCCACCAAGCAATACTAAAGGTGGAAGAGAGCAAGATGCTAGTACCTTCCACTGCAAATACAGATATTGCATGGGATTGAAAACCCCATCTGAATAAAAATCTTCTTTGCCTTACAGAATCGAACACACCTGGACATCAAAAGGAAAAAACGTATTTAATTGAAATGATCCTAAGGTAGTATTAAAAATACCTCAAACACAGATACATCATTGTAAAGAATTTACCACAGATAAAATTAAATTAAGAAAAGTCACATTAATTTCCCTTTCAGTCTGAGAAACTTGCTTCCCAGCAAGCACTTTCTGTTCTGCAACCAAGGCTGTAAGCTACAATGTAGAGCAGCACAAACAAGAAAGATATATTCTAAACCTGCTCCATGGTCACACTGAGTAGGGATGCTGGGATCATAATTGGTTTTTAAAAGAAAATAACTCACATAAGATAAAACAATATCCATTCTGCCTGCCAGTGACCTCGCAGCTTTCCTGGAGAGCTTTCCTGGAGCTGCGAACTGGTAAGGGTTTGACCTCAGAGAACAGTGGCCCAGTGTCCCACCAGAGCAGAAGTGCTCTCAAGGGTGAGCTCTGAGCTGCAGATTGGGGCTGGCCCTGCAGGAATCCCAGGAATGTGCTGGTTATGACTGCTCAGTGGGATGCTGCTGTCTGTGCATGACCTCCTGTCTCTCCGAGACATCATTCCTCCCAGGACAGCCATGTGTGGTGCCAAGCACTTGGGTGTAGCCGATTACTGGAAGTCAGACATCAGGTAAAGGGCTGCAGGCACAGCTTAGGCAGGAGGCACTGTGTGTATGTCTGTGTATGGACATGTACTTAAGGAAACATTACTGCTCTGCAAAAGTGCCCCAAAACACCAGAACTTTGCATTTGAAACACCACAAAGGCTTCTATGAGCACAGGCTCCCCTCACCTCAGCCCACTCCTGCACAGGCTGCTTTTTAGTGCACAGCTACACGTGCTTCCACACTCCTCCAGCCTTCACTGGCCTCGGAGAGTCCCACCTTACTGGCAGTCAAGGTGTTAATGTAATGTTGGCAGCCACTCCCGGGGAAATTGGACAGCACTCCAAACCACGGAAAGTTCCCAAACTCACCCTTTTTTTTTATTGCTGGGGATTTGGTACAGAGCCTGCTCAGCCCTGTGGGATGTTAGCCACACCTCAAGGACATAGCTCTGTGGCTCAGCATTGCCTGGATGTGTTTGAAAGAGGTTCTTTCCTTTATGCTCCACAAGCTTACAGAAGGCAGGGGGAAGATTCCCTTCCCCTCCCCCACCCCATCCCTTTATTTTCACAGGCTTTGCTCATAAATGGATTGGGAATACTCGGTGGGAATATATTCTCTGTAAATAGTTTCTTCTGCCTGCCTCCTCTGTGCAGCAGGAATGAAGCCAGAAAGAAGCTTGTTCAAAAGAAGCTTGTCTCTTTAGTACTAGGAGTACTAAAGTACTAGGCTGGGCTGAGCAGATCTCAGTCCTGTCCCCTTGGTGTTTATGCAATCTACGTTAGATAATGAAGTAAAATCAGACATGATCTGAAGACCACCTACTAGGCTGCCACCTACCCTCCTCCTGCACCCATTACTGATGTATTGGCCTGAGCTTTCTCCCTGTTCCCAGCTGGTCCAGCCCCGCAGGACCTGGCAGCAGGAGTGGGAGACTCACCCTGTGCTGCAGCACAGTGGGGCTCTGCTCCCCAGCGAGCCTTCCCGGCCACCTCCCAGGCACAAAACCTGGCTGCACCTAATCTATGGCCCTGCTGCAAGACTCCGTCGACACACAAAGAAGTTGGGACAACTTGGGAAGTTCCCCTTGCCCGCTGCCAGGTGTGCCATCGTGTTACTGGTCCTGCAGCAGAGTGATGATGCTGATGGACTCGTCCTGCCTTGCCAGGGCGACAACCTTTCGGAAGGCACCGGGGAGGAGGCAGGCTGCGAAGAGCAGATTAAGGCTCTTTGTTTTAACCAGCTCTGACAGAGTCAGTGGAAGGGAGCAGCTGTCCCGGTTTCCTCGCGGGTTTCTTTCCTTTAGGTGGCGGTATGTGTTTGCACTCCCCGCAGCACCGCCTGCGCTCCCAGCCCTGCGCCCAGCATCCTCACCCGGCGCTCAACCAGAGCTGGGTTAATTTTCCAGAAAATCCTGCACAAGCAATTAAAATGTTAATGTTGTGAGGGAAATGCCTCTGTTGAAGTAAACTCATTCGAGAGTCGGTTGTGCTCGGTGGAAGGGGAACAGTCTATTGATTTTGAACAAGGTCATATCTCATCAGACTTGCCACCTGGATTATTTTTGTTTGCGCTGATCAGCTACCAAGTCCTTGATTTCCCAGCGAGTTTGAAATCATCTTAATGAAGCAGAAATTTAAGGGGGGGTATGGTTTCCCTCCCAAGACTTTTCTTTATTACAGAAATGTGCTCCCTCACCTGTTTATCTCTGACCACCTGCTCACCTCTGTGTTTGTTAACCTTATTTCACTAAAGCAGCAATAACTGATGCAAAAATCTGAGTCCTGGCAGCTGCCAAATGAATTCACACCTTACACTGGGATTTGTGCTGCAGCCAGCCAGCAGTGCTTTCCCCTCAGTAGGATGAAAATGCCTCAATGTGGAATTATCTTAGAAACCTATAAATTCAGCAGCAACATTCATGTGGGCATAGGGTAGTTCTGCATTGTACTGTATTTATAGTAGAAAGGACTGTAATAGAAGGAAAGTTGTCCACTTTTTTTACAGCAGTTCCTGCTGATGGAGGCTGCATGCGAATAACCCCATTAAGACAAGGTATGCTCTGTGAGAGCATGCTGGTATTTCATTATGAGCAAGAGACACCTGGGACAGGAAGCAGAAGCACCTAAAGTCTCATTTCATTTGCAGATTCCTTATGGTCTTTGCCCAGAGATTGTAGTCTTTCCTCCCCAAGCCAAAGGTCTTACAATGCTCTCTTTTCATGAATGTGGTCACACTGGAAAAGGTGGATGTGCTTTTTCATCATATCTAAAATAGGTTATGCTATTTCTAGTGATATAGGCTATGACTCTCTAACCCAAATGCTAGGGTATTTGCATGCTTAATTCACAAGTCTAATTGCCGTAATTGCACATGCTCATTAGGCAATTTTGTGTGCAAATGCTGAGTTAGGCACATAACTAGGCATAGTCTTTGCAGTGTGATTTGGTTCAACACTCGTGGAAAATTTGTGAACAAATTAGACATGCAACTGAATGCACATTTTCTACGCTAAAAAGTTGGGCAGGGCCTGGCACCAGGCAGACTGCAGTCTAAATGAATGAGCAGAAAGTACTACCCTTATGAATCCTGGTGTAAGACTGAGCCCTTCATCCAGAGAAAAAATCAGACCTGAGCTGTTCTTCACATTATTCAAAGATCCACACCCTCCCTTCAGGCTGAGCTGGAATACTGGGAAGCAAAACAAATTTAACATTCATCTAAGAAAACAAAACAAAAAATAACACCACAAACCCACCAACAACAATTGTGAAGCTCTAATTTTATGAGCTGATTGCTGAGGATGGATAGACACAGAGCCTCCCTGTTAGAAAGGAGACAAAGCCAGCCTGTCTCTTCCTATATTCCCATAGAAGACACAACAGTGAGTAACCCAAGTAGCTCAGTATTAGCAATAAAAGATACTAGCACAGCTTTAAACCAGCACAGCTGATTTGAGTTAGAGCCCGCCTGTGCAAGCATGACTATAAGAAAGCCCAACTTTCATGGTCTAATGTTTGTAATTTCTCTCTCTTACTAAAGATATATGTTCTTTTAAGAAAAACTACAGAGGAAAATCCCCCAAAAGTAAGAATTGAAGGCACTTAAAGATTGAGTTATGGTTTGTTTAATCCTTCGATTTTATCCTTCCCAAGCCAGTCTGCAAACTCTCTTGCTCTGAATTTATGACAAGCAGGACTAAAGGGACTGTCTATAGATTAACATTGACATTTCCTTTGTGCATTAATCCTTTGAATCTCATTTACCATACATTTCTACTGAATGACATAAAAATGATTATTTTTTTATTACTGAGTAGATTATGATGAGGGGCATTTTCATCACCATTCAGAAAAATATCGAACAGGAGTCAGAGCTGTCATTTTACCTTTGCCTGTAGGGTGACAATGTGGGCTCCCTGAGAGGGACTGCTTTCTGGAGGACAACAGGGTGCAGCTCCATTCTGCATATTCCCATGAGCCAAAAGCACAGGATGCCACAAGGTCAGGGATGCTACAGGGGCTGTAACACCACTTAGAAGTGAGTCCTTCAAAGAGATGGAGACACTCAAAGCTGGGACATCTTCAGCTTTGCCACAGCAGCACAGAGGCAGTCCTCCCTGCCCAGGACAGAGGCTGCAGCTCCATCATCTAACATGGCTGCTTGCCCAAAGCTTTTTGATAGAAAGTATACTTGCTGGCTGTAGGTACCATAGCACTTACCCATCCACCCTGAGGCTTCCCTGCCACCAAGAGCATAGCCTGGCACATGCTGTTTCAGAGGAAAGAAAAGTTGTCATGGTCCTGTTTCCTGTAAACTGCAGATCTGCAATAAATTTCCTTAGGTTTAAAAGTGTGAAGAACCTGAAGGTGACATGTATTAGAATACATACAACATGGATACAGATAAAGAATCATAGAATCATAGCATGGTTTTGTTGGAAGACCATCTAGGTCTAAACTCCCTGCAATGGGCAGGGACATGTTCTACTATTCCTGGTTGCTCAAAACCCCATCCAGCCTGGCCTTCAACAGTTCCAGGATGAGGCATCCACAAATTCTCTGGGAAAACTGTTCAATGCCTCACCCCCATAATAGTAAATAATTTCTTCATGCTATCCAATTTAATCCTACCCCCTTTCATTTTAAAGCCATTGACCCTTTTTCTATCACTTATAAAAAGTCCTTCTCCAGCTCTCTTGTAGCCCCTTTAGGTACTGGAAGGTGCTACAAGGTCTCCCTGGAGCCTTTTCTTCTCCAGGCTGAACAACCCCACCTCTCAGCCTGTCTTCATATGAGAGGTGCTCCATCCTTCTGGTCTTCTTCTTTGCCCTCTTCTCAACTTGCTCCAGAAATGTTCATGTCCTTAGATTCTTAAGTTGAGGGCCCCAGAACTGGATTTCAGGTTAGGTCTCATGGAAGCAGACTGGAAAGGTAGAATCACCTCCCTCAACCTGCACATTTCTTTGATGCAGCCCAGGATATGGTTGACCTTGTAGGATATAGGTAGATATACATATATAGATATATAGATACAGAAGTAGACCAATTTAAAGAGTTCAGCCCACAATACTCCTGTCATCCCCACCTCTTGTTCTTATCCACAAGAAAGGATATTTTGAGCCCATAAAAGTTCAGAGAAGAGGTATACTGGCATGGATAAGCTGTGGTGTAGAGCTGGAAACTAAAGCAGGAAGACTGAGGGTTGCAGGGCTGCTGAAGTTCTCTTTGTCACCAAAATTACAGCCTCATGAAACTGGAGAGGAGAGGAGAGGAGAGGAGAGGAGAGGAGAGGAGAGGAGAGGACTGCAGTTATCACATGAACAAACACAATGGAGATCTATTCACCCAGAGCCAAGCAGACCATTATGGTGCTGTCCTTGAACATTTTGTCCTGAAGCATCTTTAAATGGACACAGTTACTGTGATATTATGTGGAGCTGACTAGGAACCTCGTTGTGTTCAAAGTTTTAAAGGTAGCATGGAAAAATACATACAAAAATCTCGTAACTGCCTGGGAGAGGTAGGGGGGGAGGAGGGGGAGAAGGAAAGAAGGGTGAGGGAAGGGAGAAAATGCATTCACATAATATTGCATGTGCCTATGATGCTAGCAAACATTGACAATAGGCTTCCATGGTTTACTAATATAAAATTAAACAAAATTAAACAATTAAACAAACAAACAAAAAAAACCCCTAGAACATATAGAAGTTGATATTGTACATTAAATGAATGTGAAGAGGAGAAAAAAACCACCCAATTTAAAATTCAGGGGCTAAATACCCCATCCTTCTTTATAGCATATACAGCAAAGTCAGCCTAGGAAATATTCCTTAGGCTATAAAATTACACAAAGGACTAGAGTGTCCCATTTTTCTTTTTAATTTAAAGAAAATAGCCAGAGCCATTGAAGAGAGGGAATTGACCTCTTTGGGTCTCTCACTTTCTCAGAGACGTTTCTGGTCAATCAAGCCCGTACATCATTCCTGGAAGAATGACCACAGCCTCCACACTTCTGGCCTCTACCCTGGAAGCCATTGCTTATATTTCCATTATCCCACTGTATGTTAGACCTGTCCACAGCCTTCCATAATGGTGAAAGGTCAGAAGTCTCCGAAATTTAGATATTGGTATATAATCTTCAACAAGTTAGACACAGAAATTTCATAATCCATATTTCTGAGTGATGGGATATGTCATCCTCCCTTTATGCTTCTTTTCAAGGGGTTACAGGCAATTTGGACTGTGCAGCTTTACAATCCATCCATTTTAAAAACAATTAAAATAACATAGAGTTGATTTTATTATTTTTTTAAGCACCACAGCTTGCAGGAGTGCTGAGTGTGAATGGCTCCTTTCCATATAATACAGCAAGCAATACCCTCCTGGGATGGGGACCACAGCCACTGAGCATCCCTGCTTTGAAGGCATGCCCCACTTTCCTGACTGGGAATGTGAAGAGACAATGGGTTCCTGCTTGGGAGCAAGGAAACATTGCAGAGCCAAAAGCCCAAGCTGCTCACAGATGTGACTATGCCCAAGATGATCAGGGAGGCATTTCCTAGTGCTGGCTGTGCCTCAGGTTATAAATCGTTTCCATTTGCCTTTGCTAAGGGTTTTTTTTAAATTTTTTTTTCCTTTCTCGTGGGGAAGATAAGCTCCCCAGCGAGGGTGGCACAGCTCAATAAGAAAAAAGCCTCCCTCCAAATCCTCCGGGATGCTGGATGTGCTAAAGGGCTGCACTTAGCCTCAGCTCTCAGAGCAACGAGGGTGCTTCAGAGCCAAGGCTGTGCCTAGCTGGGGGGGAGGCAATTATCCTCCAGGAAATATGATGGAGGAGACACCACACACACAGCACTGAGCGACAATGCCGACCTGATCTCCAGAAGTGCGGAGCACTTGTGAGGCAGCGAACACCTCCGGCACTCTGCGCCAGGAGTTAAGAGCATCTGGCACTTTAGGAGAGTTGCTAAGCATCCCCAGAATCTGTGTGGGGGTTTTTACCTGTGGTTGGAGC
The DNA here is from genome assembly GCA_013397375.1 of Toxostoma redivivum. Taxonomy (NCBI): domain Eukaryota; kingdom Metazoa; phylum Chordata; class Aves; order Passeriformes; family Mimidae; genus Toxostoma; species Toxostoma redivivum. Next base: position 32,509 of record VXBI01000838.1, on the reverse strand, counting down.
CTCAGTTACCCTGAGATCCCTTTACACCTAATTAAGATAAATCACAGAGAAATATACAAAGATGCATAATTTACCCTCTCTTCGACTGATTTAAGTGTATCCCCGCAGGGAACTACACCCATTTAACTAAAATCAAGTTAGAAATCAATTTAGTTACATTAGTGCATTTTCGGTATGGAATAGCCCTTAATTTGAATGGGAATAAAGACCCACTATGGGCCGATTGATTCTGTTAGGTGAAGGAAAAGCTTTTATACTCAATATAGCTACAAACGAAATCTGTTTCAGAATGCTACAGGATATTGTATATAGGAAACATAAGGATCTGTGAGTATAGGCTTGGCTTTTTTTGCACAGCTCTGAACATCCTCATTTCTCCTGTGATTTCAGGCATTCCCACACAGAGTTATCCCAGAAAACCCTGAAAAAGGGGGCAGTTTACCTTCCAAGAACCACAGGGGCTTACTTTCAATGGCAGAATGTGTGAGGGATCAGAAAGGTCTTTCCAATTTAATGTGTGAGCTCAGGAGACACAGGAGAAAGGAAAAGCCTGCCCTCCAGGAGCATTCAGGGGGAAAATGACGCACACTGGCAGGGAAAGGAGTCAGGATAAGAAATCCCATCTCAGCTTGCTGTGTGCAGGGACAAAGACTGAGCACAGCATTACAGGTTGGAGGGAGGGAACAGATCTGTTTGCATCCAGCAGGACCTGGCAGGCAGCGGGTGTCATGCATGGAACAGCTTGAGCAGCACACGTCCCCAGAAGGAGGGTTGAAATGTCCCTTCAGCTGGCTCACTTTCCTCCAAGGCACAGAGGAAGTTGATGGGAGCACTGGGGGAGCCTGGGAACACCAAATGGTCCTGAGGGCCTGTTTGCAGCCACCTCTGGCTAACACAATTTCGGCTATTTCTGCCGTCTGAAGCAGACCCCACAGCAGTTGCGTCCCATGGGATTCCCATTTGACTCAATTGCCTTACCACATCTCTGTGTGTGAGGGAGAGATCAGGCAAAGGAGAGGGAACAATAATCAGGGGTTTCCAACAACAGTGGTCTGCTCATCTCATCTGCTTAATTTTCACAGTTGTAATTTCTTAGACCTCTGAAGATAGCTTGCTAACCTTGCCCCTACTATCCAGCTCTTGACCTTCAAAAACAGTCCTGGGAACAATGTTATCAAAGATACATGAAGTAAGACTCTAGGTGGCACTTCAGGCTGCATAACTGTGACCTTGTCTATCAAGACATGCAACATTTAAATAAGTTTAATCAGGTAATCCTTAGGCAATCAGGGTGATCCGAAGAAGTGTGTTAGCACTGTGTAGTCCCTGCAATAATTTCCAGTATACACTTCCAGTGTACCCAGAACTATAGCTCAGTTCCACTTCACTGGAAGAAATCAAGTGAAATCTCAGTCAAGAAAACCAAACCACTCACTGGAATAAATCAGATACAACCTCATGGAGCTCTTGCAAGACCACAAGTTTGTCAGCTATGCAGAAGCAAGAAACCTAAATATATCTGTAAGCCTCAAATACTAAAGATGAATGCTATAGTAAAACCACAGGCAATTCAGTAAAACACTGCACCACTCCAATACCTGCTGACAGGGTACACAAGCTGTATTTTTTATTTCTGTTCAAATTGCTTTGTCTATTTTCTGCCCATTTCATCAGAACAGACCTGGCAATATTTACTTTTCTCCTCTCTCTAAGCCCCAATGACTAGTCAGTGGGTGCCTTGGACATGTGCTTACTTGACAATTTACTAAGAATGAAGAAACAGAGCAGCAGTGAAGCATGCTCCAGCATGTTTTTTGGAACTGGGGCCCAAATGCCAATGCATTTCTCAGTGGACATCTGAAGGTGCTTTCCACACCACAATTATCTAATGGCAAAGCTGCCAAAGAAGGATTCTGCCTTTTCTCACCCACAGCTATTTGTTACTCTCCCTCCTCCTTCCCATTTATCACTCCTAAGTGTGCTGATACCCTTTAAACTAAATTAGTGAAATAGCTAGTATTAGCAAAACCAGAAAAACCCTTCTGGTCTGTTTTAGATTACACCAGAAATAGCTGCCTTAATGTAACTGTGACAGGGGACAGGAAAATGCAGTAGGGAAAGGAGCAGAGAGGAAATGGACTGGGAAGGACAAGGACCTCTTCTAACTGTTTTCTTCCTACAGAAGCACTAATGATGATTAGCAGCCAGCTCTCTATACTAACTGGCCAAAAAAAAAAAAATGTCTGCTCCTTCCTAATTTCTCTTCAGTGGATCTGTGTTAGACTAACTCACAATTCAGCATCATGAAATCCCACAGAATGTCTGGAAAAGGGCACAGAAGACATGTAGGTCTCTCTATGCATGGGGCCTTTTGTCTGCTGCAGCACATCTCCAAGCCTTCCAATGCAGCACTGCCTTTGCCTTACCACCCTTCCCATGCCTCATGCAAGGCCCCCAGGAGTGTTCATGTACCTGGGAGGGGAAAGACTGGTCCTTTTGCCTCCAGGCTTCACTAGCAAGCAGCAAAGCTAGGGCAGCTGCTCCAGGAGGATTAAAACACCTTCTCTCATTGGACCAATCTTTCCCCATTGGCTGCTGAACAGGCAGCAGGCAGTTGGCAGCTGCAGAGAAAAGCAAAAACAGTAAGAAGCAGAATCCCAGCCAACTTGTTGAGGATTTGTAAAATGAGGGTCAAGTTTTGCCAAACTTCTTTTCTTTCACAGTGAAACTAGTGGACCCAGTTCAGAGTGGTTCCCACAACAAGCTTTCCTCTATTCTCTCCTAGGGAGAAGGAGCATAACCTATCAAAGCTGACACCTCCATGCACAGGTTAGATATTCCCATACACAGAGGTATGAATATACAGAGTAGAGGCAGAACAAAAGTGATTATGTATTCATTTTATATCAAGTTTTCTCCATTTCCATCTGAGTCAAGCTTGCCATAGCTGCAGAAGCATTGAATAGTCATGGTATTGGGCAAAATGAGTTCACCTTTCAGGAGAGGGAACATCGATAAGTCCTGCCCTCCTCACCTTGGCCTCTCTGTTTCAACAGCACCAGAACATTTCATCATTATTTTATTGCTCATTACCCTCAGTTTATTGCTGTCACAGTCTAACCACAGTTTACTCCCAAGGATATAATGAAGGCCTACTTCATCCTTTGAGCAAAGCTATGGGCAAATTCCATGGCAGTCCCAACAGGCATTTTGGTCTCTAATTTCAGTGAGGGTCAGGAATGCTGATGTTAAGTATCACTGATGCATGCTCTGTGACATGCTTGTGGTCCTACAGATCATGTGCACTTTCTCACAGTGAAGTCCCAGCACTCTGGGGTCCCTTGGCCAGGTTTCTTCTAGAGAGCAGGAGCCAGAGGGGACGCAATGTCACAGGTGTCACTCTGCCCACTGGGGAAGCAAAGCAGCCAAGACAACCATCATTGATACCAGCTGAAGGATGGAGGAAACCAGGTTCACAGGATGGGCTCCAAGGTCACCCCTGGCATCCTGACTACCTTGTCAAGGCCACCATAGGAGGACCATACCAGTGCCCTGTTGGTGAGACAGGCTGGCACTGCACAGTGTGCCCAACACCAAGAGCAGGGAGATGACATTCTAGGGAAGAGAGGAGTAACACAGACTAAATGTTGCAGGTACGAGATAGAACTTGTAGGACTGAATTCTGCTTCACAGTGCTGGGCTGGTGCAATACCTTGCTCCTACCTTTGGTACCTACAGAACAGCTCTTCCTTTAAATCTCTTATTGCTATTGTCTTTTTGAGCCTGAGTGAGAAACTCAAACTACAGTTTTTATGCTCGTTTTTATAAAAATGGAAGATGTAACCTAAAAAAATTGGGGGGTTTTGTCCTTTGGGCCAGCTCTGGACAGTCATGTCATAATGAGAAACACCATAAATGTCAGTCTGCCTTAGAAGACACTCATCAGGGATTTAGGTTCACCATCCACAAACAGTATTATCTCCAGTGCCATAATCAGCCTGAAGAAGGAATGGATTCCTGGGACCTTTGGCATTTCGAGTGAAGTAAAGTTACACAATTAAACTCCAGTTAGGAAATATCCATAACTTACCAACAGGGGAGAGCAGTTAAGAGCATTACCAGCTGTCAGCACCTGGGAAACTAAATTAAATGGCCAGAGCACTGAGATATGAAAACTGAAGGAAAAATCACATGTGCCTACTTTCTTTACGGCTGCAATGTCATAGGTCATATGTTGTGCTAACCTGTAAGAAATAATAGGAACTTGGAGATAAAATATAGCTCCAAATGTGAACTGGGGCATGCCATAGAAGAAGTTAAGCAAGGACAAACAGATTACTAGTATTCTGAAGTATAAAATCACTGTCCCAGAGACTGCTCTCTCTACCCTTAGCAGTTTCATAAACCAAACCAGCTGTTGCAAACTACACTGTTAGACTTTTAAAGACATCAATTTCTTGGCTGTAAATAGAAATACTATTTCTTTAAACTAAAACTACTCTCCCATGTAAATTTGTTTGGGGTTTTTAAAAAAATTTAATTAGCAACATATGCAATGACAGCCTTCCAGGGATATGTGATGCCTATACAGAGATTCCTGAAAAATTTGCTATCACTCATAAATTTATCATTCCCTTCCTGAATTTCAAATTATGAAGAAGCAACAACTAAAGTAATTTGGATGGCTTCATGTGTGAGGAACTGGTGTCCCACACACAGGAAAGGAGATCTCTTAACCCAGGTTTGTGAAATGGGGATAAGCAGTAGCAACAGGGACTGATTCAACCTGTATTGGTGGAGAAAGGATGAAAGCACTGAAGCATCTACGAGCTGAGAGACTGAGGAGCCATAACCACCTCCCACCCTTCCATCAATGGAGCTCCTTGTGTTCCCAAACAGCAGCAGATATGGGGCACCAACTATCACATGTGTAGAGGGGTTGTATCATCACTGTGTGGCATCAACAGCCTGATTTGGAGGGTTGGTGCAGGACAGAGGCTTGGCATCATCCAACAAGAGGGACTGGAAAGAGTGCAGGAGCAGGTTTGGGGAAGGACAGTGATAGCAGGGATGAGGCTAGTGAGAGCTGGAGTCAAGCCTAGTGTGGTGTGAATTAAGAGCCTGGCTAGAAGCAGGAAATGTTCACACTTCTCAGAAAGCTTTACAAGCACTGCTAATGAAGTATCAATCCCCGAAATACTTTTGATCCTATTAATTTTTCAAAGGCATCCATCTGAACAGCAGTTCCTGTCTCAGGGTGCTCCTGTGGAGCGATGGGCAGAGCATGCCTATGGCCTGAGAGGAGCACAGTGATGCTCTCAGCCAGCACTCGCCAGCTGCAAGTACCAGCCTGTCTAATGAGGCCCTCCATCACTCCCTTCCCTGCTGGCTGTACACTGTGGGTGGCACTGGCACAGATGCCTTCACCAAAATGCTTGCTTCATATCAGGGAGGTGCACCCATTTGTAACTCCACTCCCCTGGCTCTGCAGGTGCCTCTGGCCACAAGCCACGTTGAGGAGGAGGAAATGAGAGTGGTTGTGATGGAGTCTTCAAGGGAATGCTGACTCACCCCATCCAGAGGTTGCAAGAAACACCCAGAAGCCTCCCTCAGTGTTTTGCTGCAGATAGGGAAATGTAGGTGACAGGGACAATAGCTCCCCAGCCTGCCATGGCCTTGAAAAGCCATGGCCTCACACAACGTTGCTAAAACAAATACAGCAATTGAAAACCTCTGCACAACGAGTCTGGTACTGCAAACAGACAAATGGGTGGCAGAGTGGTGGCAATGACAAGCATTGCCTGCTAATCCATTTTCCCCAAGCTACATAATGGTCACATCTATAAAGTAGTAGAGGAAAGGGAGGGAAGCACAGGAAACCCATTACTGCCATAAAGGGAAGGAAACAGAACAGGAGCCTGGACCCAAATCTGGGTCCTCGTGGATCCTGATCTCCTGCCAGGATAAGACATTAGAAACCAATACCGGGGTGGAGCAGTGGTAACTGCGTCAGTGACTCATTCCCTTGGGAAAAGCAGAGCCAACCAGACAACTGGCACAGCATCTCACTGTGTGCGTGGCCTTGGAGAGCTCGCCCATCATGCAAGCAGCTGGCACACTTCCTGTGATGAACAGAAAATCCAGATCATTTAGCCTGGCTACCTGAGTGTTATCTCTATTACTGTCTCATAGAAATGGAAACAGAGTCATCCTGATGAGGTTTTTGATCCAAAAAAAGCATTTAGTATTATGTGGGATATCCAGGAAATGGAAGTCCAGATGAAAAAATATTAGTAACTGCTCTTTGAGTTGTTAAAAATCACAGCTGACCTTATTATTCGGTGTTCAGGCAGGAGAGAGAACTCTGAGACAGGACAACATTCAGGCTTTCTCCTTCCCCTGCCTATCCTGCTGCCGCCCATACACAATTCTGGTCATGTGCTGCGTTCTCACAGTTCCCACACAATCCCAGCCTTGTGCTCCCAACTCGGGGACGAGGAAGCTGTTTATCACACAGCATTCCGTTTGTCACATTCAGTTCAGACCACAATAATACCCAGTTGCAAGTAGCATATTTTACATAGGCAAATGTTGCAGCAGTTCTTCTCCAGATGGGGAAATGAAGGCTTAGAGGGGTAAAAAGACTTTCCTTTGGCCCCCTAGTGAGTCACTGATCTCCCAAGTTCAAGTGCAAAATTAAACATCATTCCCTAGGCTTGCTTTTAGATTTAGCTTGCCAATATATTCCTCTGAAGTCCATACATGAGAATGGTGCCTAACACCTGCACCTAGAAATATATTTTTCATGCTGGGAGATGGCAAGGTGAGAGGGAGACTTATGCCTTGGTACTGCAGTTGATCATTCAAGAACCTGTATGCTTTCAGAACTTGTCTAATCAGATTTTAGTAGAATGTACACAGACCTGAATCCAGTCTGTCTATTTGTAAAACTTGACAAATTTTTGGCATCAGCAATAGAGAAACCCATACACCACCATCTCTCCCAAACTGGGAATTTTGCGGTCTGATCAGTGTAACTTGCCTTCCTGTACCTCACATATCTCAAGGAAAAGGTTTTGCCTGTAACTGCATCTGTGAACACCAGTGGGGAAGGTCTTTGCTGTGGTAGGCTATATCCTTCCTGCATGTCTTTCTCCTCCAATCCTTTAATCCAGTACTGCTAGCCATAGGCAATGCCATAGAGTTACATCTTCACATTGAGTGTTATAGGGACTGATACTTGAGACAGAGTTCCTTCAGAGTTCAAGGCTGGCTTGCTATGTGGTTTTTTTGCTCCTTGAACCTTCTTAAAGCCACAGCTGGGAATTTTAATAGCTTTCCCAGCTGTCTGTCCATGATGGGGGAAGACCCAATGTGACTAAAGGCCTGGTATGTGCTTCACTCCAAGATAAAATAAAAACACCTCCCTGAAAGTAGATGTCCATTTTGAATTTGAAGCTACATGGCTGTCAAGATGAGCTACTGTTTAATTTTGGGGGCACCCAGTAGTTCAGTGTGTCCTCCATCTGGCCCATAACAAAATGGGTCAGTTAAGAGGGTTGCTGTCGAAAGACCCTCTCAATTTTGCTCCAGTCTCATGGGAATGCAGCCCATTCTTACCACCCATAGCATTGCTTCCTATGTCCCCAAGACCCATTTCCCCAGTGCTCATGAGCCCTGACTGGCAGGTTTAGCCAGTGCTTCACAGCTCCTGCTTTTGCATTGAATGTTGACATGCTCTAAGTGTCCAGGGTCTGATGCTACTGTCAGCTGCAATATTGTTATTATTGTGGATAGGAAATTATTAGCATTTTACTATGACTTTATTTTTCTTGGTTCATCATAGCAAACAAACAAGAGTGTGATCTATGGCAGTTTCCATTTCAGTGTCTCTGCAGCTCTACCGCAGAATGCCATCATCCACACCTCTGATCCCTAAGAGTCCTGTTAGCGCATCTTGTTGGCAGCAGAAGCATTCTTCCACTGCAGGTTTGATCCAAAACAGCACATTCCACCATCTGCAGCTACCTGCTGGTGTCCAAGACGTAGTGAGGTGGTTGCTTTCTTTATCCAATAGCATTTGCCAATATTTATCTCTGGCACCAAGCGCTGAGGCTATTTTTGCTTCTGCCAAGGAGGGTTAATGTGTCTTTCCTTACAGGCACTTGGTAATGAGCAGTTTGTTGTACCCAGAAGAGGTCACCAGGCTTAGGCAAACTCAGCATTTGCCGTGTGGAGGGTGGCCCCCAGGTCAGCACCTGCAGAGGGGTGTGGCACTTGCAGCACTGACACTGCCTCTCTCCATGCAGTGTGGTGGCTGCTGCTCCCCTTCACCCTTAGTGCAGTGGTTACACAGATGCCATCCTGGCCAAATCACTGTCTCTGTTTCAAGGTGAAATATGTCTGGAAAACATCCCTATCCTTCGAAAATATCTCAATAACCTTTCAGCAATCCAGTCCCTGCTTTGACTCTTCATGGGCCAGCTTCTCTGCTTTGCCTCTGTGGACACAGACTATATCGTCTCAACTCATATTCAGGTTATTTGTTGTTAATAATTTTTTCTATCTATTATCTTACTCTGTTATCTACTTGTTTTCTTGCACAATTTTTTCCTTCCTTCCACCTCCAAAACACAAGCTGAAGTACTCCATCTATGCTATGGTTGTGAATTGGTGTGCACTCGCCCTCTGTATAGTCACGTCTCCCAGCACGAGGAAAAGTTATTCAAGCACCCTCACATCAGCTACTGTTTCTTTCAAGCATACCACTAATTCTTTTTTTTTAAATAAATCATCTCTTAACAAAAGAATCCACCAGTTTCTTTGGGGGCAGTATTCTGATCTATGTATGACCTAATTTCAGTTACGCTCTTTGAGGAGATTCTTTATTTTTGTTTTATTTAGCAAAGAGGAAAGGTTACAATCTGTTGTGATTTCTTATAGATCTTATATGAGTCCTACTGGTGTGCATGAAAGCCACTGTAGTATGTAGTACTCCATGACTGGTACTAGAGCAGTTGTTAATGGTTTTGTTTCTCTCCCTTTTCATCTCATTTTCCCCCAGTCTGGAAAGAATCTAGTTGATAAATTTGTTCCTTTTCATACCTATCCTCTCAAGCATTGGAATCTTGGATAATGTTCTTGGTTTTTTTTCCCTCCTTCCTATCCCTTTTCCTTGTAAGCATGATCACAGCCTTCATTTCTGACGACCAGGATGGAGGAATCAGATCACCTCTGAAATCATGCTCTCCATGAAAAGGAGATGAAAAGGCCTAACAAGCAAAAATGACCTGGAAAAAAGAAAATGGAAGAGCCATGGACTGCCGCCAGCAGCTCTGCTAAGGACCCAGCCTGCTTGCCAGCAACTGAAAAGCTGCTCACCACTGTAGGTGACTAAACCTAGGGCATAGTTTCAATGTCTGCCAAAATCAACAGTGGGCCAGAAGATGGCACATAGTGATTGCTGACCTGTCTTCCAGTTCTGATGACTGGCCAGTTCCCAATCCTGTGCCTCAGTTTCCTGTTTCTGGAATGGATAGAGCTGCTAAATTTTGTTACAAAAAACAAAACACCCTTTATGTATGCCAGGAAATTAACAAACACGGCAACAGGAAGGGATCAATAGAACAGATCGTAATGATGAAAGAACTAAACTGAATGTCTCTTCCTTCAAATGCCTCATGCACAGCCAAGGCTGAAGGCTGGCAGAAATGAATGAAAAAATCCCCTTCCCATAAAAAGTACAAAGTATTCAAATTATTTGCATTTTATCAGTAAGTGCAAATAAACGGTAGAGAAACAGGTCCAGTTTCTGGACTGTAACCCTTGCCTCCTGCCTTTCCCTACAGGAAAATGTAAAGCTTTTCTACAGGGATAGTTTACAGGAATGACACAGGCCATGAGCCTGGCTTCCTGGATTCCTTATGGGGAATGGGCAACTGCCTCCCTTTCCTTGCCAGTCACCATGTCCTTTATTGGACCTAGTCTCAAGTACATGCAGATCCCTATTTATCAAGCTAGTTCCCAGCTGTGTCTAAGCATATTTTGATGAATTAATGCACAGGATATTAAAAATTGTAACTATATAGAAAGGAACACAATCCAAAGTATTTTTAGCAGTCTAAACAGATTGTACTGTGTAACATGGACTTCTGGCTCTACACAGAGATATCTGCCTCCAGCTGTTTAAAAACTAACCTTAGTTACTGTATTCAAAATTGTTCCTTTCACCCCCATGCCTGTACACGAGGAGCAGCAGGACCACAGAGCACCCTGCTGCATTCATAGGTCACACAATACCACATCTGACCTTGACCTTAGCACACTCATGACCAGATGTGGCTCTAAATGTGGTTGTGCTGGCTTCACACCACATAGGTATGGATCCAAGGTCTGGCCAGATCCCGGGAGAACAGATCATGGATCAAAACCTTTTTCCAAGGTACTGTACAGACACTGGAAAGAAAGAGCACCTGGACCCTGAAGAATAGGTAAGATGCAAGACAAGAATGCTAAAGAGATTTCAGTAACATTAATGTTACCTAGATATTTCCATGTGCTGTTTTATAAATTAAGACTTTTAACAAGCATTGAATCAAAAAAGGTACCTCAGTCAGATAAGACAATGAATAGGCAAAAGGTTGTAAGAAGAATGAGTATTTTGTCTTCCAGAGAGGAGATTCTTCTTTTGACCACCAAACAAGATCAAAGTGATTTAATCACAGAATATAAACTCTAAGCTAAAAAGCAGATCTAGTGTGCCTAGAAAGAGGACAATCATTTAAGTACACCCAATTACTGTGTTCGTAATAAAGTAGCTTTATTTAAGATGATAAAAGACAGGCAATGCCCCAAGGCATGCTTCCTCTGAAACTCAACCCATGCTCATGTTCAAACTTACAGGTGCAATGATCCCCTTGCTTCTATGTAGTGAATGAATTTTGGACAACAATTAGCCCTCAAAGGCTCACTGCTATTGCATTTTCTTGCCATTTTGAAACATTCAGTATTAGGATTACTTTCTTTTTATTAAGTCTATATGACTTCTTTAATTCACTAGGTGTTTTGCTTCAGAGGTTGTATTCACTTATCAAACTTTACAGTAAATTCTTTGAAAATCAGTTCCTTACAGAACTCTGGATTGGTTTTCTGGAAATGGTAGATCCCAGTTTATGTCAGGGGCAGCAGAGACATGCAGGGCTTCTTCCAGAAAAATTAATTTTCAGTATTTTGTGGGCAGGACAGAGCAGAAGAAGAGTAAAAATGAAGTGCAGACACTCATGATGACATATAGGTTCATGAGAACCTGGGAATACCTATTATAATATTTCTTCTTATTAATACTTTAAAAACTAAAATCTTCATGATATATTCCTTCTCTCCCACTCCCAGGAACATTATTGTCACAGATACTTTCTTTAGAAAGGTTATATTTGACTCCACATTTCCAGAACAAAGCTTTTGGCCTCAGCTGTCCAGGCATCTGCATAAGTGCATTGGTCACAGGAAACTCAGGATTATGCACATATAGAAAGCTATTTTTAGCTATTTGTTTATGCCGCCTTTTTCAAGTTGGTAGAAACTATTTCTTCCCAAAGAAAGAAATGCTACTGATGGATATTCTATCTCCATCTTCTTGTGAGAGTAGTGTCTATGCTTCCTCAAACACGTAGCTTTTACATAGCTGAAGCTGACTTACTAGAAAGGATCATGTACTCTCATTCAGTGGTGCAGAACACATTTAAAGAAAACATACTTACAGAAAGAGAGAAAATAGTGTGTTGCTATCATTGTCATTTGGGAAAATTTTTTGCCTTTACCTCTTGTCCAGTTTTGGATTTAGTTTCTAATCCCCTTAACAGGCTTTCCCAAATACTGAGTAGTTTAAACTATTACTTAATATGTTCTTTGCTAGAAGGATTTTCTGCCTGTGTCTATGTACATTATAATATGTATGCACATACACATAACATTGTTATTCCCTTAGTGGCAATTAAGCAGTATAATCCACCTCAAAGATCTTTACAACAATTTAAACTACCCTGAATCAAGGAGTTTAGAGGATTAGAGATGAGATTTAAGCAGTTACTGAGAGGATAAATTTTACTATTCCTGTGCACTGTAGCACTGCTTGACTTTAGGACCAGAGAATGGGGGGTTTGGAAGTGATAGAAGGAAATTAATCAAAAGCCCAGAATAGTTTGTTTGTTGAGAACTTTTATGTTTAGAGGAGGGTAGACAGCTGGCTCCTTGAGCAAGTTTGTTCTACTTCCTTGAAATCTCCTTTCACTGGTAATTTGAGGACAGTCAGTGAGTGTGTGTATGTGTACTCCCACACCATCTCCAGCACCCTGCACATCTGTGTTGGGAGCAGGCACAGTGGGTCTGGCTTAAACTGAAAGCTCTGGTATCTTCAGTAACATATGGCACGCTCTGAGACAGAGGGCACAAACTAGCACTGAATATTCAAGCCACACTGAATTTATCAAAGGAAAAAAGTACCCAAAGATAAAAATTTGGCTATGCTGAAGAAGATTGAATAGCCCTGCTGTCTGATTTTTCCAATGTCTGTGTGGTGAATCAGCACACCAGGATTGTTTATGGGCACACCCTGACCTGTATTTATATCAACACATTTATGCTATTCACTCTCAGACTCCTCAGCTGAAATAGTGCTTGGCTGAAAGTGTCTGAAGAAAAGCTCACCCAATGTATTTATCTCTTGCACAATCTGCGGGGCCAGTTCCTCCAGTCTACCTTGTCAATGGAATAAGAGTAAACTCTCAGAAGCTGCCCCTCTTCTGTATGCAACACCTGGGATATTGTTTATTTTCCCTCTCTCTCTGCCAGTGAGAAGATACCACTAAAAAGTGACAAATGGGGAAAAATTATTGTTGCCACCTGGTGAACTAAATATGTATCCCACATAATTTCCCTATAAATTCCTTGTATTACTCTCAGAGGGCTTCTTTTCCCCCAAATTTATTTTTTCATGAGTAGTATCTCATATACAAAAATGCATCAAACCTTCCTGTCACACCCCAGATGTCAGCTCCTATTATCCACTCCAGAGGAGAGCAGGAAATGGAGTTCTCTGAGGGCGTGGACTTTCCAAGCTGCCAATCTCCCAGCTGTGACTTTGCCCAGCAGCCCAAGGGCAGCCTTGCCAGCAGCCCATGGAGTAGACCTCAAAAGATGTGGTCCAGCTTCCTTCCCCACACAAACTTGGGAGCAGCTAAAACCTACCCTCTGCACAGTCAATTTTGCATTGCTAATGAGAGCATGCAGCACCTTCTTTCTGCATGGACGTTTCCTTCCCTTTCTGAGAAACTTCTAGCATATCTGTGTGTGTGCTGCTTACTAGAAAGGAGGGAGGGATAGGAAAATGCATGTGGAAGACATGAGGATGAAGAGGCCGAACACAAGGAAGTGCTGTATCATGAGTGTCATGTGTTTATATCAGCTTCACTTCCTGGACATCCACTCCTGGTCATGGATGGCACAAGCTCCCTGTGGTCTCCAAAATGGCAACAGGAAATTCTCATTATAACTCCTCCTTGTGACTATGACTACTTCACTTAAGAAAGAGAATCATTAAGGGGAACAATCTATTTGCAAAGCTTGTAAAAGTTCTAACTGTCTTTGTGGTGATTTTCCTCTTAAAAAATACAAATTATTTCAAACTACCTTTAGGTGCCTGCAGCAGTACCATGAGACAGTGAAATTCCCCATTCACAAACCAGAAGGAGAAACAATCTTTTGGATATGGCACTGGATTTCATGCCTGAAGTGCTCAGAAGTTTATTGCATTTACTGGGGAGTGGGGACGGAAATTACAAAAATTATGATAAATAGCTTGCCATAGCCCATCTACAAATTTCACCTGCTGACACGGTTTAGTGGGCAGACACTAATACCACCCTCGGGAGGAAGAAGGAAACCAGCTCTGGGACAGGAAGGGGTTAGGCAAGATTTAAGTGAGTGTACAGGAAGCAATAAAGGTTGTGGAGATTTAGCTGGGTTCTGGTGAGTGTTTGATTGAGTCCTTGGTTAGGGAACAAACTTGACAACGTTCTCTGTTTTTGCTGTAGGAACAACTGTTCACTTGTCTAAATCCTGCCCTCAGCACTGATATATATCAGCCTTCAATTTACTCTCACTTCCATTTGAATCACAGTATGAATCAAGCACATCGCCCCTGCTACTATGCAGATGGTGTGCCAAAAAGACTACACAGTTTGTTTTAAGGATTTTTAATTTTTTTTTTAATTTTAATTAGGCCTGATTTGTTCTTCCATTTCCTGCCTAGGGTGAATTTAACACAGGTGGTGTCTTCCAGGGAAGGGCAGGGGATTTGGGTGAAACCTCAAAGCTGCCTGAACACGCCGTGCTTTTGGCTGCCAAGCTGAGCCCGTGTTTTACAAGCCCAAGTTTGGCAGACAGCGATGCCAACGGGACCAGCCCCGGGAAGGGCTCTGGGAGCTCAGCCCCAGCCACCAGCAGGGGAGCCTGGCTAGCAGGGGAGCCTGGCTAGCCGTGTCTCAGCAGCCCGAGCCAGCGTCAGGTGCCAGAGCAGATCAGATCAGAGGTCCAGCTCGCCTGAAATCCTGCCTCTTCTGCTCGCCAGGAACACATGCAGAAGAACCCCCCCTCCAAAGGACAAATGCCCATCCAAAAATGCGTTCAGCAGTCCAGTTTCACTGCAAGAGGGAAGTACCCACTGTCACAAGCCCTGAAGCAGAGATCTGAGCTATTAAAATAATATTACATTAAATTATGAGTTCACAGATTAACTTTTACCCTGGATAGTTTAACTGCAGATGTAGGCAGTATTGATTGCAATGTCTAACATTTGTTAATCCTGCTGAGCTTTTTACCTCAGTATTTTCTCAAGTCCATGGCAGAGACACTGTCTTTAAAAAGCATTTACTGGTTTAGATTTAAACCTGTTGCTTTTATTTCTGAATCTCTCTTGGATATTTATTACAAAGGAGGGTACACAGGAGTGACCACATGACCCCGTGGTACCATCTGTTATTTTATATACTGCAGTGACATCTCTTCCTTGCCACCTTCCACTACTCAGTCGTCCATATCTTCATCTCAAAGTATTTCCAAACCTCTTCATCACAGGTTTTGTTACTCTTCTCTGGACGTAAAAATATGTCAGCCATATAATCTTTTATGAGGTGAAGCTACCCCTACCTAAAAACAGCATTCTAGCTGAGGACATGCCATTGATCTTTCCATAAAAAGGCATTGTAATTCTCACAGCACTATCCTTTATGCCTCCTTTAATAGGAGGATAGCCTGATTCTGGGAACCTATTCCCAGGGAGCAGCTAGCTGGAAAGAGTTTCAGGTTCTCTGAGTTTTGACCAGAACATTTTATGATGTGGCAGAGCCCAAAGCTACGTCTGTCAGCAAGGTCACCTTTGCCATACACACATCTAAGGCTCTGTCTCCACCCTGCTCCATGTGAATTTTGGTTGCCAGGCATGGCCTTTGTTTGCCTGCCCAAAACAGAGTGCTGAGCACCATTGTTGGCTGGGCATTGTCCCCTGTGCTGTGGAGGTGGCTGCAGTGCCGGGACAAGCAATAGAGCAGTTCCAGGGGGCCCGGGGCAAAGGTGGAGGTCACGACCTCTGGTGTATCATTAGGCAATTAGCAGGGGCCCTCTCTAACCTCTCAAAACACAAGGCCCTGGGCACACTGTCTTCCCCTAGCCGGCCACGGCTGACCCTCTCTATCCATAGCCACGCTGGGAGTGTTTCGACACCCTCTCAGATATTCTTCTGTTCTGCATATCAACAACACTATTATATGCTTTTCTATCTGCATCTTGCAAAGTTGCCAGATTTTGAGGCACTGGAAGACGACCTTATTCAAAGAATTTCATAGAACTGGCACTCTCAGAGCTGCCATAGAAACAGGCTGAGTATTTATAGGTTTTGTCCAAGGTGCTGTCCCATCTCAGGATCCTGCTGTCTGTGTCTAAAATGAAATGTTTTTGCCCAAAGGGGCTTAGAAAACAGTGGCCAGAACCATGTGTGAAAGGAGAAGATACAGAAGGGAAAGATTTAAGGATTCAGACATAATTGAGCCTAGCCAACTCAGCTAAGCAGACCCCATTGAGGTAATTCCTGACTCCCTTGAAAATCTACCCAGATTTGGTCATATAAAACCAGGCAAACCTCAAATGCCTTTTTCTAATTTTAATTCTCTTGACATTTGCAACCTCAGTCCAAGAAGTTAGGTGCCCAGGTACAGCTGGTATGTTTCTGACTGTACATTCAAGGGCTAGATGGTCTGAATATGCCATTTCTGAGTCAGTGGGGCTTCTTCTAGTGTAATTGACATCAATGTCCTTTGCAAGAGACAGTGGAAACAAAGGAAAGGGAGGATAAAAGGAAAGAGGAAGGAAGGAAGGAAGGAAGGAAGGAAGGAAGGAAGGAAGGAAGGAAGGAAGGAAGGAAGGAAGGAAGGAAGGGAAATCAGAACACCAGATGTATGCTTCATGTATAGCATTTCATTAGATTACCCTGTAGGCAATGGTGCAATTTTGTGTATGGCAGTACAGGCCCTTCCCTCTCAAGGCAAGAGCAAGAGAGAAAAAAGATGGTCTTGTTGTTAAGGTAGTGACACAGAATTCAGGAGATCTGGCTCTCATTCCTGGCTCTGACACAAACCTTGTGTAAATCACTTAATCTCTCTGTGCCTCTGTTTCCCATCTGTGAAACAGAGATAACACATCCTTTTTCTCTCCCCAGTCTGTCTTGTCTATTTAGATTATCTGCTTTTCTGGGCAGGGAAAGCTTCTTACTGCATGGGCTTGGGTATTCAGTTTGTTTGTCCTCAGAGCATTTTGCTGGATCTTTTAAGACCAGAGGGAACGAGAGTGATCATCTGGTCACAACACCTTATACAAGACAAGTCCTGGGAGCTCCCAGAATTAATTCCCACTTCAGGAGCTGAGACTGACAAATGAACAGACTTTAGGGGAAATATAAATGTATGAATGTGTGTGTGTGTGTGTGTGTGTAACGTAAAAAAAAGAAAAAAATTCCAAAATTCAATATAGTCTTTTATAAACGACGATCAGGAAGCTTCACTGATAAGAACTGGTGCTTTATTACTTGCTTAGTCTAGACCCTTTTCCCACTACTAAAATGATGCTTTCACCAGTGGCTGTGCTGAACTCAAGAGCTCTCTCTAGTCAGTATGTACTTATGGTGGGACTTATTCTCCCTACCTTTTATAATGCCTGTAACCCAGCCTACCTGTCTCAGTGGTGGACGAACCTGAATGCAGGAATTCATGCCAAAGATCTTGGATAACACTCTTGAAATAGGGTAAAATGGCCTCTGAAGGGATCTGTATTGTTTTTCTTGTGCATGGACCTTGGATAAAGTTATTATCCCTATTCGCATCCTTAGGATAATTCTGGAGCAGTTACATGATGTTCCCCACTCTTCTTGACATAGCATTTCTTTGCAGAATTTATACTTGAGATTCATTGCACTTCATTATGAGAGCACAGTTGTGATTGCAACTTGACTTGAGCTGTGATTGTTGCTCCTGTTAACGTGTATTCAACCCCTCCTTTCTCCATCATCACTATACGCTGATAATTGGTGACATCGAGTGAGATGAGTAGAGTTGAAAGATTTTCAAGAAAGAAAAGAATTCTATTTTGAATTTTTCTAACCTGGACATGCTCTAACCACTGAGTAATTGAATTAATGACCTTTTCCTGTGGTCATATGTTAAAGAAAGGCTGCATCTGCTTTTGCATTTTGTGCACAGACTGATCTTTGAAGTGTGCCATAAGCACACTCCTTGGATGAAGCTCTGCACGGGAAACAGATAGACAAATGTATAGTTATGACATTGGTACTGAACCACTCAACCTTGTCAGGATTGAGGTGTCTTCTGGGAGTGCACAAAAGCAGAACCTCAGTTGCCTTGGAAACTTCTCCAGCTGAAAACCAAGGAGATTAAGGCAGTTCTGGGCAGCCACTGAGCTGAGCTTTCAGGACTGCCATTTTAGATTCAGATGCCTAAACTCCTCCTAACTTCTGTCTTGAACCACAGTTTTCAGAGAAAGCCTCTATTTGAATAATCAAAATGTCAAGCCACAGAAACACATTACAGAAGACTAAATCTCTTACATATCAAAACTGTGAATTAAATCACCCCATTTGAAATCTGATTTTAAATGGTATCAAGATCATTTGACAAGAGCCATCCTGATTGTCTTTAATTATATCACCTTTTTTTAATTCCTTATTACTCAAGGTCCCTATCAGCCATTCCATTATTTTGCCTGGGATCGAAGGCAAGCTGACAGGCCTATAATTACTCGGGTCACTGCATTTACCTTTTTTAAATATTGGTACAACATTAGCTTTCCTGTAGTCCTCTGGAACATCCCCAATGCTCCATGGCTTGTGAAAAATCAAAATTAATGGTCTGTAGTGCTCCTAGACTATTGATCTTAAAATCTTGGATGTAAATTATCCAGACCTACTAATTTTAATGTATCTAAGTTTAATATCTGCTGTTTAACACATTCCCTTAGTTACTGCTAGAATGAAAAGCATTTCATCATCATTCTTTCCTGAATCATCTGGCTTTTCCCCAAATACCGAACAGAAGTATTGATTGAACACCTCTGTCCTTTCTGCATTATTACCGAGAATTCTACCAGCTAATAAATGATTAATACCATAGCTAGGACATTTTATACCTGAAATCCTGTAAAATTCCCTTTTGTTCTGTTGAAGAATTTCTACTTGTCTTGGTTTTTTTTCCTTACTAAATTTTCTGGTGCTTGGTGTACACTGCCTTTCTTATTTTCCTGTTTACTCATTTACTCCACTGGTTTAGGGACCCATAGCAGTTCTTTGTTTTATGAAACTGACCCTTTGGAAGGCAACATGGATGTGTTTGTGTCCATTAAACTGAAAGGAGGATAAAGGACCTGTCTTTGCCTTTCTTCATCTAAGCCCTTTCGAAACTTGGCCTCAGACACAAGTCTATTGTATCCAAGTCTGCATTTCCTTGCATTCTTGGAATGAACTATCATTTTGTTAAGTAAATGAATTAATATTTAGCCTGTGATCCAAAAGTTCAGCTGATTAATGCTGTTGAAGAATTTTCTGAAATTACAGGAAGAAATGAAGTGAAACTGGGCTCTTCCTAAAATTTCAGACACGTACTGCTGACATGTAGTAATGTTTTGGAACCAACAGCAGCGGGTCCTCTTTCTGTTTCCGCTGAGGAGGCTCATACTGTCCTCTTGCAAAATCTCAGGATTCTTCTTCTAAATGAGCAGTGGGCCTCGAACAACTTCCTACCATGCAGGGTATGTACTTATGTAATAATGAGCAGCAATGATTGCATAGACATGCCTTATTTTTTAAGCACATCACAGGAAAATAAGATAGATTCTTTCCTCAATCCAGTATTTGAGAGAAAATGAGCATTACAATTAGTTGTGAGTTAGGAGAAAAAGGGAATATTCTTGCGGGAAAAATGTGTTGGACTTTGGGTAGATCCTTTAATGTCATTGCTATGTAAGTACTTTGATAATCCTCACCTATGGCTTATATGGACCAGACAATACACTGGAACCAAACTGTGTTGCTCCTTTCAAGTCACCATCGACATCACTGAGATGCATCACTATTTTAAATAAGACTGATTTTTTGCATAATCGCCTCCCTGAAGGACTGGGATTGCTCTATGATTCCATGGAAAGAAGCCAGCACTTGGTCCAACTGTTACCTGCAGTGCTGATGAAGGGCATCTTTTCCTTCTCATCATTAAAGCTATAAAAGCTGAGGTGCAACATATGAGTCTACATCCTGATAGCAAGAGGAGTGAGAACTGAAGTGACAAGGTTCCAACAACTGCAAAAAGGATGCAAAAGTGAAAAAGAAATTGCACTAATTCAGAGAAGTTCAGAGTAATAGAGAAAGCTCCAGTCTTGGCCTATCCAGATGCATGAAGAAGTATGGGAATTTCCACAGTGTAACTGATCTCATCACACTGCAAAAGCAAGCAAGCTTACTGTGGAGATGAAAATAGCTGCTGTGTAAGCTGCAACTAATAAATTCAAAGCAAAAATTACATAATTAATTTGTAATTAAATAAAATATCAAAACTAATTTACACTTCTGAAGTAGCATTAGGAACCATAACTAAGCTGCAGAAGCACTTTGGAGGCTCACAACTGTACAAACGAAACCTCAACCCCACTGAACTTAAAGGGAGTGTTCATTTATGTACTTATACAAAGAGCAAAATCTACTTCTGCTGACAATACTTTGTTGTGTAAAATGACAAATACACAGAAGGAAGAACAAGTCTGATGTTTTCCAGGGAGGTGTTAGGGCATGCCCACTTGTTTCAAGATGCAAAGCTGGGGGCTTATCAGAAAACACTTCAAGGCAGACATATTTCTTACTTAACCACTTTAAAAGATGCCAGTAAGTTGAAGTTGCAGTAATTTCTGAAAAACAAATGAAGAATATGTTAAAGCACAAATTAAGCAAATAAAATCTAGGAATAACAGCTTCCTAATGGGTAGGAAACCTGGTTTATAGGCAAGTGCTGGAAGGAAAAGGTTGGTAGCTTGCCTAATTTTAGAGCTGAGGGGCCTACAGATGCTGACAGTTGTACATCTGCTTTGCTTGTCTTCTGATGGACAGGAATCAGCTCCAGTCCAGGAGCTCTGTAGGCACAAGTCCAAGGTAATAATTTCAAAGTGGCACAGCTGTGGTTCTTGATCAGTTCAAGTGTGTTTTGCACTCATGATCAGCAACAAGACCCTGCAGCCAAGGGGACTTCCGAGTAATCCAAGTTCCCAGCTGTGGCAATAATCAGATCATCAAAGGCTGATAAAGTCAATATTGCTTGGTTGCCTTGGGAGCCAGAAGAATGCCCAGACCTGTTCTCTCTGGTAACAGGGTAGGGTGATAAGTCATTGTTTCTCTCGTCTTGTGAAGCGTTCCCAGAGCTCCTGCTCCATGAGCTATGTGGAATGTGTCTTGCAGATTTTGGAGAGATGAGCATTTCAGTGCATGGCTTGTGTAATCAGAACTTTGGTTACAGCTTGCAATAAGCCTGCTAAGAAAAGGGATAGAGTTGTTTGGGTTTGGCACCACAGGAACACAGCTGCTTCAGTGCTGGCCCACATGTGGCTACCTTGGTGTGTGGGTGAAGAAGAGGTGAGATTGCCTGCACCCATCAGGGTAGATGAAGCTGAATGATTCAAAAGCAGATTTTGGATTAGAGCCCCCTACAGCTGACTCACAGAAGCATCCTTTAACCAACAGCCACTTCTAAGAAAATGTGCCTCAATAAAATACTCAATCTGTGTTCTTAGAATGGGGGAGGGGGGAAGAAAAAAAAAGAAGAAGAATCTATTTTAAGAGAAACCTCAGTGCTCATCTGAAGGACCCTACCAAAGTTCAAAAAAACCCCAGGTTTAAAAAGCTCTAATCCAGTTTGACCAGCAGCATCTGAATAAAGGCAGACCAATAATCCCTTCTCCAGGTCCAAATAAGACTTGTATAAGTTCACTGTCTTGCACTTATTTCTCATTCATCTGAAAACTACTTCTAATAAACTATCCAGCTCAGAAAAAACGCAACACATGCATAGAAAGAAAGGGTCCAAAAAATTCAGTCCTACAGCTGTTGTAACCACTTAAACATTTCAACAATGTTTATAAACTGGAATTATTTCTCTCATAATATTATGATTAATGTAGTAAAGAATTCCAGTTTCAAAAATAATTGTGCAGCATCGCTCATAAAGGAATATTATGCAAAGAATATTTGCCCTAATGTTTTGCTCCAAAGATTTCAGTAATGACAGTAGAAATCCAAACATTGACATTAGTCTAATTTCTCTGATGTTATCTAACTGAGAGATACCATAACATTCCTCTGTCAGAAATCATCAAGACACTTCAGAAATTACAGTAGTGTGGCTAGCTCTTTCCCTTTTTACACTAAATTCTTCACAGACTTGAAGTGTAAGATGTGTAAAACAAGTAGCAATCCTTTAAAATTTCTATTGACACCTAAAATAAGAACATCTTAGTAAGACTTCCAGCAATACATTAACATATGCCATTAAAAAGAAATGGAAAAAAGCCCCTAAATTAAGTGGAAATCAAATATTCTCTTAAGAAAAAAAAGTTATATATCAATAGTTCCAACAGAGAATAACAAATGCAGATTTAGGAAGACTGAGAAGAGGAAGTTTGTTTATACTGACTGGGGAATATTACAATGACAAGCAGAATACATACCTCAAGACATCAGAAAGCCAAGAATTTGCTGCCCACTGTTGAAAAGGCAATCTCCAGCTCACAGAAAACTAGGTATGCTCTGCAGGATGACATTTCTGACATTTAAGGAAACATCTTCCAAATGTGAAGCAGTAGGTGACAGAAAGTACAAATTATTTGAGTCTTCATCTGAAAATCAACAAAATGCAGACCCAGAAGAATGGTTGAATTTCTAAATATTTTCTAATCTCACTAATTCCTCATCAGTCTCAAAGGCAAAAGAGCACCAACACTCAAGCTGAACAAGAATGATCTAAGTGATATTCAACAGGGATTCAGCATACTCTCTCCTTGAGTTTGATTTATGGCTGGTCATCTTTGCTTTAATGTCCTAGAAGTCTCTCCTACATAATATATGTTATCAAGATTGAGTAAATTACAAAAGAAGCATCATGCATAATTCTAATTCTCTTCTCACAACAGGATGTTTATTTCCTGTTTCAAGATAGCAAAAAGGATTTCCAGTTATCATATTACAGCAATTTACAAAAAATGCCTGTAGGCAGGAAGTTCATGAAGAGTGAAACTGGCTCATAACTAGGTTAGCACATGTGAATGGACTCTGAAATGTAAATTTATCTTGTAAAAAGAGAAAGAAAAAGAGAAAAAAAGAAAGGAACATCAACAGATACACACAGGTATTAAATGAACCAAAGGTCACAGTGGCAAGTTTAGTGCCTAGAACAAGAAGTCCTTGGTTGGGGACAGAACATCCAGGCACCCATTGTGAGACTAATTACAATAAAGCTAAGCCAATCTTTTAAATAAATAACTCTTTGTGTCCTAAGGAATAAAAGAGAAAAGACCTCATCTTTCAGTCTCTGACTTTTCATCAGCCCCTTTGGGCAGAAATGGATCCTCACTCTGACCTCCTGCAGATGCCCATGCATGTGCCTGAGGCTGTCTGAGAACAGGGTTTGGCCTCTGGTGGACTTCAAGCAAAGTTATGTGCATGCAGAGAAAATTCAGACTTTCAGAGAGGCTGGAAACTTACAAAAAACATAAGCCCCAGGAAAAACTGAGTGGTCTGAAAACATTGCATATGCTCTTCAGAAGATGCAACCTGAAGACTTGTTCTTTGAAGATGACATGGCATCCAGGGAAATGTCCTGGAGCTTAAATAGCCTGTTCCCTTTGGAAGGTTCAGTGTGGAGGGGTGGTGGGTGCTCGGAGCATGCCATGCCTGCTCAAGACTTGGCAATGACCCCAAATAGAGGCATAACAATCCTAAACTCCTTTAGTGTGTGGAAAGCCAGAGTCAACATCACCTTCTTTGCTGTCCCTTTCCTTCCCAGCTCCATCCCAGCACGTCTCTAGAAGGTAGGTGTGGGCCCTGCTGAAAGACATTTTCCAGGGCGGCTGCAGCACCACAAAGGGTGTCCCTCTGGACTTCTGTGATGTGTGTGGGTGGTGTAAGCAGCCACCTGCCATCCAGCTCCTCTCTTACTAGGTTCTGCCCTGGACAAAGCAGCACTCCCTCACTGATGGCACAGATAAAGAAAATTATCATCAGGAAATGAAATTCCTCAAGCTTCAAGTGCATGTGCAAAAGAATCATTAATCAGCTGTGTGAAGGAAGGATGGATGCTCTGGTCCACTGTAGGCATTTATGTAGTTTAAAGGTGCAGTGCAACGTCACAGATACCATTAATCAGAAGAGCAGCCATTCTCTGAACTTTGAGCTCCTATTTCTTTTAACTTTATGAAACCCACTTGGCATGTGGCTTACAGATCAGGGTACTTGCCATTCTGATGATTACACCAGGCCATCAACATTTCCACAGAGTTCTCCAGGAACACATGCCTGGGAAACTACAGGGGAGTGTTTAGCAGGTATGAACAAAGCCTCAGAAATAATTCACTAGAAACAGGGAGGCATCCATCTTTCAATAGGATGAAATTAAATACAGAGCAAATGTCACTAAAACAATCTCATCCTTTTCAGAAGTTGATCCTCAGCTGTTATCAACTGAGAGAATTGCACCATTTTGCAAAGAGCAACCTCAGACCCAGCTGGGTATCTGACTAAAGATTGCAACATATTAAGTACAAGTCAGAGAATTGGAAATAAATTCGTCTCACTGAAAGTGGTGTAAACCTGGAGTAATACCACTGATGTCAGTTGGGTAACACAGATTGCCACCACTGTGCTTTAAAGAACTTGGTATTTGATCTCTTTCTTTTTCATGAATTCACCTTAGAAGCCCATCAGGCATAGTCAGTTCTTTTGTCTTTGCTATGCTGCTACTGCTGTAATTAATCTTTTTCCAACCACCCTATTGGCAATTTCCCTAATGCACACATCCTCCCTCTCCCTCCCTCCCTCCCTCTCCATCTCTTTCTCCTCCAATTCCTCTCTGCTGTGCACTTCCTCCCTCACCAGTCTTTTGGGAACATATCATCTTTTCTCTTAGCCTGTGAGCCAGATTGTCTTTAAACTCTTCTTATCAAGGTACAGAAGTCTTTTACTCAGATGTATCTGTGCCCTGAATATGGGCTTGGTTATTGAAATGGTGATATAAATTAAACCTTCACATTAACATTAGTACTAATATAGCTGCTTGGCAGTGTGTGTGTAAGGAAAATCTTGTTAATACACTTTAAGTTCTGACCAGAGGAGTACATGTTATTATTTAAATAATCTCTGAGGATTCTTTCTATCTAAAAAACTTAAAGAAAGTAACTCATTTTGAGTCACATTAATAATTTGACATTATAAATAATTTCCTGGTATACTTTTAACTACCAAATTGAAGCTTATTTCAAAGCAAAATATTTTCAAGCAAATAAAATCGAGATGGGAATTTTCTAAAAAAATTGAGATGCAAAAATAATTTTCTGCAAAATACTGAGATGAAAATTCTGACCAGTAAAACAAAATCAGCATCTGAAAATATAAATCAGTTAACCCAACAGGGAGATTCATTTTGAAAAACATCTTTCAAATATTCTGATTGGGGAGGGGGGGAAAGTCCTTTAATTCTGGTTTGCTTTTCTCATGTGCTGTAGGCAAAGAAAGGACTGGGGGCTTTTGCCTGGACTGGTGGGTCAGTGAACTCCAGTGAGGGAAGTGAATGTGGCCAGGCAACACCTGCTCACCAGTGCCCTGTGCTCTCACAGGTGCTGGAGTCTGCGGGACTTGCCTGCCACTTGTCCTTGCCCATTGCACCTTTTGCTTCTATTAACAGTTGCCCTCCCTGTATTTCAATGGCAGGGGTGTCTGTGTTTGTACAACCCACCCAGTTTCACAATCTACTGATTATGTGATTCTTCAAAATAAAAAGGCAGGAAATTTAAACAAAAACTTTTAATAAATTCTCATAATAATAATTGTGTACAGACAGATTGATACGTATACAAAAGCACTTTCCCAAATTGCTTTTTTCCCTTACCAAGCAACCACTTGCTGCCTCTGAGTTGACAGGTGAACTCTCTAATTGCCTCTATCAGGCCTATGAACCATCTAAATCCTCCTCTTCCTGAAGGAAGGCTCCCCATCCCTTTTTAGTTTATGTGGCAGGCTGTGCACTGCACACCCTAAGAGTACAAATAACATTAGAGACACTGGGGTGGTGGAGGTGTACAGGCAGCACATCTCACCCACACAGGTGCACATCCCATGGACACTGAGGTGACTGCAAGCATTTTTTCCCAGGTGCTTTTTCATGCAGGTCCATCTTTAGAAGCCAACACAAAATGTGGTCACTGGTCACTTGAACAGCAGGAAAGCAGACATTCCATTGCTATTTGTGTTACTGTGGGATAATACTGATCCTCATGACCAGAAAGGTTAACTGCAGAAGATTTTACACCCTGCTGTCTGTAATGGGCACGTCCCACATAGACGTTGGTGGTTGTCCAAAGACTGCATAATGGCCAAGCAGTATTTTCTTAACTTTCAATTCTCACTCACAGATGCAGACAACGAATATATTCCTGCCACTGGCCACTGGTGTTCCCAGTGGTGTTTTTATTTCTTCAGTGGTAAGCATGATTTTGGTTGGAAAAGCAGCAATAATAGACTTGAGCTCTTCT
Organism: Toxostoma redivivum; assembly: GCA_013397375.1. Taxonomy (NCBI): domain Eukaryota; kingdom Metazoa; phylum Chordata; class Aves; order Passeriformes; family Mimidae; genus Toxostoma; species Toxostoma redivivum. The sequence continues at coordinate 6,112 of VXBI01000838.1, read as the reverse complement.
ATTACCCCACCACTGACATCTAGTTTGACAATAATAGTCCAAACAGAAACAGATTTGGATTAGTGTGGCTTGCATTGCAGACAATGATGGAAATTTACCTCAGGGCTTCCTAAGGGCGTCAGGTCTGAACTGTCCTAGCGCTGAACTCCTTGCACAGTTTCTTGGAGCTCCTGGCCCTCCTAGATCCATAGGCCAGGCTTTTTTGAGACATTTTGTGCTTCTGTTCTGCTGTCAATGACTGGTGCATAAGGACTCTGACATCCTCATGGCTGCAGTTAGAAGTCCCTGAGTGGTCTGGATGGTCTCCTTACCCGTGTGTGAGATCATCTCTGAACATCACCAGGAAGTTCTATACCTTGTCCCATACCATCTTCCCATTCCCAGCCTCACACCACCTTTGGTCTCCCTATTCCATAATCCTTGGGTCTGCTGAAGGCAGTGATGGGATAAGGTTTTCTTCCTGTAGGGTCAGCCCTGCCAGCATTTGCTCAGCAGTTCCACGCAGAGGAACAGGCAGTCACCATTAGAGCCACAGTATGAAAACGTTCAAAGGTGTGTTTCAGCTTTCCAGAAGTCAAAGTACTGTGACAGTACAGCCATCGCTAAATGGGTATAACTCAAGAGAAGTATAACAGAGTGGGCACATGCAAACATGAATGACCAGACCCAGGTAAACCCTGTGGTAAAGAGTCAGTGATGCTTTTCCTGCCTTCTATTTGCCTCTTCCCTGCTTTCCAAGTTTCGCTCATTTACCGACTTTGCACCTCTCTTTAAATTAATTTTTGCCCAGTGTTGACTTGCTACACGAATGGATTTTTTTCTGAGCCTGTTAAGGAGATGCAGAGACTGCCTTCATTCAGATTGTTCAACAATCTTGCCCATAACCTCTTCCTAACAGGTGTTCAACACATCCCAACAGGATACATTTATCCTGAAGCTTCCTTACTGCTTTAAACAAAACCTCATATTCCCGGTGCCTTCCCTTTCTCCTTCCTTTGATCCATCCTTTTTTAAGCTTTGTTTGTGCTATTAATAATCGAGAGTTCAGCGCTGTCAGCACATTCAACACAGCAGAGAACAAAGGGCAGCAAACAGCCCCACCCAAAATGAGTTTACAGCCTAATGAAGGCAAACAAAACCCTCCACTTGGCTGGCTGCACAGGGTGGCAGGCTGAATGGGAACTCCTGGGCTTGGATGGGGCGGGGGGAGGAGGGGATGTCCTTCAAACCACATTTTTAAGTGGACAAGAGTCTGCTTATTCACAAAAGAAAAGAGTTTAAGGGGAAAGTTCCCGAAAGTGAAAATGAAAGCCTGATGAAGCAATTTTTGGGCAAAGGGACACCAGACAGATGGAGATAGGGAGATTAGTGGGTGCAGAATGTAAGTGAGGAGAGATATGCAGCCTAAATAGCTAATCAGTGAGAGGGCAAAGGCACCCAGACACCCTGTGAAGACATACTCATAAAGAACCAGGGACAGATGGAGCCAGAGCTGTGCAGAGCCTTTGAAGGAGCAGATAAGCAGGTTGAATTTAATGGGGGAATGTGAGAGGTTGTAACTGAAGAGCTGAGGACATAGAGGATCATTAAGAATCTGCAAGGAGCATTGAGCACTGCATGAGGGGCTTGGAAAATCTCCTGTATTTGAAGGTTTTAAGGACAAGTTAGATAAACATCTGTTGGGAATGCTGTAGATGTGGCTGATCCTGCCCTGGAGCAAGTGATGGGTCAGATGACCTTTTGAGCTCCCTTCCCTTTTCTATGTGGGTGTGGTAGGCCAGGAAGATAATTTGCCAGATGGTAAATACATTTTTGCCCAGATTGCAGCTGAATAAGGAGTACTGATTTGAGGGACGAGGGGGTCCCGGGCTGTACCACTGCACAAAGGTATCACATGAAAGCTGGAAAGGAGAAGAATTAGGTTACTGCACAGTCTTTTCTGCTGAGCATCAGCCAAGTATATCGATGGGAGGGAATGAAAGAAAGGAGGACATGAAAAATGGGTCAAAGATTGCGAGTGTAAATTCAGTTGTGTTCGAGATGATGAAATTGTTCCTATGAAAACTATTGTATCATTGAATGCCACTGTGTATTCACTCACAAGGCCATAAGTATGTCTTTCCCAGACTATAATAGAGATCCTCATGTCTCTACTCTAAACAGACAATGCCAAGGGGTCAGCAGAAGCAAGGAGAAGCACTCTGCTCCAGCTAGTCTGCAGGTGAAGTAGAAAGGAAAGAAGAGTCAGCAGCAAAACAAAGGAATTGGGTATTAGAACAAACACATACACACACACACACACACGACACTGAGATGGCAGCAAGACAGGATTTAAAGTAGGGAACAAAAAGATATGCTTTTGCCAGAACCTCTTGATTGGCCAGACCAACTGTACAAAAGTGAGCTGAATGAAACTTTTGGTTTAAACAACAATTCAGTGTTGCAGAGAAAATATTTTCTACATTCTTTAATGGCTCTGAAAGGAGCTCAAAGACTGCATCCAGAATGAAGTGGGAATCGAGGTAGTGGAAAGGCATGGAGGCACTGTGGTTTTATTTTCTTAACCTTACTTAGATTCCCATGCTTCTTGTGTTATTTAGAAAAGATGAGTCAAATTTCAGACTCTCTAGCAAGCTCTCTGTGTGTGTGCATACTCAGAGAAATTTTTACATTGTGTCCTTCCAAGAAAAAAAATGTAAACTGGGTGAAAACTGGTAGTCCTCTAGTAGATTACAAGGAGACATAACAACTACTGAGAGCTGGGTAGAGAAAGTACCAGAGCTAGACTATTAGACTGAGGATTCTCTCCTGGTGTCAGGCATGAGGTTTGCTTCTGAAATGCAGGGTAAATGCTCAAAGCCAGGAGCAGGGCTTAGCCAGGGCTTAGTTCCAGTAAGATAAGGCCTTAGGGCCTCCAGAGTCTGGGCACTATCAAAACCATCTGGTGAGAGTCCTGTTGTGTCACTCTTGTAACTCTTACTGGTAATGGAGAAGGAAGGAAAATAAAAGAAAGAATTAGAATACAGTTGATATAAAGCTGAGTTTGAGTTGATGAGTAGATCATAGCAATGTCAGAGCAATGGAGGAAGACTAGAAACAGAATGGGCAAGCAGTGGGTCAAGAACAAGGAGATGGTCATGAGAGCTATTAGCAAGGACGGGGGAATGGGTTGCCAAGGGATTACCAGGCAATGGAAAAAATAATAGGTTGCAGACAGAGAGAAAATAACAAAGAATCACTGAACAATTAGTCATAAATGAAAGGCTGAGAAGGAGGGAAGCACACTCAAAGATATCTGAGGTGAAAATAATCAATGAGAAATTGATTATTTGAGTTATCATTGGTGACTTAGTAGTCACAGAGTGGGGAAGCTGAAAATAGCAAGAAGCCATGGCAGCAGCCAGAAAAGGTCAAACTGACCTTGACCAACACTTTGATAGTTGATGAAAGTGCTTCATTTCAGCCCCATAGCAGAGTAATGGATGGAAGATTCAAAGGAAGTCAAGTCACAAGGTTTGAAGTCAAAGGTAGATAGAAGTTGTTGAGGAAGTAAAAGTCTAGATCAGATTTTAAAAGAAGATATGAGGGGTGGATCAGATGACAGAGAGAAAAGAAATTTAAATGTTGGCAAAGTAAACTGTCTGTGACCTGGAAGATAGGGATGAACTCAACACTTTGTTCATGTTTATGTATGCTATCTATTAGCATTTCTAAAACTGAAAACAACTTCACTCAGAAGTAGTGGCAACTTTTAGAGGCTGCTGAACTAATGACAAGAGAACTCTATGCTATCAAGAGAACTCATAGCTATTGCTGAAAAGAAACCAGCTAGTCACCAGCCAGACCTTTGCTGCTAGAGAACAAGTACCATTTAGGTGCCCAGTTTCCACATCCCATCTGCATGGCTTCAATAAAGTGTCCAAAGTCCAGCCAGAGTGGCTGTGAAACAGCATCAAAATTATGTCTCTTCTTCTCTGTCTGTATATTTTATTAGAGAGGAAGCAAGAATCACAGCTTTCTGACAGTGACTCACCACCCGTACCTGGATGTTATTTCAGCTAGTTTTTCTGCCTCCATTTTGCCCAGCAGTAGGTATAATACAGTGCTAATCTCACTGAAAACCAGTAGGAATTCTCATCGAGAGCTAAAAATCACAGACCTCACTTTTCCACGCAGCAGAAGTAAATCTGCTATCTTCAGTGCATGAGTGTGAGTATATGTGTATATATATACACAGATATATATGCATGAATCATAAGTGATCTATCATCATTAATTCATTAGATATTCATTGTAATTACCCTGCTTGTGATGAATTAATTTGTCATTAATTTAGATGTCACATGTACAGTACTTTTTCAAGGATTGCCATATGATTCAACCTTAATTAATCTACCTCTAAAGCAAAATGCTAACAATCAATTCACATTACTGGGATGCTTAGGCTGTCAGCAGGAGCATGTTTATTATGATTATTATTATTTATGGACACAAGGAAGAAGACATTACAATATTTGCAATCATCTATATGTTCCATACAGTAGGATATTTTAGTCCCAGCATAGCTATATATCTGCATGGCTTTCCTTAGCCAATTTGTCTAATCGATTTGTGAATGTCCTTATCTTTAAAGATGTCACCTTGTATTTACAATCATTGGCAGGTCATTATCCATAAAGATACCTCAACTAATTTTTTTCTTCAGCAATGAATCCTATTACTTAGCCACTGTACAACAGAATCTCTTTTCACTCTCTTATGGTCCTTTTTGGGGATGGAAGAATTTATAAGGATGTATCCAAGATTTAAAAACAATCCATGAGATATTTGTATTCTAGAATGGGACTTATGTAAATAAAGAAGTGACACTCAATTTAGAGAAGGCTTTATTACTAAAGAAGGAAATCTTATTTCAATCACATCTTGATTCAGTTGAACTCCAGTTCCGTTTTCTCAGTGCTGTAGTAAGAACACCAAGTGCAAACATTGATTACAGTAAGATATACAGAAGCATCAAGTAAGAACAAGCAATATTTCTGTTTAAATGCACCTCATCCTTCACCATAAGAAAGCACAAAAGCTATCAAACCGAAAGCACTTTTAGAATAGGTAAGAACTATGAACTCTATTTAAATTAAATGTAAATAACTAAAACCAAGTAAAGCTGCAATACATAAAGAATGTACTGCAGGAAACAATGAGATATGGAATTTCTGCTTTGTATAGACTCCCATATTGTTTTTGCAATGATTTTGGATACATCATTATTCCTTGTAGCCGTCTTGGTTCTTCAATTTCCAAATCCTGGGAACGGTATACTTATGCCTGCTGAGTTCTTTTTTCCCAAGTTTTGTTTCCATTTTCCTCTGATGCAATGTTGCATTTTGTGTAAAGGCAGTGAATAGCTTATTGTAAAATAGAGGATTAATATTAATGCACACTCGTAACAGCTTTTATCAGGAATACAGTGTGAGCCTCCTTGAAAGATTTTTTTGTCCTTTTCTTGGGGTATGACAGTATGATGTATATGATCTATCATGCTCATTTCCTTCACGCATTCTTAGCCCTACTGGAGCAGCCTCAGAGTGATGGTAATCTTATGAAAACTCAAAATGATTTGTTTATTACTGAAGGTTTATTTAAGGCTGTCACCATGACCTATATCCATTAGTAACCTCAAGAATTCTTAAAGGGACACCGGTCCCATTACCTGCTATTTTCAGCTGCACTCCGTGATAGCAGAAAGCGAAGGCTGTTGCTTCTAAGAGCTTTTGATAAATTATATTGCTATCCTTCCCTCCCCATCAACCTTCTATGTTCTATAGATGTCTTGCCTGGAAAAATGTTTAATCCCTCCCATATCACTCAAGCAGCACATATGAGGGCATTGAAAGAAGGGAAATGAGGTAGCAACATCCATGTATTCCAGTGTATTGGCTTTCAGCAATTTGACTCCACAGGTGAATTGTTTTGAATGAAAAAGAGCAGGAGCCCAGTTTCACTCAGAGGACACAATGACCTAGCTCAGCACCTAGGTCCAATACCTACACGGTCTTCACATTTACAAGTTTACACTCCAGCTCCCTTACAGATGAGCCACTGTCTCGGTTTA